>QMIH01000420.1:0-100259 GCA_003987875.1 Clarias batrachus | reverse complement strand
TCCTTTTAACATGTCAAGTCTGCCATTCTAACCCAATCAGCCTGACATAATGATCTCCAGCCTTGTGCTCGTCAACATTCTCACCTGAGTTAACAAGACAATTACTGAAATGATCTCAGCAGGTCCTTTAATGACAGCAATGAAATGCAGTGGAAAGTTTTTTTGGGGATTGAGTTAATATTCATGGCAAAGAAGGACTATGCAATTCATCTGATCACTCTTCATAACATTCTAGAGTATATGCAAATTGCTATTATAAAAACTTAAGCAACAACCTTTCCAATTTCCAATATTTATGTAATTCTCAAAACTTTCGGCCATGACTGTATGTTAGCTTTAGGGGTTAAGGATCCTAAATTCATATATTTAAAAAAAAAACTTTCAGCCACAAAAAGCAACTGAAAAGCTTGAAACTAGAAGAAGTAACTAATGGATTCTAAACCTGATATTTATTTCACAGTGTTTCAGGAAGGTGAAGCTCATGGGTTCAATTCCAGACAACTTTCCAAACATTTTAATCTTTTTGAGAAATCCCTGACTGTAGTTAATAGGATTTTTAACTGATTATGTATTTTATTATCAGTTTCCTTATTTGTGCAGTCGTTTCAAAGATTCTCTGTGGGGATTTTTTTCCCCACATGGTATTGAATAACAAAAGGTTTTATTTGTGTGCACCCTCATATTTATACCCCAGGGAAACCAAGCATGACTAAAGGCAGTTCCTGATAGCACTTGATAGCAGACAATGAAGGAAAAATGAAACACACTTCTTAAGAATACCAAAACTTTTGGCACACTTATTTTTGAGAAGTTTAAAAGTTGATTTGATTATAATACTATATACTGTAGATATATGCTGTTTATATACAGTACACACTAGTATATTCTCTCTTTTTTAAATAACAGCAGCTCTGGACGGTGCTGTCTGTGATTGTCAAATCCATGTGAAAGACACTAAATATTTTAGCGGTGTAGGGCTGAATTTTTTATATTATACAGTTAAAAAGTTTTTTAGTACTACTTCAGATTCCTCACGTCTCCTTCTCGGGTGTACCTCACTACAGGTGCAGTTCTTGAAGTGACTTTCAGACTGTAAGAAATCACACCGCAGGCGCTAAAAGAGTCTATCCGTATAATAATCAGTGTTTTGCAGCCTTATGTACTGTAGAAAGACGTCAGATTTAAAAGAAGGTGAAAACAAGCTGCCAATGCTCTGTAGACTGCGCTAGTAAATCTAATCAGAACATCGGTTTACACACACAAAAATACTGTAGATACACACACTTTTAGTAAATCAGGGCCTTAGGCTCACACACACCTGGGTCCTGGGTGATCTGAAGGTCAGCATAATGAGATAAATTACATTTTTTACCTTTTTTTTTTTTGGCAAATTATTGTCTGCAGGCGCATGTGTTTTTCCATAAGAAAACATTGTTAGTTCAAAATCAAAAAGGTATGCGCCCATATTTTACAAAGCTTACCCTGTCACTAGCAACGGCTTATTGCTAAATTTGGGAGTCATGATGCACTTCGCTATTTACAACAGTACTATATGCTGGGGCACTTTCACATTAGGGGCCCGGGAACGTTTCCGAGAACACTTGACCCCAATGGTCTGGTTCATTTTGATCAGTGAGAACACAATCGTTCCGTGCTCGGGAACTGTACTATGCCCGAGACCGCCTCTTCCAGCATATCTGGGCACAGTTCGATATGGATATGATATGGAAGCCTGTTTAGCTGTTTAGATGCTACGTCGTCAGTGCTGTCTGTCTCCTCCTTCCTAAAGTAGGAAGGTTCACAAGATCATTGCTCTTGACATTTTTACAGAAATATCAATAATATTAGGATAATAGGCGTAGTGCGAAAGTTAACTCCCTCATTCTCTTCTTCTCTTGTGTTTAAAAAAACAAGTAGGTGCATACTGCCACCTGCTGTATCGGAGAGTGTAAATACACAAGTGCACCCGAGTACGGAGAACAAAAATAGTATGAACGCAGGGAGGGTTAGAGCAATCGTTCCTGGGCGTGATCGCTTTAAGTGCAAGAGACATGCCATACATGAGGGGATCTTCATATATGAGGAGAAATATAAATTACATACAAAAATACAAAAGCAGGATTTTTTTGAACACACAGACTGGAGCCCCACTAAATGTTTACAAATGACTAAAAAGCGAATTTTGTGTAATATGTCTCCTTGAAAAAAAATCTGAACTAGTGTCCCTAATTAAGCTTATTAAGCCGTCACAGAAGCAGAATCCACCAGATCCAGTGTAACACTGTTACACTGTCTTCGTTTTATTCGTGTTTTCAGAGTCTGTATTAAATCATTGACAAGGACAGGGGCGGGGATTTCTGGACATTATCAAGTAGCGCGCACACACACACACACACACACACACCGATAGTGTACGGAGATGCTGTTCCGTGCCATACACTTGAGATTAATATAACAGCTTAAAAGACAGTCAGTTACGGCAGATTTTGGCGAATCATCTCATTAAAAAAAAAAGACCTCCAAACACTCCCATTGCCATTGTAATGAAATGTGTCTTGTACAGTATTTATGTAAATGTCTTTGATTTGTCTGCTGCTGTAGTGACCATTAATGTTCTTGTCTTAAGCCTGAGGTACAGTAAGGGTGGCGCTGAGTAGCCCACTGTTTATACTACAACACAATAAATATATATAATATACACACACACACACTGTAGATATATAGATTATGCCAATATACATCACTTAATCACTGCTGAAAGGAAGATGTGTACAGTTTAGTTGTGAAGGTTACATTTTTCAGTCTGCTGTCATGCACCATTTGATCACACGCCATAAATGCAATCGATAAGCTAATGACACTGTGGACTGCATGAGGCATTAATTAACCCTGTATGAAGCACTAATTAAGTACGTCTCAGTCATCACTGTCTGTCACTATTACTAATGAAGCACCATGTTTTGTCCCCAACTTTTTTGCCCTTGGTGTTTGTCTGTGTTTTTTTCTTTCTTTCTTTTTTTTCTTTCTTTTTTGTTTTGATTTTATTATTATTTGAACCCCTTCAGGCGAAGGAGCCTCTTTGCCTTCCTTACTCTTCTGCCATCCTGCCTTTGGACTGACTATCTTTTGGCTTTTTATATTAATCCATGGTAAGTAAAGCCCTGACAGCCAGACGCCTGCATCATGGAGGCATGCGTAAATCGGCGGGCGGCCCGAGCTCCGCGACCATAGACACGGCACGCTCACATCGCCCGCTTTTATTAACCTTATAACAAAAACAATCATTCCTTTAACAACCGTCTTTAACCTTTATTTTCTGTTCCGGCGATTCAGGGGCTCATCTTTGTTTCTACACTATACAACCAAAAGTATGTGGACACCTGGGAATCACTCCCATTTGTTTTGTGTTGGACATCCCATTTCCTTTTCGTGTTCGCTCTAAGAATAACCTCCAGTCTTTTGGGAAGACACAAGCTAAGAGAGCTGTGTGAAGTGTGTTATGTGGAGGAGGCTCTAATTCCAGTTCATTCCAAAGTTGTTGTCATGGAGCTCAGTTTGTTCACATTAGTTCCAATAAAAAATCTCTAATGATACAGCATATAAAGACAACAGTTTGGAGAAGAATAACACAACCAGCTCAGGTGTCCGCATACTTCTGGCCATATAGTGTAGAGTGTAGTAGATTAGAGAATTAGTATATTACTAAATATATATAGCTGTGGGCTTGTACCTCCAGGGGTTCGATTTCCACCTCAGGGTCTGTGTGCATGGAGTTTGAATGTTCTCCCTGTGCTTAGTGGGTTTCCTCCAGGTACTCCAGTTTCTTCCCACAGTACAAAGTACAGTACAAAGACATGCAGATTAGACTAACCGGCGTTCCCAAATTGCCCGTAGTGTGCGAGTACCCTGCAATGAATTGGCGCCCCATCCAGGATGTACCCCGCCTCAAGTCCTAAGTCTCCTGGGATAGGCTCCAGGCCCCCACGACCCTGAATACAGGATAAAGTGGTATAGAATGATATAGAGTGAGTGATATAGAAAATGTAAATCATCCAGGACGTTTGAACAGAACATAAAGATTAATGGTCAAGATTTGCATTGTGAAACACTCTGTCTATGGTTGCGTACTCGGGCATCAAGGCTTGCCGATAATCCCACCATAGAGACACAAGTAGCGGCATGGTTCTAACCAAAGTAGCATGACAACTAACTAGCACCGGTTTTCATGACCCGAGCTTACATGATGTCGAATCTCTGGATGACTAAACCATACTAGCAGCAAAGAAATAGTAACAGTAGTAGTAGTTGTAGTTGGAGTATAAGTAAGTAGGACTTTTGTGATTTTGTGTTATTTTTGCATGCATTTGCATTCTGGGTATAATGTGAATGAAGTGTATGGAAAGAAGTATTATTTATCGATCAGCTTTAAAGGAGGAATGCATGCTTCCTGTGCATTGTTGACTTCTGTAGATGGAAATGCCCTTGTTGAACATCTGACGATGATGTGACTGATATATATTTCATACAATACAATATATACCTGTATATATTTTTATTATTATTATTAAAACGTGCTATTGTAAAAGAAGCAGTTCAGTAAAGTGTGCTGGACCTTTTTTGTTACCTGTAGGAGCAAGACTGCTTTAAAGAAACGGAAGCTAACAAGGTAATACTAACTCTGTGTGCTGTGGATGTGTGTGTTCTGTGTGTGTTTTTGTATTTATGCCTGAAATCCTAGCCAACTAAACTTAAGCCACCTAACACTCCATGTTTACCAAGCTTTAGTTTAGAGGAAGGCTTTTTGTGTGTGATACAACGCACTCACGAAGACAGGTGTTCATTGTCAATATGAAACTTCTGGTTTATAATAATGGAGTCATTTTTTAAGTATTACTGCTAGTTTCAGATTCTCTTTAAAACCAGCGATGGTTAAAGAGCAAATGTGGCATATTTTGAAGTGTTTTCATTATGCTGAACATTCTTTGTGTGTGTGTGTGTGTGTGTGTGTGTGTGTGTGTGTGTGTGTGTGTGTGTGTGCGCAGCCCAGTGCAGTTGGATGACTTCGAAGTCTACATCAAAGACATGAGCAAAGACTCGGCGTACAAGTTCTCCCTGCAGTTCGAAGTAAGAAAATTTATATCCGTCTTTTTTTTGTGTGTGTGTGTGTGTGTGTTGGTACAGAAAAAAAATGAAACCGGTTTCTTTGCCTTTGGCTCTATTTGGAATGGATCTGTTTATCAGCTAAATGTCTAATTATTTCCCTCACACACGCCCTTTGTGATACAAATCTTACATCGAGACAGCACTAAATGACCACAGGAGTGTTTAAAAGTGTGATTTCTGTGAACTTGGTTTGCGTTTGGATAACATTTGCACCATACGTACAGTATGACCTCGTTCTATTTTATAGCATGCCACTGCTTAGTGCTGTGGAACAGAAGGCAAACTGTACTATTTTTTTAGGTATTACTGTACTTACGCACATATTTCCTGTTTTAGTTTTATTAGTAAATATTTTTTACTTTTATTCTCACACATTGTACAGCAAATTTCTGTACTTTTACTTCAGTACGTTTCTGCATCGCGTTGCATTACCTAACCTCAATGATGTGTAGGATTTAAAACCATAATTGTGGTTTTATAACCTGCTGACTATTATGCACAATTGCACGACTTGCCTTTCCTTCAAGACGCGTAACAGCGTAGCAGGTGTTTGAAAGTGAAGAAGTGAAGCTGGTTGTAGAAAGTGATGGAAACAGCATGTTGACCATCAGGAAGCAGAGAAAGAGATACGTTTACATTTACATTTTAAAAAGGCTAATGTGAGCTAATACAAGCTCTGTTCTTTTGACAATTAAGTACATTTTAAGCTTTTGTACTTTTACTCAGGTAAACAAGTAAACGGACTTCTACTTTTATTTGAGTAATATTCGTTTTAGGGAATCGAACTTCTACTCAAGTACAGGATTTGTCTATTTTGCCCACGTCTGGATTTAATCCATGTTTTGTTGGTCGATTTGATTAATTTAGGTCAATTTATAACCATTAAAATTGTTTAAAATTTATGAATATTTACATTTATTTATTGACAAAATTGACCACAGCTTTTGCAAAAAAGAAACCTTGCATCTTTTGGAAATATTCACATTTTGCAGAAGTATTGCTTCTCTTTCTTCTTTTAAGTTTATGTGCAGTTTCTGGAATCCTGCCCCCTACTGGACTGGAGTCTGGAGCAGAATATTGGCAGGAAAAATATTTTAACTTTGTACGAGACGTGACATTTAATCAACACGATGTACTCAGCATTCCAGTGATTCTTAAATTTTTTTAGTCATTTTTAATACTTCTGAACCTGTAAGAAATATACCTGCTTGAGACAAATCAGACAATAGACCTTAATGCTATTGAATCGAAAATCGGAATATCTAAAAATGTAAACAGATCAACAGTCTACAGTGCAAACAGGTGTCGAGTCACTGGTGTGGATACGAGACGCAGACTCTTATTTCAATTAGTGGAAAACCAAAGTTCCAGCTGCAGTTTATCCTTTTGAGGCTTGAATGTCCTCATATGAGGAAGTGATATTTTCTCCCAGTTACATTGTAGGAGTCTCATATGTAGTATATATTAGGAGTAAGATTCATTTACTTGCCAAATGTACTTTACAGCACATGAAATTATTTTTCCACATATCCCAGTTAAGAATCTGGGGGTCAGCCAGGTTAAGGGTTAAAGGCCTTGCTCAAGGACTCAGCGGTGGCAGCTTGGTGGTCCTGGGGCTTGAACCCACCCGCCTTCCTATCACTAACTAAGAACCTTAAGTGCTTTCAGCCGTCACTAATATGTCATATTAGTTATAATTATTGTCCTTCGTGTTTGAAGACACTGACTAGTTCGGAGTTATCAGGTGCTGATAAGATTTTCAATGTACCCTATAAAGTCTGGGCTCTCAAGAGGCTAAAAACACAATAAAACGATCATCACGACTAGTATCTGTTTTTCATTTATTGATTCGGGAAGTGTTAAATATCTGCGGGAGGTGCACTGACACGTGCACATACTGTATATACAAAAATTACAGACTAAAATTATTAACCTGAAGTCTGGTTAAAAACAATACTGTAGATGTTTCAACCTGCAACTTTCTCAGACGAGGCTGGAGGAAAAAAAAAAGACCTGGGAATAGAATAACAAAGCAGCACCTGTAAAATACTAAACTACCTCATGCATTTAATCCGCCCGAATAAGGCCCTCATTTGATTTCATAATGTACATCAAATCTGTTCCACTCCATGATTATGTGTGCTTCAAATTGCCTGCATAACCTTTGACGTGATCTCTGCTCACATGGGCGTAAAAACATCTCTCTCCGTCTTATTAAAGGAGCTCAAGAGTGTCGGCCTGGACCTTTCCCACGATGCGGCGGATCTGCCGGTGAACAGACCCAAGAACCGCTACACCAACATCTTACCCTGTGAGTGCTCGTCTCTCACCTCTAGAAGAAAGAGCTGGAGGAAGAGTGACGCTGATACTCCACCCACTAGCTACTTACTCTATCAACACTATCTCTAACACACACACACACATATACAGAGCAGCCAGGTGGCAAAAACAGCTGTCACTACTCTCCTATATTCAGTCTGCTTTGTTTATTGTTCGTATTGACAATTATGAAACACTGATGACATTAATCACATTATAATTTTTTTTTTTTCAACCAGACGACTTCAGCCGCGTGAAGCTGATCTCTATGCACAACGATGAAGGCTCTGACTACATCAACGCTAACTACATTCCAGTGAGTATTTACACAGCACCTGGCGTGGAACACTCCAAAATCGCTGTGTGTGTACAGTATATTGAGAATTCTTCATGACGACAGGGCTACAAGTCGCCTCGTGAGTACATCGCCACACAGGGGCCGCTCCCGGATACGCGCAACGATTTCTGGAAGATGGTGATGCAGCAGAACTCGCACGTCATCGTCATGCTGACTCAGTGCAACGAGCGGCGCAGGGTCAGTATTTGTGAAAACATCTGCACTTGAGACAGGGATCAGTTGCTAAGGTACTCTAAAGTGGTTGCTAGGGCGTGGCTTGCCTGAGAGACTGAGAGACTGATTGAGACTGAATGAGCCCATCCCCACGTCTCTTTAACAATAGGATCCACAGTTAGGTTTCAAAGTTCCTATGGAAGTTACCATAGCAGGGTAGAGCTTCACCATTAAACTGTATGTCAATGGCGCAGATTTTGGGGATCTCTTGTGCCCCCGGGGTACAACTTGTACCCTCTAGCGGTGTATGTTCTGACACAGCTTGCAAGCTTCTTCAAATGTGGTTTTGATCATTTTATATTTCTACAAAATTCGTGCTCTGCGCCAGAATCTGTCAAAGTCGACCTCAATGTTACGTCTATGGGATATTTTGGCAGTAAATTGCCCCCCTGCAGGCAAAGTCACAGCACATTATTCCCGAATAAGCCGCACGATTTGACAAACAGTACGAGACTTGTTACATGCCAAAGTTTGAATAAATAAATAAATAAATAAATAAATAAGTCAGCAAGATAATACAAGTGATGGTTTGCTTCGCCAGCACCGCTAATTAAATAAAGCATTGTGCAAGGAAGGAAAAAATACAATAACTTCAGTAGGTAATTGCTCAATAGTTGCATTGCTTCCATCTTTACAATGAAAATGTTTTAATATAGTCAGATCTCTCTACTGTTCTAAGACTCCAATAAATGAAGCTTAGGATTATGAAGCATATTTCTAGGATGATTTATGTACACTAGTTTAAGCCAAGAGGAACTGCATGCTTGTAGAATGAGAAACCTTTACATTTAAAAAGAGTGAAAGGGTCTACGGCCAAAATACTGTACTGGTGCTGATTTTTTATTTATTTATTTATTTATTTATTTATTTATACGTATAATACAGAAAATGCGTGTACCAAAGAAACTACTTCTGAAGTTTAAGCATCATGGAAGGGACCGATCTTGCTTCCCTAAATAACTGCTGTTTTGGAGAGATGATTTCACAGTATTTGTGCCCCAAAAATCACCATTTTTCAGTGTTATACTGTCTCGCTTTAAACGATAATCATTTTAAAATGCATATAATAAGTATTGATACAAAAATTGGTGTAAGCTTTTAGAAGGATATGGCCTTTAAAACTTGTTGCAATCTGTGCAAAATTAAGGATTTTTCCCAAAAAGCATCTGTAGTGTCCGTAACCATGTCAAATTCATTTTTGTAATATCTTTTTAGCTTTTTGGAATAATACAGGTTTTTCAGATTTATATCTTTTCATGTGAAATCCAAATTGGCCAAGTTTCATCTGAATGACAAATTAGATCATTGAAAGATTTGAATCCGAAAAGGCTATGTACACTACGGACATACGTAAGAGGACATGAAACTGTATCTAGTAAATGTGTTTCTTCTGATAAAAATATAAATGTGTATGAATGGTTACAAAAAGACCAAGCATGGATTGGGAGATAAGAAGCATAAAGTATTATGTTATACGTCATTATACATACAGTATATATTGGATAAAATGATGTATGATCCTATCTGAAAATGCACTTTTTCACCTAGGCGAGATACTTTTTAGCACCAATACCGTGTTTTCACTAGAAATAGGTTTGATAAACTGATGTTTGTTTCATTGCAGTCTTACAATTTGAAACAGTAGATAAGTATGACTTTAGTTATCGTATATGTTTAGTTCGGGCACTAAAGTTGTTGTCAGCACGGTGGCATAGTGGTTAGCACTGCAGCCTCGCGCCTCCAGGTTCTGGGTTTAATTCCCGCCTCTGGTCTGTGTGCATTGCTTTGTTTGTTTGTTGCATTTAATTACGTAATGCGTGCACATCTGTACAGATGTCACTTGTCTTTTGTGCTGATTTCCGATTGTCCTCTCCCGCAGGTGAAGTGTGATCATTACTGGCCGTTTACAGACGAGCTGGTTGCCTACGGCGAGATCACGGTAGAGATGCTGTCTGAAAGCGAGTCTCCTGAATGGACCATCAGGAATTTCCGCCTCAGCTATGTGAGTGTCATCTAACAGACTCGACGTAGAGAACAGAAAGACATGCAGCTCGATTAGAGCCGTTTCACAATCTAGTCCTTTCATCACCGTGCAGTTTTTTTTCAGCCTCCCCTCTAGCCAGATGTGTGGTGTGTGTATTTTTCTTTTAACAGGACTTTGATTGCAACGCTATGTGACAACATGTGAAAGGAAGGTGTGATCACCGGAAGGGTTAAATATAGCTCATACTAACAGCTAGTCATGTGTCTTGTCAGACACGGATGTGGAGAATTGCCTGAGGAGCCGTGGATGTGCTCCTTTGACTCATATGATTTTCTGTCTCTCTCTCTCTCCGTCTTTCGCTTTGCAGGCAGACGAGGTGCAGGACGTGCTGCATTTTAACTACACGTCCTGGCCTGATCACGGCGTGCCCACGGTGAACGCCATCGAGAGCATCCTGCAGTTCGTGCAGTTAGTGCGCCAGCAGGTGAACAGGACCAAAGGACCAGTTACGGTTCACTGCAGGTACAGACTCTCAGAGATCAGAGCTCTTACAGTACATACACCAATTAGCCCTAACATCAACACCACTGACATGAACAACATCGATCACCAACTACACTATGTCTCACTACATCTGGTAAATAAAAATGCAAAGAAATATGGACCAAAAAAAAAAAATCACAGTGGGCTCAGACGTTTGCATGTCGAAAATCCCTCGAAAGCTGTGGAAATTTTCTTTCTTAGTTTTTAAGGTGACAATCCACGAGCCGGGCGTCTGTTTGCTGAGGTACCACTGAACAGCTTATTTTGAAAGCTGTAGTTCCAGCCTAATTTATAAACTAAATGTTTTTATGTCTTCATCACATGCCTCACACTTCCAAGGCCGGGGTTCAAATTTCATCTCCAGTCTTTGTGCATGGAGTTTGCATGTTCTTCCTGTGCTTGGTCAATTTCCTCCGACATGCAGTGTAGGCCGAACCGTGTTTTCAAATTTCCTGCAGTGAATGATCTCATCCCATGATATGCTCCAGGCTCTCCCATGATAAGCGGTATAGATAATGGATGGATGGCAACAAGAATGACTAGACATGGTGGTGATCAAGTCTCCCAGTCAAAGCCAGACAAAAATAACTAACTTTGTAAATATAATAAATGTTACATAAACTAAATTATATCTGATTTGGACTGTTACAAATAGCAAGGATTGAGATTGGATTTAGAAAAGAAGTTTTTGCTCTCAATGTTTGTGGATGCAGTCACCTTTAGCGATTTTGTGATTCATGTGTGAAAACTCCATAGATGTGATAATCTGGTCATTCAGTACATTCAGGTCGTCAGTTGACTTCATTTTACTGCCACTTAACGTTGCTGAGTCTAGACCTGAGAAACTGAAGCAACACCAGATCATAACACTGTCTCTAGAGACGTGTACAGTGAACACTATGCATGATGGGTGCATCGCTTCATGTGTTTTCCTTCTTACCCTGACACACACATCACTCTGGAGTAGGCTCAATCTGTAGGCTTAAACCAAAAGCTGTTTTCTATTGCACCAAAGTCCTTTTTTGATGCTCTCTAGTAAATTCAAACCATTCTCTCATTAGTCTCACTAACAAGTGGTTTTCTTATGGACACACAGCTGTTTAGTCCCAATCCTGTGAGTTCTCATCACATTGTATGTGTATGGAAATGCTCTAACTTTCACTAATAAACATAAGGTACAGACCAAAAGTTTGGACACACCTTCTCATTCAAAGCCCAAACGCGTCTCTTCTGCTTGTTGTCTGTCCTTAGCAGTGGTTTCCTAGCAGATATTCTAGCATGAAGGCCTGATTCACACAGTCTCCTCTTAACAGTTGTTCTAGAGATGTGTCTGCTGCTAGAACTCTGTGTGGCATTGACCTGCTCTCTGATCTGAGCTGCTGTTAACCGCCGATTTCTGAGGCTGGTGACTCGGATGAACTTCTCCTCCGCAGCAGAGGTGACTCTTGGTCTTCCTTTCCTGGGGCGGTCCGCATGTCAGCCAGTTTCTTTGTAGCGCTTGATGGTTTTTGTGACTGCACTTCGGGACACTTTCAAAGTTTTCCCAATTTTTCGGACTGACTGACCTTCATTTCTTAAAGTAATGATGGCCACTCGTTTTTCTTTACTTAGCTGTTTTTTTCTTGCCATAATACAAATTCAAACTCTTCGAATGAGAAGGTGTGTCCAAACTTTTGGTCTGTACTGTACCTCTGGTGTTAACTGTTAATTGATTCTTACCAGTGTTTTCTTTGCTTGATGCAGCACAATAATTTGACTCTTCTGAATGATGGCTTTTTTTTAACAGTCATGTTACTGAGCCCCTAAAGGGACATGGGTGGAAAAAAAAATAAACGTTTGCGGGAAAAAAAAATCCACCTTGAAATGCGAGGCAAAAAATGCGAGGCGAATGAATAAATAAAAATAGGATATGGGTGAAAAAAAATTTAAGCTAGGGGAAAAAAAAGATAATTTTGTACGTGAGATCTGGCAAAAATACTCGGATTAGAGTTACATGTGTGTTGTTAAACAGGCATGAAGAGAATTACTGAGTAGAATTCTGAGTAGCTGAGTTTTACTTTCAGCTTGGTCTAAAATATAAAGATAGTTTGTACTTGGAGCGCGCCCTTTCCGTATTTTGGCGCCGGAAGTATGAGTCACGTGGTCCCGTTTGTTTTTCTTCTCCATTTTTTTCTTTCGTGTCTCATGTCCCGTTTTTTTTTCCTTGCCCGGATTCAACCCCCCCTTCAATACATTTCTTTATTTTCCATCTTTGGCCTCTGTTGAAGCGTATCTAATCTGATACCCAATCCACCATTTTGTGCTGATCTCGTTTTGTGATCCTGATACTGACAGTAAACACACTAAAAGTGCCAGGTTGCATTACTCAGCTCTCATATGAAAGCATGTGAAGAGAGAAGCAGAAGTCGTAACCAGTGACGGGTCCAAGGCTGGTTAATATTCTGTGCAGAAGCATGTAGAAGTGAGTCTGCATCACAACACCTCTGTATTGTGGGTGAGCGCTGCTCCCGGAGGCATGCCGATGTGCGCGTCTCTAAATTATTAAACCAACTCTGAAATCCTTACAGCGAGTACACGTCAGAGAAACGCTGATCCGAGGGAGATTGGTTGGATGTCACGCAACCTGTACGATTATATCGATGTGATGATCCGTCCCATGTTAGCGGTTTTAAAAATTGTTTTTCACTCCTTAAAGAATTGAAATCCAGCAGTCCTTTATAAACTGCCTGTCACGGACCTGACACTTCTCGCACAGCGCAGTTCACAGGCAGCCTTCCTGTCAAATCTAATTCTGCGGTCTGACTGAAAGTCCAGTGCTTTAACGAGCGCTAGCGTCAGGAAAGTGCTGATGTGCAGCGTGTTAAGGGACGCTCATCACCATAACTATATATAACTAACAGTGTCTCGGGTCGTGTTAGTGTTGTGTGAATCCACATGAGCGATTGTTAATAGCGTATTAGATAATCCCAAGAGTTTATCTCATGTCTCATATATAGTCAGATAGGTGAGTGACATTTGAATGATTCCTGAATGTTCTGCCTCCAGGCTCTGAGGTGACCTGTGCAGTGTGTCTAATACTGGATGACTGACGAGCATTCGTGGAGAAAAGTCAGCTTTCTCAGCAACCTTTGCTAACCACTGCACCGTTAAATGTAATAAAGTGATTTCAGAGAAACAATGCTGTAAGGACTCTGAGAGCTGCAGCTAGAGCATGAGTGGTGTTCGAGTCAAACCAGGACTTTTGATTGCACAGAATAACACGACACACTTAACTGCCTTCATTTCCTGCCACACTAATGCACTCATCCCAGAGTTTCATTAGTGCTCTGTCATCGGACCGCCTGCTTCCCGTCTGAAACACTGGCCTCCCAGGAACTCCTTTAGTGGCCCGGACATACAGAATGTAAAAGGCTTGGAGTGAGGTGAGGACTGTATGGGTGATGTGCTTGCAAAAGCAAAACACTTTGATTGAACCAAGTTGTTGTTTTTCTGAGTGAATCCACTCTCTGAATGATCACAGGAACGACTGAACCTGTTCATACAGCCTTATTTAAAACGTTTGCATTTACCATTCAAATGTTTTACTGCGACTAAGAGTCTCATCACTGTACTGCGCTTGAAGTCTGATTGTGAATGTCAATCAGATTTACGCCTTCATTCATCAGACATTTCATCACGGATCCCGGTTTGACTTGAACACCCCTTGTACAGTAGATATTACTTACAATGATATCCATTTGGTTTTATTAACAAATAAAAGTTATGAAGGTCAAAGTGCTTCAGGTTGATACAGTAACATTATCGTCCAATAGACACGGTCCCTGCTTGTCCTTGACACACAATCCTCAGTGTTATTACATCCACTACTTTGTTTCTCCTCCACTGTTTTCCACAAGCATGAAGAGCAGCGTGCCCTTGTGCCCCACCACGCCACTTTACACCTCAGATTCTGTTTCGGTTCACACAGAGACTGCACAAGTCCACAGCTCCATGGCAGAGCAGAAACACCCTGGTGGTATGCCTGCAAACAGATGCCACGCTTTACTCAGCGCAGTTGCTAGGTGGTTAGCCACGTTTACACACTGTTTGAATGTCCTGTCTGCTCGTTCTTCATTCGGCAGTCGCCGAGGCGGTGTGAAGTGAATCTGGGCTTCTCAAGTTAGTACACACTCTTAAAAAGGTCCTTATGGAACTCTTTAGTGATTCAAAGTCTGTCCATGTGCATGAACGTGACATTATTTACCTTATTCCAGCGTTTCCAGCAGCAGTAGTTGTTCTCCTGAGCCGATACCTCTTGGCTCAAACACACCTCTTAATCATGTGGTAGATGTGGAGCCAAAGGTTAAGCCTGGCTCTGTGTAATAAAATAAGTGTAGTTTGTCTCGCTGGCTCGAGGGAATTTACTAAACGTTGATTGTTCCCAGAGAGACATGCTACTTCTGTTAGAATAAACCTTTAAATCTGTTTTTGATGGTGATTTCCCTGCAATTTTGCAACTTGTGTATATTTGAATAGTTCGAAAATAGGGTTGAACTATTAAAAAAAATCAATAAAAACAAAGACAGGAATTGCATAAATGTGCACAGCACAGACTTACGGACAGATAGAAGCGGACCGCAGTTCTACGAACATTTGTAGATGCGAACAGGTATCGCACAAAAAATAGACACTGCAGTGGACCAGAGAGCAATATTTACAATTATATACAATATTCTCAGTGTGTAAGTGAATATATTAAAATAGTCCTTTATATTGTGTGTGGGGAGGGGGGATGGGGGGGGTTGTGTGAGTCAGCCTCATACTAATTTCCAACAAAACAGTTCAAGTTCATAGCCCAATACAGTGGAAAACGGCTCAGAGACAAAATGGCGTCCATGATTCCCTTCGCGATTTAAAGGCGCGGAGACAACACTGTTACACTTCATATTTCACTGTGTGATTCATTTCCTTAGGCGCATTTACGGTTTGTGTCCACATGATGGCAGTGTAGGGAAAGGGGTCAGAGATTTATTCAAGTGTGTTAGTATGCTTTACATTGTGTATTCGCCTCAAAGGTGTACAAGACTCACTTTATCGGACTTAAGAACGAATCCGACTTATAAACGTGCTCCTGAAACTGAACTCGTTCATAAGTAGGGGACTAGCTGTAGTTAGTGGTTTTGGTGAAAGGTAAATCAATCTAAAATTCGAACAATGACAAGCCATGAAACCCTTATGAGACCCTTTGTCTCTTCCTGTAACTGTTTAACCTCATTATCAGGACTATACAGCAGTTCTGTGTAGTTACGTGTCTGGTCAGTGCAAATATGAATTATATAGCTGAAACACACACACACACACACTTACAAGTCTACTAAAGGCACATGAGTGTAAGCCGTCTGCTTGTATATAAGGGGTGACCTTGTCAGGATCTCGCCTCCTTCTCCGACATTTTCTCCTATTTATGAAGCCTGAGGTGCTTTACAGCCTGCGGTTTATGTCTCAGCAGATATTATATTGAAGCTATATTACAAAAATAAAAACCCTGGACTCCTGTTTTAATTCCATTTGGGGAAATTTCCAGAAGGCTCCCTGTGACAGCTTCAGAGGTTAAATATCCCGGCTGTGTGCTTGCCAACACCGACCTTGCTGTCAAAAGCCTCAAGCTGTTTTTTCCCTCCCTGATCTCCATCACAACACACACCAGTTATTGATGAGTGTCTAAGTGCTTTCCACTTCCGACGTTATTAGTTTGTTCTTGAAGTGCGGCGCTGATTGTTGATCTCCCTCCTGGTGGCTTTGTGATATTTAAACGTCACAGATTAGACTTCTGTTTACACGTTATTATTAGTCTGTGACGCTAAGAAGCCTAGAAAGTTTTCCAGCTGAAATTTGACTGAGATCCTGCGTTCAGTATCTGTACAGTAGATCCCTTTGCAGATGCCAATCAGAATGGAGCAGTCTGGGTGATAAAGAGCATTTCCACCAGTTTTGAGGTTTTCCCAACAAACAAAGTAGCAACTGATTGACTGGTGCATATTTTAAAAAAACTTTTCCCCTGACAATGACATTCTCAATGTTTAGCAATAAAAAACATTAAAAGACATCTACTGTAAAAGGTAAACGAGGCTAAGTTACTGTACTGTAGCCGTTACCCTACTCATCTTTAGAGCAGATGGATTAAAGATGTAGCTTTACAGTACATCAGACCACTTTTAAATGTTATATCAGGTTTATATCATCGTGAAACACGAGCACAGACGAACATAGTGGTCTGTTACTACTATGACATCGTAAAATTTTCTTCAGTTTCAAACCAGTTCTCTAGTACATTTTCACCACTTCCCACAAGTTACGTTCACGAAAATGCATCCCGCTTAAGCATGCGATCCAAGCTATCTATCATTAGCAACATCAGTCTCTCACTCACTCACTCACCGTCTGTACCGCTACACCTTTACAGTGGAAATATAATCATAACAATATTTAAAAAAGAGATATTTTGTATTAAATGTGTGAATCTTGAATTGTGCCTGAAACATTCTCAGCCATTATACTGTAGCTTGTGGAAAATGTGCACTTTTGGTGTCACACAAGGTTCATGCAATTCAGAGTTACTCAACAGGAAGTTGCATCATCTGAATCTCTTGAGAGTCAACGGAAGAAGACGATGAAGTCCTCACTCACTCACAGTCTAACTTATCCTGTATACAGGGTCACACACACACTCACGTCTACACACTAAGGGGAAATCGGGATCACCAAATAGTGGGAGGAAACTGGAGCATCCAACATCATGCGCACAGACCCCGAGGCGGGTATCGAACCCAGACTCTGAAGGTGCATGGCGACAGTGCTAAAACAGTGCTAAAACAAACATTAAGTTCAAGCTACAGTTAAAGTACACACTTGAGCTTTAGCGTTTTTTGGCGTGTCATGCCGTCGAAGTCTTTCCTGCAAAGGGCAGGTTCCACAGTCGCACTAGGACAGCCTGATCCAAAGGCTAATTTGGTTTAGGATACAGTAGCAAATAAGCACAACTGTGTGTACGTACAGTAATTACACCCTTCTACGCCTCTCATGGTGTTTTAGTGTAAAGTTTTCAGAACCCAGACGATACAGAACTTCTTACGCCATCGTAAAGTTCACTCTGTCTGTCTTTATGCCTTCTCTGGACCCCATTCACGTCTCCCCAACATTTGCCACAGATCTTCAAGCCTTTAAATTGTGGACCGTAAAAGGAGTTGTGAGTGATGTTCACATATTGCGTGTTTTGTAACCCTGCAGTGCTGGCGTGGGTCGCACAGGCACGTTTATCGCCCTGGACCGGCTGATGCAGCATATCCGGGAGCACGAGTACGCCGATATACTGGGCATGGTATCAGAGATGCGCTCACATCGACTGTCTATGGTGCAAACAGAGGTAATGTGTGTGTATTTTCTATCTTGCTTTAATTAACTGCATTTAGTAATAGCTGGTGAATAGTGCGTTTGCATTTCCTACGAATATCATTCGTAGCGTCCCACCTGGAACTGCTTGTACTGTAGTATCGCTAATTACAGCGTTACGTGATTTCATTTCTCTTTATCTGCAGGAACAGTACGTCTTCATACATCAGTGCGTCCTTCTCATGTGGAAGAAGAAAAAGCAGCAGAGTCTCACCAGCGACGTCATCTACGAGAACGTCACCAAGTCTTAACAGCAGCCGGGACACGCGCATGCAAAAGTGAGGATGCTCGTGAGTGAGGAATGCTTGTGTAAATGCACGAAAAAACAACTAAATATCGCTTTAGGAAAAGATTAAAAGTTCAGCAGGATAATAAACAGTTTAATGTATTAGAGCACAGACTGAATTCTCCATTAAAACTCCGCTTAAAAGTTTGGGGTTACTTTCTAACTCCATGGTCTTTCCTTTTTCCCATTTTTATTTCTTTCTACATTGTAAAGCAATACTGACGGTATCCAAAATATACAATAATCTGAACTCTGAACAGTTGATATTGAGATGTAGCTGCTACTTCTGCTCCGTAAATCCTTCATAATGCCTGTTTGTTTCTGAATGAACTTCTCCTCTGCAGCAGATGTAAGTTTTGGTCTTGCTTCCCTTCATGGCCTTCATGAGAGCCAGTTTCATCATGGTGCTTGATGGGTTTTGCAAATACACTTGACAATAGTGTATTATAATTACACTTGCACTGTTCTTGCAAGAACCGTTCCAGAACATCTGACCTTCATGGCCTAAAATAACACCTGACTGTTGCTGTTGTTGTTACATAATTACCTAATTCCGTATATTACGTTATAGTTTTGAAACCGCCAGTATTGCTGTAGAATGTAGAAATTGAATCAATAAACAAAGACAGTTGTAATTGATCGGTACAGAGTATGGAAGCCTTGCTGGTGTGTGTTAATGAGGACACTTCAGTCTTCAAACTGTGGATTTGGGTTTTCGGATACGACAGGTAGAATGAAAATCATCATTAGTTTTATGGAGGTTACATTTTTGCCACTGCCGGAATATGGGAATGACGTTGCAAAAATGTAGAACTCACAAAATTTGCACAAAATTTATTCTTATTATTAGGACATGGAAACACTCGAAAACAACAATAATAACGCATCATGTGCATCTTTCCTTTTTCTTTACCATTGTAACCCATTTCTTTTATTTTTTTTGCTTAGTCATGTTTGTATAGTTGGTTAAAATGAACTAAAATTCACTTAATCACATTCACTTGCCTATCCTGTGCTGGAAAAAGGATTACAGTACGTCTCTCTCTATACGGCACAATCCTGAGCTAAACAAACAAAACAAATGCTCTGAGCTTAAAGGGCTACGTGACTTTATAGGGGACATACAGTAAAAGACCACATAGAACACGTAGCACAACACATCTTGAAGGACGTGACATGGGATTTACTCTGACGAGTGTTCGTGGCTGTAGCATGTCAGGCATCTTTACTTCACTTCCCCGGGTGCATCAGGAGTGTATGAGGTCAAGGCCCAGGGAAAGCAGTAAAGAGATCAGGGTTGGATATAAATCTAAGAAAGTGTTGTGTTTGGGAAAGATCTTTTTTTTTTTATCTCTCCTGCACCTGTTGACTTTTCCCAGTCTAACCTAAAGCTCTGTGTGTGTGTTTTTTACAGGCTCCGAAGACGCCCTGCACTCTCCTTTGCTTCAGGCATTTATTCTCTGCAGAAAGACCTACCACATAAACAAGGAAACAAATAAAGACTGCAGCAGAGGAGTCGCAGAAACCACCCAAGCTTTTTGACATTCTATTGTCCCAACCGACGAAGGCACAACAGGACATAAACGACATGCCTTAAGGAATCCGACAACGACGTCCAGACTGCTTCCTTAGAGTTAGCAGCGTGTTTGTTTGTTTGTTTGTGGTGAGAGTGTATAAAAGAACTTTTAGCATTTAGTTTTATTCTCAGGATCGTCCGCAACCACCAACCCCGTCTCCGAGGACGTCAGGGCGCCGTTATTCGTGAGACTGTTTTTTTTTTTCACGTACGTTCATAGTATTAGTTTTCATCGCCTTGGATCCTGAAGCTGCATCAGACTCTTTAAGTGTCACACTGCCACTCCCTCCCTGGAAGAGACACTCCAGTACAAGTGTGTGTGTGTGTGTGTGTGAGCGTTCCTTACTGCTGTACTACTCTCGATAAGCTATTCTGCGGTACGACTACTAGAACCCGGTCTAGAGGTGCCGTTCGGTTCTGTATCATTTGCACTGATTATGTATCTCGCGAAAAACACGTACGTTTTACGTCACCGCGCCTCCCCGTCTGTCTTCACCGCCTGCTGGATGAACGATATTGTCGGTTCTTAGAGCAGAAGAACCGGATCTAAGCGCAGGAGAGAGAGGGTGGTGCGGAGGAAACCGCTGTGTCTGAGCGCTCATAACATTCGGACAGATGTGGAGGTGGAATGTACACATCATCCTTCGGTCTGTAAGGAAACCTGGCCGAGACCAAGACTACAAGACGAAAAAAACAAAAACTCAAACGAATGCTTAAAAAAAATAAAAGTGTTTCGAGTTCACCTCGCTTGGGTCCAACCAAACATATCCTGTCATGTAGAGATCTGTAGGATGTAATGTTTTTTTTTTAATCGTTTATTTTTTACAGCGAAGCTGGCAAAGCTGGTCGAGTTCCGTGTTTGTGCTTACGTATGGAAAAAAGCAGTATTGGCAGAAAAAAGAAAAAAAAATATGTGGAATTCCATACATCTTCCTATCATTATTTCATCAGCTGTATTGCACATTGCCATGTATGTAAATGATGATGATGATGGACGTCTGCTCAAGCAGTACTCACAGTGTTCACTGTACAAGTTCATAACAACAAGGAAAATAATAATAAAACAAGGAATAGCCCATAATAAAGCTGCACTATACAGTATACGGTAAGATCAACAAAATAAATGATTAAGACTTCTCTTAATCCGTAATAAAGTGAAGTGGATCCAAGGTTATTTTAAGGACCATTCCTTAAAAATAGTCATTCAGATGGAAAAGACCTTCAGACGGTCCCTCATGTCACTTTTAAATACATTTTCTTTCACCAGGTGTATGTCGAGCTGTGTCCAGTTTGTCTTCTGTGCCATTTCTTTCATGCAATGCATCACTTTAAGCCTGAGATCGCTCACTCGTCATCCTCTCAGTTTTACTCTTTGTGTTTATTGGAAACAATAAAGAAAATGGTTGAACGTGTGTGTGTGTGCGTGTGTCTGAGAGAATGTAACACCTTTTACAATGTTCCAGAGGATTGGAAATATAAAGGAACGCCTCTACTCTACACTCTACTGTACCTGCTGTCTCACAGCTAAATCCTGCCCTCAAGTGGCCGTTTCAGTTATTCCTGATCCTGACGTCACCTCTGCACGTGGCACCCTGGCACTCACTGTTGCCACTAGTGATGGGAAGTTTGAATCATTTTAGTGACTCGGTTCTTTGAATCTCGTTCATCAAAATGAACGAATCCTTTTTTTTTTAGTCATTTCGTTCGTTTGATCAGGAATAAAATAAAATGATACATTTTCAATAATACAGACCCCCAACATATTTACATACATAAATTTTGGCCATAGTTCCAGTAATGAAAGTAGTACAATGCAGCTAAGGACATATTATTATAAACAGAATGAGCAAAATCATATCTTCTAGTCCGAGCCGTTCGTTCTTTTGAATCTACTGCACTTCATAGCAATAGATTCATATGAGAGTCACGTGACAAAAGAACGAACGACTCAGACTAGAAGATTCGATGAGAAACGTTCAATTCGGTTTCCTGTACATAACCTACGGGGTTCTGCGATGATTTGCGCATGCGCGCCCAATAGAAAATGAATAAATCACTCTCCGAGACTACTCGTTCTTCTGAGTCACGTTAAAGATTCATTCAAAAAGTACGGATCGTTCATGAGATACCAGTCACTAGTTGCCACTGAGCTGAGCCTCTACAAAGAGAAGAGCATTTACACTAGTGATGGGAAGTTTGAATCATTTTAGTGACTCGGTTCTTTGAATCTCGTTCATCAAAATAAACGAATCTTTTTTTTTAAAAGTCATTTAATTCGCTTCGTTCTTTCAACCAGAAATAAAATAAAATGCTACATTTTCAGTAAACAGACCCCCAACACGTCTACATACACAAATTTTGGCTATAGTTCCAGTAGTGAAAACATTACAATGGAGCTAAGGACATATTATTATAAACAGAATGAGCAGCTCACCATCATATCTTCTAGTTTAAGTCGTTCGTTCTTTTGAATCTATTGCACTGCATAGCGTCAATGGGAGTCACGTGACAAAAGAAAGAATGACTCAGACTAGAAGATTCTTTCAGAACCGTTCAATTCGGTTTCCTGTACATAACCTACGGACGTTTTGCGATGATTTGCGCATGCGCGCCCAGTAGAGCATGAACGAATCACTCTCCGAGACTACTCGTTCTTCTGAGTCACGTTAAAGACTCGTTCAAAAGGAATGAATATTTCATGAACGACTCATCACTAGTTGCCATTGTAGCTGATCCTCTACAAAGGAAAGAGCATTCACACACACATACACACATACACAAAGATGGTGTAGATTTCATATAGATTTCTTTATTTCTTCTGTAGAGTTTATCTTTACCTTCCATATGGGTGCTAGGTCTCATCACAGAGCCTTCAAAGTTCATCAAACGATCGCACCGAGAAGGAATCGAGTGCGTATCGGATCGGCCTACGGATGAGCCTTTCACTATTCGGTTACTGCAGTTTAAGACCTCGCTATACGAACATGGCACGTTTGAGTTGCTAAGAAATCTGCTAAAGAGAAACGCGGTACCACAAACCATGAACCACGAACCTTACTCCGGGTTCGTCCCGAGCGTCCTGTGTTCGAAGAGAACAGAAACTGAAGAAACAAGCTTTCTCTGAATGTCTTAGTAAACATTTAAAATCAAACACTGATCTCGAAACGAAGAAGAAGAAGTAGCAGTGTACAAAATCATCCTGTCGAAATATTGCCACAGTATCCAAAAGCATTAAAAAACAGAAATGATTACGCATGCAGGTGTTTCAAACGTAACCTTAAAACAAAAACAGCCAGCTTGGTAGATTCTAGTACAAAAAGAAAGAAAGAAAAATCCCTGAAAAGGTATCTAGACAGGACACGGTAGAAGGACAGAGTTTTACAGGAGAGGTTTTATAGTGGCCACAGATTTTTTTTTTTTTTTTTAACGGACAGTGAGTCACATATAAAGTTACTCATTTGGCATTAGGCTTAAATAGAAATTTATCCAAGACATAAATATCCTCTTTTTTTCTCCCAGCAAACATAAATGTACACTACGCCTCTGCTGTATCAATAATTCAGTGTGTGTTTGGTTAGAAGAAGCAGTTCCAGATGTTTTACTTTCCAGGCCAACAGTCCACTATACAGTACAAGCATGTAGTTACACATGTTTAGTCTGATCATTTAAAAAGAAGAAGAAAAAAAAAGTTATTAAAAAGTCCATGTCCAAGCAAAAAAGAAGGAAAAAAAAAAGTCCAACAAACATCTTTCCTGTCCTTCCTGAGCATGTCCCTTCAATTCACTTTGAGACAACATGATCATTTTCCATCAGTCAGTCAGTCAGTCATCGGCCTGGCTCGTCACATCCGCAATCGCTTCCTGTAATTCGCCGTCTTCGTCTTCTTCCTTCGAATCTAATCACAGCAGGACTACGCGGTCGGTTTTAAATTCTTATATCATTTTCTTTTTAAATAATCATTTTCAATATTTAGATCATTAAGCACTGAAGAGTTTTAAGATTTAAACGCTTAACTCTACAACTCTACAAAAGCGACTATGTCTTCTTCAGCCTCGTTTTTATTGATTTCATTAAACCTACAGTAAGGTCATCTTCACTGCATTATTCTTTTTTTTAATATATATATATATTTTGGTCTACGTAGCAAAGTATGTTACAAATCCCACTTCATCCTCGTTCATTTGTCGATCACGCCGTTCTTATCCACGCTCCTGCTTAATCTACGTCCCAGCTGGTTCCGTGGTCCGGCGGGTCCAGGAGCTCCTGACGCCGCCGCATGATGGCTGCGAACTTGGCGCGCTCGACCGCGTCCTGAAAAAACGACAATGTGAAAAGGATGAAAAAGTGCAAGAAGGGAGGAGCAGGAGGAGGAGGAGGAGGAGGGCTGGGATGAAGGATTGGAGGGGTGTGGTCAGTGGCCGCTCCCCTCATCAAAAGACTCGACTCCTGAGTCGCTGGCTGTCGTCGCTGCTAGTTTCTCCTGTCGCCTCCTCATGATCTCCTGAAGCTCAGAGCCTGAGCTCCTCTACAACCAGAGATAGAGAAAGGGAGAGACAGAGAGAGATGGAGACAGAAGGTAATTAGTTCTGGGGATGGAGGAAGGATTTTTTCCCCAAATTTTCTCTCTAATTTATTAGTGTCCAATTCCTCCCCGTCACTAGGGGGCTCCCACATTAAGGCTACTGCCACCACTCAGTCGGGAGGGCCTGATTGGCTGTAGAGCCGTGATTAATGTGGGAGCACTATGTACCTCTCATCCCTCCCCTCTGAGAGAGCTCAGCCAATCAGCTCTCTCTAGACCTCCGGGTGCGAGAGGTTACAGCATCACCCGGGAATCGAACTCGCGATCTCCGGATAATAGGGCGAGATCTTTGCCACTGCGCCACTCGGAGGCCAGAGAAAGAGAAAGGTTTACTTCTTAAAAAAAAAAAAAAAAAAAAGTCTAAATGATTGCATGATATGAAAAGGAGGAAGCGCTGAGGAGAAACGGTACAGGATCGATTTGAGACGGAAAACCTAGAAGCGTACGGGATTTGGAGTAAATCAGCAGGGAGGTGTGGAGTGTAACATGTCAGTGTGATGGCCATCCAATACCACAGACATGTGTCTGCAGGAGCTGCACTGATTTCTACCCGAGAGCTACGGAAAAAATAATCAAGCTGCTCAGGTGGACATATACAGGATGTCTGCAGGGTGGATCTGACCATCTCAGACTGGTCTACTCGATCTCTGTTAGTCAGGTCTCTCATAACTGTGTAGTATGTAGTTTAAAAAATACTGCGCCAGATCGATTGTTACACTGAACCCTCGCTAACAGAGAAGAGCAACCAGTCGAGGACATATTAAATACCTTAGCGAGCCTGAAGGCTTTATCAGTGGATCATAGGAGGGTTCAGAAGAAGACCTGCAGGCAGGAAGAACACGACAGAAACCAGAGGCAACCTTGCCAGAGTTTGGCCCATTTTAATTCTCTATGCACTTACTACTGTATCAACCCAGAGACGGAGCAAAGACTTCATTTAAAGTGTTCATTCTGAATACAGAAGAGTGCTCTAGAACAGGTAAAAAAAAAAGCAAAAAAGGTGTAGAGAGAGCTGAAGAAGGTGCAACGGTCGACGTACCTCGAGAGCAGCCTTCTGAACCGTGACCTGGCTGTAGACTCGAGCTCCATCGTCGGGACACACGGTCTTCAACTCGTCTTTGTTGAGGGAGAAGAGCTGAGCTCCGGTCAGCACACCCAGACTGTTTACAGTCCTGTACACACACAACACACACACACACACACACACACACACACACACAATCAGTCTCCAAAGTTCTTTTACAAGCATTGACAGTGTGATGGTCATGAATGTCATGCACGATCAGGGAAGGACCAAAGCGACGGTCAATATTTCAAATATTACAGTATGTCGCTATTAGTGAATTAAGAATGCTAGAAATGTCAATTTAAATAACATAAGTTTTCAGGGAAATGCTATAATAACATGCTAAGCATCAATAAATGATTTATCAGTAATTATGATAATAATAAGACGCACATTCCCAACAAATTAACGAAGCCAAAAAAGTTCAAACAAATAATAATAATAATAATAATAATAATAATAATAATAAGGGCTTCAGTTGATCCTTGATCTGTACGAATCCCCGCCGCACTCCCCAGCACGTGGTGTCCCCGTGTTGTTTGTCTTCAATGTTGGTTTGCAATTCTTTAGACTATTTCATTGGTTTTTGTCAAAGGTGTCTTCTCTGTAAACACACTGTGGAGCAGTGCGAGACCATCAACTGAGATTTTTATTTTAATATTATTTAATAATAATAATTTTTTTTATTATTATTATTCAGTAATAGTCTGAGAGTTGTGTTAGACTGCTGAAAGTCCTGCTCTTGTCTCTTTATCCTAATGCAACATTAAAATGTTTAAGATTCGCCTACTGTAAAATACACATGCACCATTTTGTGGCGTACAACTACAGAGTATTATTATGCAAAACAAACATTTTACCATTCAATACGTTACGATTAATCATTAAAATGCCAGACATATATTGATTTTTTATATATATATATATATATATATATATATATATATATATATATATATATATATATATATATATATATTAAAAAGTCAGTGTTTTGTGGATCAAGTTACAATACCATGACATTTATGGTAGATAACAGATTAACCTTTATGTTTTAAAAAGGATTTGGAGGGTCTGATGAAGATATTGTCTCTGGTGTTTCCTGTGTGCTGTAGATGTTTAAAATGATCATAAAAGCCACTTGACCTGACCCGACTCTTTGAAGACCTCTTGTCCAATATCAGACTACAGTAGTTGTATAACAAGCCTCGTGTCCTCTCACACACTTACACGGGGCTGAAGCCTTTAGCCTCGAGCCAGACTTTGACCTCCTCGGGCGTGGAGTCGTAGTTGATGTTGGCAGTGGGCAGACTGGTGCTACGTGGAGGAGCCTGGAACTTCTTCTGGGCGCTGCGACCGAGAGTGAGTCTGTGCACCAGCTCGTCCTGAACCTCCTCCATGTTGGACTTGCGTCCTGGAGGGTGATGATGGGGACATTAAAAAAAAAATTTTTAAACAATTTTTAAAAAATTACAGCTTTCCATCTTGTATTAGTGAATTAAGAAGACTAGACTTGTGGCATAATGCTGTTGATGTTTCAACACTTTCAAACTGAGTGTAGACGTGAGGATGTCACCAAGATAAGGGTTTAAATGTATTAACCAGTAAACAGAGTGCATTCTTATTTGGAGCATAAAACAAACAGGCAGATTAAACACTCGGATATAAACTAAAGATGATGTAATAAAAGAAAGTGATAAACAGACGAAGGACAAATGAACGGACAAAACAAATAAGTAAGGTCTCTAGAGTTGTACTGGAGACAGTAAGACATGCGTACGGTTTGCAGGCGTCACGCTGGGTTCCTTTGGCTCTCTCATGGTGATGCTGCCGTTGTCGCTGGACGTGCTGCTGCTCTGGCGGCTGACGTTGGACGGCGAGTTCCCGTGTTGCTCCGGAGGGGCGGGTGCGATAGGGGGCAGCGGGTAAGTAGGAAGCATAGGGGCAGGAGCTGGAGGAGGAGGGGTCGGAGCTGGAGGGATGGACATGATCCCAGATTTGGGCACGTAGTCCGTTCTCTGTTTCTGCATAACAATGTAAAGAAGAGCGGAGCGTTTGAACGGATCGAACAGGTCTTTGTGTCAGTCAGTTACTTTGACACATTGGACAAATTCAAACAATTATTCTAGAGTATATATACACCTCCAACCTCAGATTGCATCACATCATGTTTGGTTGATGTGTGCACTTGTGATGTTATTACCTCGTTTAATTCACCCAGCAATTGCTTGTGTAGGGGGGACAAAAAAAAAGGAAAAAATGAAAGCTGTGATTGATTTTGATTTGAGGCCACAGAGGAAACTCACTCCAGCACTCTCACTGCAAACTAACATCACACTTCTACTGCTCGGGGAAACGTACAGTAAGCACGCCTGCTAGGACTTCTAACATTAATACTGATGAAAAACTCACGTTCTGAGAGAGACCACATGGTCATATTACAAAATATATTTAGTTGTTTGTAAACTTTGATCGGATAATTCTTTTCCAGAACACCACCATGTTCTTCCTTTCAAAAATAGTCTGCGAGTTGTGTTAAACTGCTGAATATCCTACTCTTATCTCTCTGGCCTTATTCTCAATCGATTGGACTAAAATACAATATAAACGACGGAGCAGCATCATACACAAACTGTAGTGAGCCCTCGAGTAGTGTACTACTGTGGTTAACAGATCGGTGAGCTATGGAGTATTATTATGCAAAACAAAAATGTTCTATGTTTACCAAAGTTAAATGATTAAAGGTGTTTATTTAAAGACTTATTAATCATTAACATCTCTAGTCATACTGTCTAATTTTACATTAAAAAGCCAACATTTTCAATGCTGTGACCGTTATTGCAGATAAGAGATTAACGTTTTAAAATGAGGGATAATGAGAAACGTCCAAGACCGCCTGAAACTCAAGTGCACCCTCTTGTGGTGTACAAGTTAACAGATATGTCAACTACAGAGTATTATTATGCAAAACAAACATTATCGGGTTAATCATTGATTGAGGTTCTGAGAGAGACTACACTTCCTGATGATCTTTCAGTCATATTTGTTAAATATAAACATACTGACAAGCTAAACCCTGATTGGCTCTTTCTTTTCCGGGAACACCATTACTATATTTTCTTCCTTTCCGAAATAGTCTGTAAGCTGTCTGATCTGTTACATACTGTACTAATCTGTTGAAAATCCTGCTCTTGTCCCGCTGTCCTTCTTCACTATCGAGGGAGCTTAAAATACATTGTACAAGTTGGCACATCGCCTCACGCGCAAGTGTACCCTCTTGTGGCGAACAAGTTAATAGACATGTAAACTACAGAGTATTATTATGTAAAACAAACATTATCGGTTAATACGTTTTAAAATTCATCATTAACTGAGGTTCTAAGAGAGTCTGCATTATTTGTTGATTATATCAATAGAAACACTTTGGAAATATATTTAGATGTTTGTTAAATATAAACTCTCTGTTTTCTTTCTTTTTTTTAGGAATCTTACAGTAAAGGATGAGCTAATGTAGAACTAAATCTAAGCAATTTGTGTTTAAGGGGAGAGAATTTAGAAAGATGCACGCCACACACACACACACACACACACACACACACACACACACACTCATCCTGCCCTACCTTAAACAGCTCAAACTCCTTCTTTGGCATCATTAGCTTTTAGATGAATAAATGTGTGAAGAAAAGATGAATTTTAAAAAGTAACACAATAAACAATAATAATAACAATAAATAAATAAATAAATTTTAAAAAAAAGGGCAGACACAGACAGCGCTTCTCTGACTAGTGCTAATCTACTCAAATGTCCTTGTACCAAATTACTCAACACTAACACAGTCAGTCGTTTGTGCCGCCTTTCACTGCTTAATGAAATGTTAAACTACAGGTTTGAATACTACGTTTCTTCTTAAATCAGTTCATCAGTTTTCCTCCCACATCTCAAACGTCAGCTACCAGTAACGAGAACCAAAACTCTCATTTGCGCCCTGATTCCGAGCTGCGTGACTGGCTAATGTTGCTGTGATTGACAGGAGAGAGAGAGATAGAGAGAGAAAAGGTTCCTCCCAAACAGAAAAGCATCCTCACTTTAGCTCCCTTGTTTAACGGCCGAGGCATGATCATGATTCGAACTGGCGAGTTCTCGAAACGTCCATCACCAGTCTGTCTTTTAACCAAACGCACCTGAATGGTATGGCTGTAAATTGGCTCGCCGCGTCCGTTCAGATCCACAGCCTTGGTGATCTCGAGGATGTTGTTTGGCACGTATCCCGTGAGTCCGGATCCGTTCCGAACCTTCCACCACTGCTTCCTGTCATCCAGAACCTAATCAAAGAGATTCAACCAAGGTAAAGCCTGTACAGGGCTCAGAGGTTTGGACGGCTGTTTCCTGTTTTTAAAAGCATGCAATGTTTTGTATCATGATGTATAAAAAGCCTGAGCGGGGTAAAGGCTAATGCTGGGGAAGACAACACAATGCCGCTCAGAGACGCTTTTTTTTTTTTGGGATGCTCAGTTTTGTTTCATGTACACCAACTTACACTGGATTCTATATTAAAATGTATAAATAAAATAAAAAGTGTGTGTGGGGATAATGTTGTACTGTACCTCGACCACCTCGTCCTTCACCACAGACAGCTCTGTGCCGTTCCTGGCCACGAAGTCGTATTTCGATTTGGCAAAACTTCTTGGCTGGCCTCTTCCATGTGCTTCAGGGTTTCTGATTCATTAGAAAATAGATTAGACTTCAAATTAATTTAGGTACATCACAGACTAAGAGCCTTCAACACGAGGTGGTACAGCATGGAAATGGCACAAACATAATTATATTACATGAAAAAAAAAAAAAAATGTCTTAAAGAAACAAAAAGTAATGTAAAATGATGGCATGTAGCTATAGACAGTGTGTATACTGGAGTATAAACATTTAAAGCCAATGTAAGCACTCCTGATAGTCAACACTACTATTACACATAATACTAATATTACACATACACACTCTTACACACGCATTTACACGCTATGGGCAATTTGGGGAATGGCAATTAACCTAATCTGCATGTCTTTGGACTGACTGAAAGCCAACCAAGCACGAGGGGGACAAGCAAACTCCATCAAACAGAAGCGGGACTCGAACCCGGACCCTGGAGATGCAAAACGAGCACAGTGCCACCTTTATAATAAAGTCTGTAGATGTAGATTAAATGTAAAAAATAACTGGAACAAAATTAAAAACTAGATATTTATGTAACAAAATACAAGCTCTTTGGAATCAAAATAATATATCAAGAGTTTTGCACAGTACAGTACGTACTGTATACTGTTTAATCAGGAAGCACAGCACTAAACCTAATTAACAGATAACTTTTGCTTCATTACAGCGAAGCACAACATATATCAGTAATAGGGAGAGAAACGAGAGGAAAGACGAGTAAACGCTAGTCTGGGTTGTGAGAGATATCAGAGAGCGTAATTTGTTATTATTTTGAACACTTGGAGAGCTTACTTACTGTAAAATACACAATCTAAGTAGAGAGATCAATTTATCCAGGAACATTAGCTGTTTGTTCATTCTGGCAGTGACGCCTATGTAAGAAGTGTGAGTGCAATAATCAGATGGATGCAGGACTCGGGACTGAGCGGGCTCGGAGCCAGCGTCCACGACTAGCCAAGTCTGCTGATGGATAATTAGGAGCTTTAATATCACTTACAGCGGCTTTAAACTGTTGATGCAATGTAATGCAAATGAGTATTGACAAACATCAATACAGTACAGTACGTTCCCGACTGCCACAGCCATGGAGAAGTGTCTGAAGGATTGCGTCAGAGATCGAAGAGAGGAAAAAACAACAACAACAACAACAACCCAGAAACCAGAATTGTTTTGATCAAATTAAGAGAGAGACCTTAGCCGACATGATCAGTGCTAACGGGGATAAAAGTGGAACAGAAGATTGAGAATATTCCCCGTAGTGTGATGCATTAAGCTTAAAGAGAGAAGGAACGTCTGCTAAAGAGACCGCAGAGAAAAGCCCCATGCCGTGATGTCAGAGCGACAGTTCTCCATGGCCTGCTGGCAGTCACGTGACCGTTACCTATCTACGTGGTGGCTGAACGCCTGTTTAAAAGCAGCCATTGCCGCGTGTGTATCCAGGAGGTGCGTGTGTTCGTAGGCATTTGCTGTAAAGCCGTACCCGTCTGCCGAGGGGAACTCCTGCACGTGGGCCTGCTGCTGAGGAAGGAACAAGAAATAAACAGCGCATTAACATGAAGCAAATCTAATAAGTAACAAGTGATTTTACTGAACAGTAAGGTGCTGTCTCAGGTGTTGCTTCAGTTGGTACAATGAATTCAACCCTCACCACGTGACTGGATACAGGACAAATATTTATTCGAGATATACTGATATCATTCTCTATAGCATCTGGTTCATCTCGTCATAATAGTACGCTGGATTGGGAAACATGTTAAGGCAGACTACTACTGTACTGTATGTTCCCATTAGTCTGTAGCAACGTTTAATCCCATGAAGTGTCAGTACATTGATTTACAGTACTGTATGTGTCAAAACTTTTCCACAGCTGTCCACCCACAGTGCATTATGCTAAGAGGACGGAGTGACCTTCTACACAGGTAGGAAGGTGGTGCTGCTTCCTACCTCCGGTCTGTGGAGGTCAGCGTGAGCCAGGCGCTCAGCCAGCTGAGTCAGGCCCTGCTCTCGGCTCACCAGCAGCGGAGGCTCCCAGCCGTCCCGGAACCGCAGGGTGTGAGGCGGGAAGTAATGATCCTTAGGCCACTCCAACCTTTAAAAGCGGTAAACAATATTGTCATATATACTGTAGGACTAAATGTTGTATATAGTTGGGCTCTAACACTTGAGACCACATCTAGGATTTTTTTTTAAATCTAGGACAGTTAGAAAGACTAGAAATTTTTTTTCTAATCTTCCAAAAGAGTGGTAAGTTTAGTGCGGTTAGGCTTGGAGTTACTGATTGCCCCAGCTTGCGCAACACCCTTAACCCTGTCTGCTCCAGGGACACTGCCTCCTAGCAACAACAACAAAAAAAAGCTGGGATAATGCAAAAAAAGAAAGAATTTTTTACATGTGATGAATAAAGGCTTGGGCTAACTATGAGGTGAGAGTCTGCGCCTCATGATTCTTTAGACACGAGTGAATTCTGATATTCTGGGGCTTTTCTGCTTACTGTAGATGTTTGATGTTATGCTCAGATTGTTTCCTGGCCACCATGGTTTTCAAAAAAATAAATAAAAATGATCAAATGTTCATGACCTCGCTCTTATTGACAATGTGTTTTATTCACAGAATCAGTGCACCGTTCTAGTGTACTGCAGAAATGTTCTGGTGTTCCTAATAAAGTGGACAGTGAGTCTATTATACTGTATATGATCAAAAATCAGCCAAGGAATGTGTAAAGAAAATATTACATCATAGTGTGTTTTTCAGCCACGGCTCTGCAGACCTGTCGTCTGTGGGATTGTTTCTAAAAATATTAAAAGTGTGTATACTGTGTACAGTAAGTGGAAGTTGTGATGAGTCTAACACTTATGAGGTAAAAAGATGGAAAGCATCAAGAAAATTGTGGTAAAGTACAGTATTGTGTATAGAAGGCAAGGAATCAGGTCTAATATTAAACTGATTATACATTTCTTACAAAACATGTATATACTGATGTATTATTATTATTATTATTATTATTAGAATACATTATATTTATACATATTTTTTTACGCTGTGAAGAACAGCCAAGGCTAAAAAAAAGATCTGTTGAAGACAAGACAAAGGAAAGATGAATACATTTGATTATTCTGTCATTACCTGCATTTAGTCCAGCCATCTCCCAGCGTGACCCACAGGTGGCGCTCTTCAGCAGTGCCTGAGGAGTGTAGGAAATCGATGGCGTCTCTGGTGAGAAGAGGAACCACCACGCTCTTGGCCAGGTCGACTCCTCCTGATGTATGGACCACCTGATACAGGCGACATTACTTTTTATTGACGTGAATCTCTTTCTGACTTCCCGTACGCTTTTCTGAACGTTCCACGAAAAACGAAAACGTCACGGTTGGTAGATTCGTTTCTAAGAGAAGTAACACTGGGTTTTCATCATGTGCCGAGTGTTCACCGTACGCTGCACACACTCATGCTGCTAATTCAAGCTTAACCGAGTGTGCTGTGATTGAGTCACATCCTGGCAGATCTGCAACTTACCATTCTGAGGGGATTGAACAGGAAATGGACCAGATCCACGGCGCTCGGGTTCTGAATATGGGTTTTCAACTTTGCCTGGTGCAGGGGAAAAAAAAAACACTTTATCAAACCGACATTTCCATCAAAAATTTTATAACCCAAGATATGACAAGTGAGATACTCACCAGCAAGTTGAAGGCGTGTTTAAATTTCTGAAAGCAGTCGACAAATTCGTCCTGTCCCGGAGGCTTCGCTCGGAGAGTCAGCACTCCCTCTGGAAGGCATACGAGCATCCCGGGTCACAAACAAACCAGAGTCTCAAATCTTATACTGTACAGATTTTGTGCTAGACTACTTACACTGTAACATGATCTAAATACTATGCACCTCTACCCAGAGCCCAAAGAACATTTTGAACATTTTTGACCCAAAACACGTCTACATAAACAGATTTTGTCTACAGTTCTAGTAATGAAAACATTACAATGCAGCTAAGGACATATTATTATAAACAGAATGAGCAGCTCACCATCATATCTTCTAGGCCGAGTCGTTCGTTCTTTTGAATCTATTGCACTGCATAGCGTCTATGGGAGTCATCTGACAAAAGAACGAACGACTCGGCCCAGAAGATTCGTTGAGAACCGTTCAATTCTGTTTCCTGTACATAACCTCCGGAGGTTTTGCGATGATTTGCGCATGCGCGCCCAGTAGAAAATGAACCAATCACTCTCCGAGACTTTCTCAGTTCTTCTGAGTCACGTTAAAGACTCGTTCAAAAACAATGAATCGTTCAAGAATGACTCATCACTACAATGCAGTGAATAGGCCCGTTGGAAGAAGTATCCAGAAATCACCCATAGGGTCACGTTATTATATCAAAGGTAAAGAGATTGGAATGAAATTTCAGAAATGACTGGAATTGGGTCGGGAAATGTCAAAGACTTTGTTAAAACCTGGAAGGATCATCAGTGATGAACCACGGTGAGGGGGGAAAAACAATCATGTATGCGGATCACTTAAATGCATAATGAAGTTGCATCGTTTAAAAAAAAAATAAAAGAAAGAAAGAAAGAAAAAAAAAATCCGAGCTATGTTTAACATTAGCTTTCAATACGCACAATATGTGATGAGAACTCACAGGATTAGGACTAAACTGATGTGCGGCTATAAGAAAAACGTGAGAGTAATGAGAAAAAAAGGCTTTAGATTGCTAGGGAGAATAAAGATTGGAATTTAGTGCAATGGAAAAAGGTCATGTGATCTGATGAGTTCAGATTGACTCTACTCCAGAGTGATGTGTGCGTCAGGTTAAGAAGAGAAACGTATAAAACGATGCACCCATCATGCATAGTGTCCACTGTACAAGCCTCTGGAGACAGTGTTATAATCTGGTGTTGCTTCAGTCGCTCAGGTTTAGACTCAGCAACGTTATGTGGCAGTAATATGACATCAGCTGACAACCTGAATGTACTGAATGACCAGATTATCACATCTATGGAGTTCTTCTCTAATGACACGGGGGATATTCCAGGGCTCAGATTGTGAAACCTTAACCATTTAAAATCTTTAAAAAAGTCTTTAAGATGTGCTGGATTATGTATGGATGTGGTTCGACTCTCACATTACTCAATTACAAATTCTTGATCAAAATGACTGCAACTCTGAATGAAATAAATGCTATAAAATGGCAAAAGAAATGTGAAAAAATGACCCATACTAGCTGGAAAATCTCTCAGAAAATGTATTTCTCTTTAACAAAATACTGAATTATAAATTACTGGCTCATTAAAACCAGGGCTCGTCTGACTGTGAACAATCTTTAAAGCAGTTGGAAAAAAAAAAAAGATCAGAAAGAATCAATGCGTACCTCCTGGTCCCTTCTTTTTAGTCTTTTTTGTTTTTTTCCTCTTGGAAAGTTCATTGAAAGCCTCTGCAGCTTTCTGAAGTTTGGTGACGAAATGCTCGATATCATCCAGAATGTGGTTCAGGATTTGCTACAACAACAACAATAATAAATAACAGTTAATTTTTTTCTTTAATGCATGATCCACAGATCTTTAATTCTAACAGGCTGCATGTGGTCATCTCCGATCAGCAGGACAGCAGCGTGTACAGATCGTGCACTGGGCCTAGAAAACTAATTACAGCTCCAAGATTCGATTTAGCCTGGCTCTGAAGACGGGAACGCCGGTGCAGGCAATCACGTGAATAAAAGCAGATTCCCTAATTATGAAACCCTCACGCTAGAGCTCTCCATATTCATTTAAATGTCGAATGGAGAAAGACTGCAAAAGCTTTTGATGCAAGCCACAAACAGAGTGTACTCTAACAGAGCGGATGAACTGTAACTACACTTCCACGATGTATACACCTAATACATCACCCATACTGTAATATTAAAAAGGGGTTGGTTAAGATACTTCTTAGAGCTGCTATAAAAGATTTATTAGAAACTGGTACAAATTAGATGCTCTGATCTGTGGCCGTGTGTATTATACAAGAAATATGACTAATGGAAAAATGAACAAAAAATAAATAATTTAAAAAAAGGTCATTCTTAAAAAAAAAAAGAAGATAAAATTAATAAAATATTTGAAAACTGTATGTGTGCATAATGTACTATGTAATAGCTTTGTCCATTACTTCCATTTCATTTTTTCCCCTCTTGTTATATGGATAGTCATTCTGATGATGATGATAATATACAGTATATATCTTGTGTTTTTTTTTTTTATTATATCTTAATCTTTTAATTGTACTAAGCAGAATCTTGCCTGAGTTAAAGCACTTACAAAGATCACAATATGTTCAGTAGTAACTAGGGAAAGGGGCCTTACTCTAGTTTTACTGTTTGTTCCTTTCGAAAAATTTTCAGAAAAAGTTTTCTTAAAAATTATACATGGATATACGAGGGATGTTCAAGTCAAACCGGGACATGTGATGAAATTTATCATGAATGAATGAAGCTGTAAAATGGATTGACATTTACGGAAGACTTTAAGCACACTTGTCCGCTTGACCATTATGGGCTCAAGAACCTTTAGCTGCAATTGCTCCTCGTCTCTGGAATTCACTTCCAGAAAACATCTGGAATATAGACTCTCTAACCGCGTTCAGATTGTATCTTAAGACCCTTTACATACAGAAGCATGATATGAGGCTGCACTCGAATCACCATATGATGTTAAATGTTTTAGGTGATGACACCGTCAATTGTTCTATTTAATATTGTTTTAGTGTTATTGACTACTTTGATCTTGGGTGATAAAAAAGGCGTCTATATAAATTAATTCTATTTTTCTGAGATTGTGGATTTGGGGTTTTCATGAGCTGTAAGCCATAATCATCTCAATTAGGACAAATCACGGCTTGAACTATCTTGCTTTGCATGTAATGAGTGTGTCATATATTAGTTTCACCTTTTAAGTTGCATTACTGAAATAAATTAACTTTTGCATGATATTCAAATTTTTCGAGGTTTCACTGTATACAATCATTATTATTATTGCGACATCCCCCATACAGTCTTGACCGTTTCCACATGTTTGGGTGACTAAAGAAGTTCCTGGGAGGCCAGTGTATAATACATGAAGCAGGTGGTCTGATCAAGCGTTGGCGTATTAAGAAAAATTCCTACCTTGATGGTATCCAAGCACTAGTGAAACGCTTTGATAAGTGCATTAGTGTAGCAGGACATTATATAGAGAAATAAAGGGCTCGGTTTTTCCTCTCATACCTGTGTTCTGTCATTCAACACAGAAAAGTCCCGGTTTGACTTGAACGTCCATCGTAATTACCACACACATGCGTTGATGAAAAGAGCTGATTGTAAAGCAGGATCGAACATATTATCAAATACAAATTACCTCAGGAGATGAGATTATGTGGTCATTAACTATTCTAGCAAAAGTATATCTTTGGATGCTGAGGTAAAATATGTAATTTAGCACGAAAAAACATACTGTACAACAGTGACTGCGGATTAAATGTAGGAAGAACAACTGGACTCTGTTAAAGCAGCGTATAACAACAATCAATCCTTGTGGAGTCTTTACCTTAAGGAGAAAAAGAGCTGATTGAACATTAAGATGGCGCATGTGAAAATGCTAGTACTGCAGCTAGCTGCTAATCACATTGGTGGACTGAAGGAGTGAAAAGGAAACGGCTCTGAGCTCAGAGACAGAAGAGGCCTGCATCTAGCTGATGATATTTACCACGTCTCGGTCTATTCGCACTGCAGTCATCTCCGGAGATTCATCCTGCTCCCCGTATGGCCTTTGAGTATCATCTGAGAAACACACACACAAACACACACAAACACACACAAACACACACAAACACAGGAAGTGAATAAGCGACAGCTTGATAACTGAATTTTCTATCTAAAATATGCAAATGTGTGCCGAACTCACAGTCTTGATTGTCACTGGCCACGTTCGGCCAGGCTCCCACTCTGCTGTTCATACCCACTTGATTGGCGTTTGCTGGAGGAACAGGCGCGGGGCCACCAGGAGGAGGTGGAATAGTTCCGTCACTCTTCCGGATCATTCTAGAACACACACAAGCATACAGTACACACAGACTTCAATTCTGCACTTAATAGACATTGCGACACATTTTATGTTCAACTTGATCAGATGAACAAGCTATATTTCAGGATAAACAGTGTGACTCTATAACGATATGTTTGCAAGGACCAGAGCGACACTAACAGGACACGCACTTAAACTACTGCAACCTTTGAGAAACAGCATACTATATAAAAAAAAATATATATACAGTGGAACCTTGGATTACGAGCATAATTCGTTCCGGAAGTGGGCTCGTATTCCAAAACACTCATAAACTAAATCATCATTTCCCATAAGAAATAATGAAAACTCAAATTATTCGTTCCACAGCCCCATAAAATAAATACATAAAAATAATTATTACATTCTATAAAATGAAAATAAAACAAATTAATCTGCACTTTACCTTTAAAAAAAGTACAAATAAATCCTGACAGATAAGTGTTTCCGTTGGTGAGCGCAGGCGCCATGTGTGTGTGTGTGTGGAATGAGCCCCTTCCCTCGCCTCGTGTTACACAGTAACACTCCTTCTCCCTCTCCCCACATCGCTTTTTAAGATTCACAACAAACACACACACTCACACACACACACACACACACACACACACACACACACACACACACACACACCGTTTTAACAGGAAAAAAAGAAATCTCTCCGAGACTGGCATGAACGTATATTAACGGACTCACTTTTTAATAGTCATAAGGTGAGAGAGTGACGCTTGGTGTCAAAATAAGAGTCGCATGTGGGATACAAGATACTCGGTGCTCGTAAACCAATACTTGCTCGGTTTTCCCGAATAAAAAATTATTAAAAATCTTTGCTCGGTTTGCGGAACACCCGTAAACCACGTTACTCGCAATCCGAGGTTCCACTGTATTAACATTTCCTAACTCAATTCCAGTCATTTCAGGAATCCCTTTTCTTTTTATATAATATAAATTTATATATTTTGGTCACAGGAGAAATGTGGGTGGCCCAAACCGTCTGGGATCCACCAGCATTTATACAGTACTTACATGGAATTCCATATTTTGCATTTTATTTCAGACACAAGACGGTTTCAAACTCAACAACAGATCGACAACTGTAGTCTGTGGGAGTCCTCCTAAAACCACCACTGCAGTAAAGGAGGAAATCATCTCTTCATGAGCATCAGTTATCACTAACATCATCATCATCAAAGAAACTCATGAGTCATGTTCAGTGTTCTTGTGTTCTGCATACTGTATAAACAAGTCCCTCAAAGTCAGATGCATTTCATTTGAGCATTTACACTAATTTATAGCTTTAAATCTATTTTAACACATTAGTCTCAATCCTTAGTCAAATCCAAGTTTTTCTAAACAGCTGTGTGTCCATAAGAAAACCACTAATCAGGAAGACTAGGCTTAAACTTGCTAGAGAGCATAAAATTTTGAATTTTGATCGATAGAAAAAAGTTTATGTGGTCTGATGAGTCCAGATTGACTTTATTCCAGAGTTATGTGTGCGTCAGGGTAAGAAGGGAAGCGCATGAAGCGATGCACCCATCATGTATAGTGTCCGCTGTACAAGCCTCTGGAGACAGTGTTATAATCTGGGGTCGCTTCAGTTGCTCAGGTCTAGACTCAGCAACGTTATACTATGTGGCAATAGGAAAATGAAGAGAGATAAATCCTCTTACTTGAGAACCTCTGGCCGCTTTTTGGCCTTCCCTCCCTTGTGATCGTTGATGGCACTCTCAATATCTGCTTGGATCAAATTAGCCTGGGGGAAAGATGTTGAGACAGAAGAAAATGATCATAAATATCATATCATCGGCAACACACCTCACATCTTTAGACCAAATACTGTATAGGTCAAAAAAAAAAATCACATCATTGCATAGTAGATGTCACACACCCAACTAATTGCTCCAGCCACAACAGAGCAGTTCACTGATTATTACCAGAAAAATGAATGGAAAAAAAAAACTCAAAATAGCAATCTGATGTAGAGCGTGCTCAAAATACAGCCCATAATCCCTCTCCAGGCATGTGGGGACTTACCCAGAGCTTTATAGAGAAATACAATACACCTGATTACAGATCAACCCTGTATTTACTTCTCACCTTGATGTCATCGCACTGGAAGAGGTGCAGGTCGGGTTTGCCTTGTCCGGACTCCTTACACACCAGCGCCAGGATGGAGTCATAATTGCAGGAGTTCATGATGGCCTGGCAGTGCTGCACCGTGCTCAGAGGGAAGTGCTCCAGCTCGTTCTAAAAAGAAATGAGAGAACATAAACTTTAGGAACATAGAAACGGTCATTTTATACAGTAGTTATTTTAGGCCTCAGCGGTGCTCGACAGACGCACATCCACCCTCTCATCTAAAGAGCGTGAGTTTGATTCACGGGTGATGGTTCGGCTATCTAGAATATAGGGAGTCTAGAAAGCAGATCTGAGGGAGGAGGCATACCCACTGACACTAGCCGATCATGGGCATCTATGAGCTCACGGAAGCGGAAAGGTGTAAATAGCGCTGTGTGTAACAACGCCTACTAAGTAAGAAAGCTGCCGGTTCCAAGAAGAATCATAAATTAAGGTTAAGCGAGTTCAATGTCTATTTATTTCATATTTTACTTTATTCCCATGCCTTTTCTAATTTTCTCCCGAATGTAGTCGTGTCCAATTCCTCCCGGTCACCAGGGGGCTCCATCATTAAGGCTACTCCTACAACTCAGCCGGGGACCCGAAGACTATTACTGTACGCGTTTCCTCCGAACCACGTGACGTCAGCCGGCCGCATCTTTTCAAACTGTTTGCTCACGCACCGTTGAGGGCGGCGTAACACACTCGGAGGACAGCGCTATCCACTCCTTCCGCTCGTGTGAGCTCACAGACGCCCCTGATTGGCTGTAGAGCCGTGATTAATGTGGGAGCACCAAGTATCTCTCATCCCTCACCTCGGCCAATCAGCTCTCTCTAGGCGTCCGGCTGCGAGAGGTTACAGCATCACCCGGGAATCAAACTCGCGATCTCCGGATGATAGGGCGAGCATTATATTGGTCAATATTGGTAATATTTATGAGTGGCTGGAACGGATTATCTGCATTTAAAATGCGTTGCGCAATACGAAATTTCACCTCAAGAACTCGTCTCCGGGACGGATTAAATTCGTGCACCGTGGTACCACTGTACTGTATCTCGCTCTTTGTTCTTTATTTACATTGCTGAAATAAACAGGTAGCTAAGATCACTGACATGAAGAAAATTATGGCATAGTGATAGGAGCAGAGTTTAGAAGAAAGGAAAGATAGACAGGATAGAAGCAAAAGGAAACAGGAAAGGATTGACAGAAGGCAAATAGGAGAGATGAAAGAAAACAAGATAGGAAGGTATAAAGACAAGGTGATGAAAAGGAATGAAAGCAGGAAGAGAAGGAAGGAGGAGTGATTTACAGGATTCTCTTTGTGCTGCTTACTGTACGAGTCGGCGTATTCTCACCTTAGTGTCGGCATCCATGAGACTCACTGCCTTGTCGTCCACCTGCAGCAGCATCTCCTGCGTCCACACCTTCCCTTTAGCATCCAGCAAGCGCAGCTTACGGATGCCGTCGTCGATGGTCAGCATGGCGTCCTTGCGGTCCATGACGAAGGTGGTCAGGTGCTGCAAGATGGTTTTATGAAGGATGGATTAAAGAAAACAGTTGAGAGATTATGAAGAAGAAGAACGATATCTGCATTGATGTGGGTCGGTAACGGCAGGTTTTTACCTCAACCAGGTATTGCGACGTGTCGGTCATGCTGCTGGTCATGCTGTTTTTACTGTAGCTCTTTCTTTGCTCTAAGAAGATAAGAAAAGACGCAATGTGACAGAAATCTACTTTATGTCCAACAAACGACTATAAAAACAGCCACCACTAAGATTAAACTATTAATTTAATATTAAACTGGACAAAGATATTGTGAGATGCAAAGCACACATACTTCAGGAATAAAACACAACAGAGGCATGCTATTACAGAAAAATAATCATCACACCAATGGTAATTCCAATATGTAGCGCAACTCCTCTTATACCACAGCAAGTTTCCCAAAACTAACATTTTTAATTAATAAAGGGAAAAAAAAACAAACATTTTATCCATTTAAACTCAAAGACATAAAAAAAATGCAGCCTGTCATGTGATCGAGAAACTGTGAAACCTCTCGCACCACTGAAACACCTGATGACACCGGCTCAGATTAAACTATTCATTTATATATATAGATATATATAACACTGGAGACTCCTTCAAAACATGCTCTTGTCTCCTGAAAAGAAATCGTGTCCACATCAATGATGACGTCTCATCTCATTAGCTGTTACTATAGAAACTATCAGTACATGTGCAGTAATGCTAGAAACCTTGCGGCTGCACTACTGTCATTGCTGATGTTACAGAAAATTAAATTGACGTCTTCTGACCAATAAGAATCAAGCGTACAACAGTGCTGTGGTATAAAAAATACATTGGACACAATACATTAAACCAAATATCATTTCTGAGATCAGTGCGGTTGTTGTACAGTAGGTGCAGCCCGTGTCCACATCTGTGTGCTTCTGGAAAAAAAGAGGAAGTTTAAAAGAATGAGAAAGGAAAAAGGGAAGGAATGTAAGTAGGATGGAAAGATGAATAGAAGTAAGGAAGGTAGATAGGAAGAAGGATGTAATACGAGAGGTAAGGTTGAACGGAAGGAAGGTAGGAAGGAATAAGAGAACAAAGGTAGAAAGATAATAAGGATGAAAATAAGGAAGGAAGCAAGATTGGAAGAAAGCAAGGAAAGGAACTAGGAAAGTATGAGGTTAGGTAGGTGGGGAAAAGGAAGGAAGAAGGAAGGGATGATATGAAGGAGGGAAGGGAAAAGGGAAAAGAAGTAAGTAAACAAGATACTCGGAAAGAAGGAAGGAAGGAATTACGAAGGGATGAAGGTAGATATGAAAAGAGTGGAAGGAAGTAAAGAAGGAAGCAAAATAGGAAGGAAGGAAGATATGAAGAAGGGAACAAAATTATGAAGGTAGAAAAGAAGGAAAAAGGAAAAGAAGGTGGTACTGTAGGAAAAGAAGGATGGAAAGAAGGAAGCAAGAAAGAATGGAAGGAAGAAAGGAAGAAAGAAGGGAAGGAAGGGCATTAGAGAATACTGAAGGAAGGAAGGTAGACAGAAAGGAAGGAAGGAAGGATGGAAGGAAGGAAGGGTCTTTAAATAGCAGCAGGCGTGAATAAGACGTGGAACTAAATTAGCATAGCTCTATAAAAGGCAGAACAGATCACTCTGAGGTAAACAATTCCTGACAGTCGTCTGCACACTCAAATGACAAAACACACACACACACACCATACTCTGCAATGCACTACCTTTCTTTTTGTGTTTAGCTGAAGAGCGCAGGAAGTAAAGCCCATCTGTCCCTGAATGCATGACCAGGAAGGAATGAAAAAAGGATGGTTGGTGTAACGGGGAAAAAAGGTGTTGATGGAGAAATGAACAAATGAACACGAATAACAAAAATAAAGACAACATTCGGTCCACCATTCACCATATGACATCTCAGAAGCACATCTGATCAAAGTCTGATCAAAACCCTGTAACTGAGCATTACATCAATGAGGCTGAATATGAGAGAGAGAGAGAGAGAGCGAGAGAGTACAGCTTGGTTTTTATTTAACTGTGAACCAAAGGAAAGTTAAATCTCTTCATGAGATGAGTGAGCCACCTTCTCCTAACACGTCTCCGGAGCTTGGATTACACTTTATCCCCAGCATGTGTGTGTTCAGATTTCAGTGTGGAAATGCAATCATCGAGACGGATACAGACACGAAAAAAAGACATGTCACACAGGCTTCAAATCACACAGCACTAGGGCACAGGCAAAAAAAAAAAAAAACACACACACACAATGAAGAGAAACTTGCTCATGATGCGCACAGGAAGCAGCAAAAACCTCTGCTCTTTTCAAGCTCCTGGAGAGGCGTCCTCATTTTTTTTGAGAACTGCTGACAGATAGAAAAGGAGGGGACGGGTGCAGAGGTGTGAAGGAGAAAGGCGGGGATTAGAGAGATGAGATCTCAGTGCTGCTCTCGGCAAACAGCAGATGGAGACTACGCGTGTGCTTCGGGAGAGCCGCTGTTATGAAATGTTTTTTTAAATGCACATTTGTACTGCTTCAGCAGTTACTCTGCGTCGATTATCACTCGCTCGTCTGGAGGTGAAGAACAGAAGACGTACCGTAGAGAGCCTTGGCGTTGGATTTGTTGGCGTCGAGCGCTGGGAGCTCTGGTGACTGAGATAGATGGCCACTGAGGGGAAACACAGACACGATCGGTGTTAATGATAACGCATGCTAATTAAATGTGTGTGTGTGTGTGTGTGTGTGTGTGTGTGTGTGTGTGTCTACATTATAGTATTATATTACACTTATTGCACTACAGAACGATGACTATGAGACGCAGTTACTGTACAGTATGTCTGAGTGTGAGGTCACATTCGCTAACTAATCGACAGGACATTTGATATTCTTTGATTGTGCGGCTTGCGCTAATTGACGGAGGGATTAATAATGCAGTACTGGTTGAAATGTTGCAGCAATTTCATCGAGAACATGACGAGTGTAATGGTGTTGAATTGTGATTTTTTTTTTTTAAAGGAGCGTTTTTTTGCTTATTTGACACACTTAAATCAGATCATGTAACAAATTTTTATATTACACAAAGATAACCCAAGTAAATACAAAATGCTTTTTTTTTTACAATTTAATATACTGTATTATTTATTTTTTTATATTTTTTAAAAATGTACACTAAAATAACCCAAGTAATTAGATTTTTTTTTTACATTTTAATATTTTTTGCATTATTTTTTATTTTAATATTACACAAAGATAACCAAGTAAATTGTTTTTTTTTACATTTTAATATTTTTTGAATTTTTATTTATTTACTTAGATTTTAATATTACACAAAGATAACCCAAATAAATAAAAATTAGTTTTTTTTTACATTTTAATATTTTTACCAAAAAATTTTATTTTAATATTACACAAAGATAACTTAAGTAAATACTAAATTAACTGTTTTAACATTTACATTAAAAAAAATAATACACAGATAACCTGAGTAAGTACAAAATGCAGTTTTTTTTTTTACAAGAAAAAAAATGTAGGTAGGCAGGAAGAGAAGAAAAGATGAAAGAGTTAGAAAGAAAGAAGGACAAAAGAAGTAGGAAGGGAATTAAGGTAGGTAGGTAGGAAAAAAGGAAGGAAACGAAGGAAAGTAGAAAGGAAGCAAGATTTAAAGGGAGGAAGAAAGGAAGACATGAAGAAGGGAACGAAGGTAGGAAGGAAGTATAGAAAGAATGAAGGAGACGAGACATACTGTAGAAAGAAAGGAATTAAGAATTGAGGGAAGATAGGTAGACAAAAAGAAAGGAAAAGAAAAAGACTCAAAGAAAGAAAGAAGAATGTAAAGAAGGAATGATTTCATTTATTAAAGGAAAAAAGTTGTCCAAACCTGCCAGGCCCTAAGTTAGAAACATGTAAAAATGTAACATATCTTGCTGTGATATAAAGAACTTCAAGAACAGATGAGGAACAAAGCTTCAGGACCTGGACTCCTTGACATAACTGATGGAACCATATTCTATTCTGCGCTCTATTAGAAAATCCTGAAGGAGGATATCCAGTTTGTGACCTCAAGCCCAAGCGCACTTGGGTTATGCAGCTGGACAATGATCCGAAACACACCAGAATCTCCACCACTGAATGGCTTGGAAAGAAAACAAAATAAAGGTGACGTGACCTTAAATAGGCCGGCCGTTCATGCTTGAAAACCTTCCAATTCTGCAAAATAGAGCGGGCCAAAATTCCACAGAAGTCTTTCACAGCGATATGAAAGACTCATTTCCACTAACACCTGACTGCAGTTGTTGCTGCCAAGGGTGGCACAACAACTGATAAGTTTTCTGGGCAATTATTTTTTCACATAGGACCAGGCAGGTTTGGACAATTTTATTTATAATGGGGAAAAAAGCTATCATTTTAAAAATCACAGCAAAAAAGAAAATATAAAATCTCTTCTTTAAAAAGTAAACTTTTTTTTATTTTAAAAAACATTATTTTATTTTAAGATTAGGAGATTAACATTATTGTATTTAAAAAGTAGGAGAATAAAAATATTTTATTTATTATATTTCAAGATTAGATTACCATATTTGATTTCATTTAAATAATTTATTTTTATTTACTTGTAAAATTATGAGATTCACCTTTATTTTAATTTCAAGACTGGGAGATGAACATTTATTAGATTTTAATATGAGATCTTTTTTTTTGTCTTTTATTTTATTTTATTTTTAACAAACGAGTCAGTTTATAATAAAATATACAAGTTAAAAAAATACAATTATAAAAAGATAAAGCATAATATTCACAAGATTATCTCAAGATTACTTTCTTTAAAAAATAAAAATCTCAATATTAATGACTAAGTTTTTTCATTATGCTTCATGAGATTAGACCTTAGTGAAGGAACGGTAACTCTGGATGTGATGATGAATGCACGTCTAACGATGAGGACATCAGAAAGCGTCTCACTTACTTCAGCTGGGAGTTACTGAAGTTTGCAGACGGGTATGTAGGGGCAGTGTAGCCGTTCATCGTGGACTTCGCAGAAGGACTTCAGCAACTACAACAAAGCACAGAAAAACACCTTCATTACACACGGCATTATGTAACCCAGAGAGAGAGGAAAGAGGAAACTTACAGTTTTGACACAAATACATCCTCAAGTTAAATTAGTGAAGATATTATTATTATTTTTAATCTCAAAATGTCTCTGAATGTCTATGTCTCAACACGTCTTTGTCTTCATTTGGTTTCGTTGTGTTTCTCGTTTTGTTTTAAGATGAACCATGGGAGAGTAAGGAGCTCCTGGACCTGCATATCTCACCCGATTTAGTGAGTTACAAATGATAAGATTTTATCAGAGATGGAAAACGCTGAACACACACTTCCTGCTATATGACCAATATAAAGCCCCAGTATCTCAGGAAGGGTCATGGGTCACACATTATTCAGAGCGAACAAACAGAAATGCACTTACACACTTACACTAGCATTAATACCATGTTACCTTCTAATCTCCATCAGGAGCGCTAACAACATTATGAGGGGAAAAAAAAAACAGCAGTCAGATTTCTCCAGCGTGAGAAACACCAGGTCAGGAAAGACAACACACACCTTCATATAGAGACATACGGGACATAAGACAAAGTCTATTTATGCACATTATATAAGAAAAATATGGGGTGTTGTACTATAGTGGAAAAAATCTCATTTTCACTATTCCTCTTTCACCACAGCAGTTATTACATTTTTATTTGTTAAATTAAACTGAATGTAATTTTATTACATTGACTGGACGTTATGGAACGTCTAAACAAGTTAGAGAACTGCTCTAATGAAAGTGTTCAAAGGAACTCTCTCTTCCTGTAGCCTTCCTTTCCCTCTCAGCCTCTTCCCCTCTCTCTTTCTTTGCCTCTTCCGGTCTCTTTCGCTCTCTCTCTTCCTTCCATTTCCTCCCCTCAGTCTCACTCCGTCCCTCAGATTCCGTCCCTCAGACGCCGTCCCTCTTTGTATTTATCCATCTCTCCCTTTCCCCCCCCTCTCATTAGGTCTCTCGCTGCCTCTTGTCCGTCCTGAAGACTGTGCACCATAGGAAAATCAACTCGTTGTTGCGAAGCACTAACTCACCTGAGACTAAATAAAAATTAAATAATCACCATATTAATGACTATACAGGTTTCGTTTTCGATTATTCATTGCCTATAAATAATGTTACTGTCGTAAAAACATCAGTGTAAGCTGAATAAAAGTCTGGAGTTTGGACTACAAATTAATACATTCTGATCAATCGATTCAACAACTCCCGTTAAATCAATGCCTTTGTATAAATAAAGTAAAGCAGGATTAATCTAGTCTCCACAATAACCGGGGATGGAATTCGGTGGCGTCTCATGCTGATCGTATCCGTATCCAGGTCAGGAAGATCGGCTTAGACCTGAGGACCACATCTCAGCTTTAATATGATGACCTGAGGCACAGAGCTGCAGGGAGAGAGGGACGAGCGAGTACTAATTATAACATGAAGGAATCGGGGTCGGATCCTGTCAATCCCACGAGAGTAAGACGTCCTTCCTGCAGCAGGGGCAGCACCAGACGGAGAAGTGGGGGAGGGATGGTGTATGGGGGCTGGTAAAACTGAACCTCAGAGATTTCGACTGTCCGTAAAAAAATCCCACCATTTCGCATTATCCAGAGCTACTTACATTTTTATCTCATTATACATCTGAGCAGTTGAGGGTTAATTAATAATTATCGCTTAGGGGTGAGGCCTTTCTGAAGACCTGCAGTGATTCAGCACTCTTCTTAAATTTGTAGAAATTTTAAAGTTAACCAATATACAGTAGAACCTTGAATTGTGAGTAATTTGGTCTGCAAGTGTTTTGCAGGACGAGAAGAACTTTTTTTAAATTAATTTTACGAGTAGTACGCGTGTGCTTTGTCTGCCGAGCGTCACGTGACCTAATTGGTTCTTCTCTCACGCTGTGGGATTGTGGGTAATCGCCAGAGGTGGGTAGTAACGAGTTACATTTACTCTGTTACATTTACTAGAGTAATTTTTTGAAAAAAGTAGTTTTACTGCAGCATACCTTCTACTTGAGTAGCTTTGTGACTAAGATACGCTATTCTTACTGCGCTACATTCAACTCGTTACTTTACGAATTATGCTCGCAATACAAGGTTTAACTGTAGTAGCTAATACTTTAGCTAATAAATGATATAAAATAAAATATTTAATAAACTGGGCTTTCATAATGTAGCTGTTGTAAATGTTAGATTAATGCGCAACTTTTAAACTTATCGCTTTTGAACTTGTTATACAAAAATATCAAACTCTAGCAGAAAAGCAAAGAAAATAGAGAATGAACAAGAAATACAACTTTTTGGAAATAATTCCGTCTACCGTTTGTGTACATATTTTTTCTGGGTTGCTTCAATATAGTTTCATTTACAAAAACACATGAAAAAGAGAAAAGTGTTTGGCATCCTCGACAACGCTATCGACCCCTAAGGGTTTTAAGGTCCTTGCTCGAGGACCCAACATGGACAACTTAACCACAAGAGGGCTTAACCACTGAGTTACACCTGCCCCGCCGAAAGACCGTGATTTGCTGTAATGTCAGCCTTTAAACAACACATGATGCAGAGACAGTTCATATTTTCTGTCTAAACCGATTAATCACACGTGGATGAGTATAAAGAGTGCTGACTTATTTCTGTATTTTCCCATGGTGCAGTACACTGCCAGTACTGTACTCATTACGATATTATAATAAACCAAATAAAACGCCCATTTCAACTTCTCAGTTCAAGTTTGAAAACTCATCATCTTCGACATATTTGGACAACTTGTACTGTAAATAAATTTTTGATGGTTTGCCAAGCCCACTCGGTGACCTTACACTGACTCGACGTCTGTGTTTATTTACTCTGACGTTTTTATTCTTCTTCCTACGCTGCTTTTGTTCTCTTGAAATAACCACAGAAGTCATTTTGCTTAGCCGGCTGCCTTTTATGTCGGAAGGTAAATGACCTGCGGTGGGATCATTTGCAGTAAACGCCTGGGTGGGTATACAGAGCGACACTAATGGAGGTAACTATTCACATTTTATTCCATTTCACTTCCTCGTTTTTTCTCTCTCGTTTTTTTCCCCTCAGCTAGGTTTTGTGTCTGACGTGTGGAAATAATCAGCTCCAGTTGCTTGTCTAACCATCGCCCCTGGTTATTAAAGCCCACCCTTGTAGTCTGATGTTGACTTTAACTGAAGTGGCCATTAGGCTCGAGTCCATCGCGCTCGGGGCAGATTAGCAGACGCGTGATTCACACTGACACAGCGGTAAACTGACAAGTGCTAAAGCCGACAACATAGAAATCCTGACGCATTACATAGTTTACGATTCAGGAACAAAGCGCATTTAACTGACCTCTCTAGAACTGACATGAAACTGTATTTGGACAGTAAATATGTACAATATGTTGTAGTCAGATGTACACTAAAGTGTAGCACCGAATTGGGAATATGTGGCATCAAGATTAAGGATTAAGATGCAAGTATTTGTCACATGTACCTTACAGGATAGTGAAATTTTTTTTTTCCCCCCAGCACGACTGGAGCAGATCCTTGCTCAAGAACTTGCCGATGCTGGTGCTTGAACCTTCTACTGTACCTTCTGACCATTAACCCAGAACCAGAACTGTTTAAGCTACCATTGCCCCAAAGATTAAGTTCTGCTGTACTACCGATCAGCACTGGGTGTTTTGACCTGCCCCGTTCCCGACTATGACCAGTTCACAACTTCATGGACGACCCTCAGGAGCACCATGTCAATTACAAACATAATGCGGATTCCTGATCTTGCCCACTGCAGCCTAGAACCCCTCAGCTCAAACGATCCGCCAGCCTCACAGCACCCGGCTATTCAATTCACTCTCTCATTATCTATACTGCTTTATCCTGTATTCAGGGTCAAGAGTGGACTGGGGCCTATCCCAGGAGACTTAGGGTGCCAACCCATCACAGCGCGCACACAAAAACACACATGCGCACACTACGGGCAATTTGTGAACGCCAATTAGCCTAATCTGCAGGTTTTTAAATTGTGGGAGGAAACTGGAGTACCCAGAGGAAACCCACCAAGCATGGGGAGAACATGCAAACTCCATGCACACAGAGATGGGAATCAAGCCTGGCCGGGAATCGAACCCGGACCTTGGGGGTGCAAGGTGACAGTGCTAACCACTACACCACCGTGTTGCCCCATTCAATTAAATTCAATTAAATTCAATTTTACTTCTATAGCACTTTTGACAATTGTCATTGTTGCAAAGCATCTTTACACAATCAGAAGAAAATTATGGAAATGTGTATGAACTAAAATGATCAGATCGTCCCTGATGAGCAAGCCGAGGGCGACAGTGACGGTGCCAAGGAAAAACTCCCGGAGATGGCAGTAGGAAGAAACCCTGAGAGGAACCAGACTTAACAGGGAACCCATCCTCATCCTCATGGGTCATAACGGATAACAGGGATTTGATCTGCAGTCATACTGTGTGTTAGGCGGCTGGAGGTTCAATAAAAAAGTTGATGTCTAAGTTAATATGGAGACCAGATCATTAATGAAGGCTCAGATAGAGTGTAGACTGTAGGAAACTCCAGTCCTGAACTTTGAGACTACTACTCTGATCAGCCATAACACTATGACCACTTGCATAATACTGAGCTGGTCCCTCTTTTTCCTTGAAAACAGTCCAGACACGTCATGGCATGGCATGGACTCCACTAGCCCTCTGAAGGGGTGTGTGGTATCTGGTACCAATCCATCAGTAGTAGATCCTTTACGGCTTATACAGTAAGTTGCCTCTGTGGATCTGACCTGTTTTTCCAGCACATCCCACGGACGCCCAATTGGACTGAGATCTGGAGAATATGGAGGCTCAAACTCAACGTGTTCCTCAAACCAGAGATTGTCCATTGCCATTCTCATGAAGGAGTGTACTTGGTCAGCTCAATGCTTATGTAGGAGTAACATCCAGATGAATAGCAGGACCAGCAGAACAGAGCATCAGCAGGTCTCCGCCGGTCTTGTTCCTATAGTGCATCCTGGCGCCACCTCTTCCCCAGGTAAGCGACACACACACACAACGTGTCCACTCGCAGTATGAACAGTAAACATCAACATAATATAATCAACCAAGAAACTGGTAAACAAGTCGTCACTGATCAAGCTGTTTTCAAGAAATTAAAGGAAGATTCGGAGCTGTTCTGAGTAATATAATAGAGGATGAAACTTTAACAGGACTTCCCGTCAGTGCGAGTTAATCAGGACAGGTCTCAGAGAGAGAGACGGGGGAGAGAACAAGGTATTAATAGTCAGGGAAGCCTCTTTGGGTTTGCTCCTGCAATGTACAGTACAGTCTCTCTGTGATTACTTTTCCCATGGCTGTGCTTTTTTTTTTTTTTTATTCTTGTCCTTACTAAAGCCGGAAATCTCAAAATCTCCAGTCTCGACCCCACGTGAACCCGTGCGGCAGGATTTTCCATAACAACGCAACGCTGGCTGATGTGGACTTTCTCAGCTCCATGCACTGAGAAACGTGCATGTGACCTTTTAATGCTGCCTTAAAAATGAAAGAGTGTATAGCAAGCATGCATGCATGCATGCATGCATGAGCATATTGAGGTGAGGGAGTACAAACCAACTGGGAGATAAAAATGCAAAGGTAGTGTTCTTCACTGCACTAATGAGCCTAATAAAACCAAACAGGACGGTCATTACCACGAGACAATAAACAGCGAACTTCCTTTTTTGTCGTACTTGTTAAAGTCGTACTAAAATTAGATTTGCCCCTCTTCATTCCAATTTTAAAAAACATGATTAATCACACAAGCTTTTCGGGTTAACGGAAAGAAGAGGTGGGTGAGGTACAGTAATATGCCCAGCCGTGCGAGTCAAGAACTGGGGCCGTCACAAAAACCTGGACTTAGGTCAGGTCTGGTCATGTGATATTAAAAAAATAAACATTACATGGTAGTGACAAATAGTGACTCACAATCTTAGCAAACATTGTATCACAGCACAGTCTATATTTAATCAAGTTACTTTGCACAGTGCAGAATATCTCATCAAAAGGCCTTCATTTATGAACGGTGTTTATTTATCCTAGAATTGCTTTATTTATCCATTATTTATACTTAGAAACCAGCGAGTGGAACAATTCTTATACCAAATGGACAAGAAATATATTTCCGCATTTCATATACAGTACAGTACAGTATACTTAACACTATGCATGATACAGTACATAATCACTGGACATAACCTGGACTCATCAGACCACATGACCATATCCATTGCTCCAATCTTTATGCCCCTAGCAAATCCACACTGCCGTTTAGTCCCAATCCACTGCATGTATTAAACATATTGTAGCGCTGATTTGTAGCTCTTTACAATGCGACTTCCCCAAACATTTAAGTGATCCCTCTTTTTTTTCTACTCTATTCTACTCTATAATCTGATTTGTTTATTTCTACGGCAAAAGTCGCCAATTCAGCACCATCCTTCTAAATTTTAATAACGTCAGACATTTTTCTTACAGTCATTTATGCTTTGTGCAGTAAACATCTTTTCTTTGCCATGATGCAGACCGATATTCTGAGCCTTGTGAAAAGGCTACACTTTTTAGAAGAGGCAGTGTGTAACTCTAAATATAGATGTGTCAATTCAAGGCACCTCTGGATGAAACTGTGTCCTTGTTCTTGTGATCCGCTGGGGGGAAAACAGCTGAAACCAGCTGAGTCCTTTGTCACACAGGAGCTAAAAGCAAACAATAAACACCACGTCTGCACTTTGCACTCTTTTAACAAATTATTGATAGCACAAAACTGAGCGTGGAAACTGCTGATGTGTGTGTATGTGTATATACAGTACGAACAGACAGATAGATAGACACAGACAGACACAAGATACTGTATATACACCATAACATTATGACCAACAGCACTGATCTCCAATAATATATAAGTAAATTGATGACAGGATCAATGCATCATTGACCATGGATCAATCACCCAAGGCTCACCCATGCCCATATAGACCAAAGGCCAGCCCGCCCACTCTGCTCCCACAGAAAAGTCAATGCAGCACAGACTGCTAAAAATTTTTTATTTTATTCTATTTTATTAGTCGCAAGCAGCTTTACACAATCCAAAAAAGATATCGAAATGTGTATGAAATGTGAAAAATAAGCACAAATCAAAATGATCAGATAGTCCCAGATGAGCAAGCCGAGGGCAAGGGTGGCAAGGAAAAACTCCCTGAGATGGCAATAGAAAGAAACCTTGAGAGGAACCAGACTCAACAGGAAACCCATCCTCATTTTATGTGATAACAGATAGCAGGGATTTGATCTGCAGTCATACTGTGTGTTAGGAGGCTGGACGTTCAATATAACAGTTGATGTCTTTAGCTCAGGTAGACTGTAAGAAATTCCAGAACTGAACTATTGAACTCCAGCAGTCATGAGTCGTGAAAAAAAGTCAATGATGGCTCGATAGAAAGGCACCAGAACACCCAGTACACCAGAGCCCAGGTCCCTGCAGATCAATCCGATCAAGGTCTGCACTGAACCAACAAGTCCGATCCAAGGAGAACCCACAGCATCCATAGTACAGTATCTGCTGCCAACGTCCTGGAACCAGACACTCCTCATACCTCCAGAGGTCTCAAGGGGAACAAGGGGAACCCAAACGAGACATGACCTACCTTATGGAACATGCATTCATTCACAACAAATCCAGTACTGTCCATATCTTACACTCCTACTAATGCACACATCTTGGCCCTTTGCTGAACATGTATGGTCTAAGCCTAAGCGTTCTCTTTTATTATCAATTTATTTCACTTCATGCGCCTGATTTTCATTCCTGCAACCAAAGGTTGTTATTTGCACCAATGAGGTCAGCCAGATCTTTAGTGCAAGGTTTCTCTTTTCTGAAAGTTTGGTCAGGAGGTTTAAGGGAGAAACTCTTGATGGAAAGTTGAGAGACTTATGAGAGCTTTTATTGGTAAGATAAGCTTCTTTGTGCTTTAGTGGACGCAGCCTGTGCAGCTCTCTAACACCATCCTGACTAAACTCACTGAACTCTACAGACTTTTCCATGAGACTTTCCACGAAACTTGCTGAGATACACTTTTTTTTTTTTTAAGTTAGTTTTTTCAGCGTGTGTGGAGCACAGCAATCCCACCAACAATATATTTTCTCTTTATTTACGAGTCTGTTAATAATTCACAAACTAAACTTTTATGACAGACCAACCCATTTAACAGATTAAGGTGGGGCTTAGCATGTAGTTAATAATAAAGCGAGGAGCAAATAAGCATGGAATGCTTCATCTCAAAGAAACGTGATCCGTCTCCGACAGCCACCGGACCGTGACAGCTACATGGTGCTCTTTAGGCGCTGTGACTTAGTAAAAAGATCCATTTTAAAAGAATATGACATGAAAAAGGTCGTACTTGTACACTATCTTAGTCGTACTTGTACAATATTAGCAGTGAAAACAAAATGACTAGAAATACTTTTACCTCAAATTACTATTGCTCATGCTTTCAGTGCACGAGCAGCGCTCCTCCACAGAGCTCACACGTTAGCGCCGAGCCTAGTTTCCATGGACACCATTTTCCTTAGTCTAAAAAAAAGTACAGTTTGAGTGGTTGTTTTTTCTCTACTTCCTGTATATCTTTGGGTAAAGAAATCCCCTAGTCTGTTCCTGGTACAGATATTAATAATGGTGATTAAGTCCATATAATACATCAATAATAATATATCAAATATTTTATTAAAATGCTTTATTCCAATGTAAGTACATTTCATTTGATGTAAACATATGGTTTACACTGTTGTATCAAAAAATTTAAAATGTCAACCAAAAAAAAAAGCTTTATTCCAAATAAAAATAATAGTGGCAGTGTGGCGTTTGAACTCATAACCTTCTGATCTGCAATCCAGAGCCTTACAGTATATGTTGAGTCACGCCTACCCAAATAATTACTCTTTACAACCATGGTGAGCAGAACAGCATCTCAGAATGCATAACATGTCAAAAACCATGAGGCGGATGGTATACAACAGTAGAAAACCACATTAGGTTTCATGTCTACCAGCCAGCCAAGAAATAAGGGGGACAAGAAATTGTCCAAACTGGAAAGATGAAGACTGGGGAAAGAAAAAAAAAAAATTATTTGGTCATGCGACATTGATTGGCTGATTTGAGAAACTCATCAGGTTCTGGAACAGAAACGTACAGTACAGAGCCATATCAGTGTAAGTGTAGAACCAGGGGGTTGATATCATGCTTCCTCCAGAGATTTTCAGCCCACGCCTTTCATCGTTCCGTAACCCAACCAGCACCAGAAGTAAATAATTGAGCTGGGTGTAAAAAGGGAGAGATTTTATCCTGGTCTTCATAAGATCAATTAAACAGACATCATTGTTGAACAAGAGACTGAGTACAGACATTTAGAAAGTGGTGACAGAAAAGCTTTGGTTCAGTGCGTCTGAAAAGCCTGATTTTGGAAAAGTATCGCATGATAATGACTTGCTCCTGGTAAACTTATTTGATCACGCACAATAAACCAGACCTGTAAAGAGCAGGATCAAACAGGCATAGTACATCATAATGGACAATGAAGGCTGCACATTACTTAAGACACTGTACATAAGGATCTTGCTACTGTGTCTTTTCACACGGTCGCTGATGGTCCGAAACGCACATCAAGCTCAGGCCTGGGATCGCTCTGGCATCCATTCAGCGAGTACATTGTTCAGGCCTTTGGGAAAGCAAGACCGCCCCATGAGAACACTTCTCAACTCATTCTCAGAGAACCCCAAAGGACATGAGCGGAATTCTCAATGTAATTGGCATTCTGTTGATTCTCAGGATTGCTATATAGTGCTTTTACACAGCCTTCGCTCACATAACTCATTTTAAAATTAGTTTGTCTTTGTCAAAATGAAAAACTCAATTCAAACATTATATCTGCATATTAACATTTTATTCAGCACCTTTAGCTTTGATTGCAGCCCAATCCAAAAACCCACAATGTGATGTCTAGATCATGTGTGACAATTATTCCTCATGCTCTCAGAGCCATTTCTGGAATATACCCGTGCCATCAGGGAAGAAAAATTCCATAGATGTGATAATATGGTCATTCAGAACATTCAAGTTTTCAGCTGATTTAATTTTATTGCCACATAACGTTGCTAAGTCTAGACCTGACCAACTGAAGCAACACCAGTTCATAAAACTGCTTGCAAAAACTTTTACAGTAGACACATCACTATGGAATAGAGTAAATCTAAATCAAACCACGTGACCTTTTTCCATTGCTCCATAGTCTTTATGCTCCCTAGCGAAGTGAAGCCTTTTGTGATTAGTATAACTAACAAGTGGTTTTCATACAGCCGCAATCCTGTGAGCTCTCATTGCATTGTGTGTGCAATTCTTACTTTCATTATTACACATAACTGTGTCTGTGTTCTACTGGCTCAGTGGTTTCTTGCCTGCCATGCCAAAGGCCCAGGCTCAGTTCCCACCCAATGCCGAAACCCAAGCCTGGATAAAATGGGAAGGTTGCGACAGTGTAAAGCCTGTGCCAAGTTGAGTGCGGATCGCTAGGTCCGCTGTGGCGACCCCTCGATGGGACCGGCCGAAACACTAACAACATTTCATTTTTTATAGTGCAACTTTAAAATGCAACAAGCATTGTAGTAAGCAATCATTATTTTGTCTGACTACATACAGTATCTTTCTCTGACCAAATTTTCCCCTTGTTTTTTAGATATATATTTTTTAATAATTTGTTTGTTTGTTTTTTTGCTCGATGCAGGCATATCATTTGACCCAGGAATGAGAAGCGGCATTTTTTTTTTGGCCAGGTAGTGAAAACCGATGGCCTTTCTTGATCCTTAAGGGTAAAAGTTGATGAAAAATAAAGTTAAATGCTGAACAGTTACCGAAACTCAGGATCAAATCCATAACCTTAGAGCTGTAAGGCTGTTAAAAATTAAAAACCAAAGTAAATAGCCTGCTTGAACACTGAAATACTTTTTTTTGCTGTATGTAGCTCCAAGTTCATTATGGTCTTTTTATTATAGTAGTATATAGACGTATATAGTAATATTTATTTATTTTATAGCTTACTGAGGTCAGTAGGGTTTTCATTTTTTTTCTCTTGTAGGATTAATAATACTGGACATCTACTGCATGTAATTTAAGAATGTTTAGTTAAAGATGTAAAGAGAAATAAATCCATTTAGTAGCATGTGCTGTTATTTACCATATATTTATCATATTCCTTGTGTGTAATTGGATTACAGCTAGTTAAATATAGTTAATGGTATTAGGAACAGGGAATAATCATTAAATTATTCAACAAAAAGCAAAAATGTCCAGTAATATTTCTTAAGGTCATCATTTATAAGCCAGTTTTAAGCTGATTATTCAATTACACTATTTGTTTTTCAAACTATTAGATTTTTGTCGATCTTGATCGAGTCTTTTGTCTGAACTGTTTAGTTGCATTATGTATCCCGTCATCCCTTACATTAGATTATGACAATTTATTTTTCCTCTGACTGGCTGTTGTTTTCTTATGCTCTGGGGGAGGGGGGGGGGTTCTTGAGGGTTTGGTAAAAAAAATATATTTTTTAATTATGTATGTATGTGTATATTTCCAATTAAAATTAATTGATCACAAGTCTGTGTTTATGTGTTTGTGTTCATGAATCTTCTAAATCCTCCTTTAAGTTCTGTGAGAAAGCGAAGAGAAAGTATAGTGTTAACAAAGCAGAAAACTGCTGCTTAACCTTCTGAGAGAGAAACACCAAACCCTTAAAATGGTTTAGTTATTACAGTACTTTAAAGGATTATAATGCATTTGTCTAGGAGCAGCTGTGGAAAAGTCCTGAGGAATTGTACTGAATTGAATGTACTTGTATAGACAGTGTTCTAAATTCGTACTCAATTCAAGCGAATCTTTTATTTTAAAAAATAAATAAATAAAAAAGTCATGTTTTTTTTTAATTGAATGTACATGTACAGTATAGACTGCGTTAAATTCATACTTCTTTAAATTCAACCTTTGTTTTGCCTGAAAAATCATTTAGTCTCTGTAAGATTGTGGTCATACTTTGCACGATCAAGTAGTAGTCATGTAATTTAGTCATGTACGTTAATAAAACGTAAAATATCTGCTTATTAAACCATATGTGGCGTTAGCTAGAATTGCTACGTGCTTGTGTTAGCTCCTGAACTGGATTCTAGTCTAACCTAGCATTAGAAACAAAAACAGGCGAACTTGGTTAAATATATCCAGCTCATGTCAGCAAATTAGCAAGTAATGCTAGTCTAACCTAGCATTAGCAACGAAAACAGGCGAACTTGGTTAAATATATCCAGTTCGTGTTAGCAAATTAGCAAAACTTACCTCAACATGCTTTTTTTCCAAATAAAAATAGAAAAATAGTGTGAGAAGTTCACCACAGATGATGAACTGGGTTGATTCCTAATAGTTTTCTTCTTTCTACACTGAGCAGCTTGATTATACTGCATTGTATGTTTAAAAATAAAACATAGTTTTGTCACAAGTAGATCAAAAAAATACAAGTATTCCATGTCCATGACACTCAAATGAATATAAAATATCCCAAATACAGTAACACCAGAGCATGATCTGCTTGTCTTTTTTGCAACAGATAAAAGGTTACGTTCTGCATCACTGTTTGCACACTGATGGTTTCTGTTTGTTTGGGACGTCATTCCATCAGGAGCAGTGAAGGCATCTCAAATATGTGCAGTCACTGGTAAAAAGTGTTTAAAAAAAGCATCACCCACCGACTCGTACCTCATACTGCTTATGAGTCTCCCCACATGTCAACATGAGTCATATGTGAGTTAACAGTGTTATATTTTTATTGGAAGCCTAAAGTGTCATTAACATAGCTAAGGTTGGGATAAGGATATTATATTTGAGAAGGGAATCAGCCTAGATCATTAGGGTACCTAGATGCTGATTGGCGTTGAACTGCGATTTTGTCAGTATTATGATTTTCTAAATATACTGATATAAATGTTCATTTTTCATTTTTAGATTTTGTTACAATTCTAAGCAAATTTTGCAAAAATTCCATCATTCCTACCACACTGCCTATAACTACAATGTGAATAGTTCAGAGCGCACCACCTGTAAGATTCTAGAGGAACAGCAACATTTTACTACCTCAAATGCAAACATACATAAATGAGTACATTACTTTTTATTATTTTTACTCTTTTTTTCATGAATTGCAACACAAAAGAAGCAGTTGATTTTTCCACGACAGAAAAAAAAAAACTTTAGTCGGGCTTTCATAGGCAGGGTCACATACATGTATACATATACTGTATGCAGTGCCAGTTAAAAGTATGGACCCACCTTCTAATTCAATTGTCTTTCCTTATCATTTCTTTCTACGAAAAAATATTCCGTACTCTGGCTGTAGAATTCATTTTAATTAATTTTTAGAAAAGACAAAAACATAATCTTTTTACATAACCTCTTTGCTTCTCAGTACACTTTGTCCATCTGTCAACAAGCTTTTATATTCCCTCATTAAAAAATGTTTTAGTCCGAGCTGCGAGCCACAAATGTACCGCTGTCCTCACTTCTTCATCAGAAGTGAATCTTTGTCCTCGTAGGGCTGCTTTCAGGGGACCAAACAGGTGAAAGTGAGACAGAGCGAGATCAGGACTACAGGATGGATGCTTTTACAACATGCGCAAAACCACAGTATCGATAGTGTCGACAGTGCGGGCAGAATCGTGCAGACGTGCATCGTCATGAAATACAGTATCACAACGCCCTTGAGTTCATTTTTTGCTCGAACAAATGCACTATGTAATACGTTCACGTCTGCACAGCAGTGACTGGGGAGTCAGTAGCCTTGAACAGAAAGTGCTGATAAGACCAACAGAAGTTTTAATATCACTGGAGTGTGGATCATTTTTTTAATATATTTTTGACTTATGATATACTGCGATGCTGTTTGAGGTTAATTGGTGACTTCTGAGGCTGGTACTGTAACTCTAAATGAACTTCTCTGCAGCATTTGCGAGTTTGGGTCTTGCTTTCCTCAGAAGGTCTTCATGAGAGACAGTTTCATCATGGTGCTTGATGTGTTCTGTAAAGGCACTTGACACAATACTGTTCTTGCAAGAACCGTTCCGAAACAGCCAACCTTTAACAACTGACTGTTGTTGTTATTTAATAACCCAACACCACATAGCATGTGTTATTTCATAATTTTGGAAAGAATACAGCATTGTCCAAGAATTTAGGAAAGAAAAATGATTAAATAAAATGATTTTAGAAGAATTTTCAGACTTGGTCACATATACTGTATATACAGTACCAGTCAAAAGTTTGGACACACTTTCTAATTCAAATGGTCTTTCCTGATTTATATTTCCATCTACATTGTAAAACCAGTTCCATGGGTTTTTCAAATGCACTAGACAAACTCCGTTTTTGCAAGAACTATTCCAGAACAGCTGACCTTCATGTGTTAAAGTAACAACGGACCTTTGTTGTTTTAAATTAGAAAAACATTGAATTAGAAACATTTGTCTGGTGCTGTATAAATGTAACATACACACACCTACAGTCAAATGTGTGGACAGAGTATATTTATTAAGTCAAAAATATTCAAAACAAGTGTTTACATGGCTAACATTTACCTGTTAAGCAGGTAAAAAAGGTTAAAAGGTTTACACACCCCCTCTCATTCGCATTAGAAATTTCTTCGGATTGGGTCAGACTGTTCCCACTGAGGTGTTTATACACACACATTCACACGCTATGGGCAATTTGGGAACACCAATTAACATTGGATACCGGAATACCCAGAGGACCACCAAGCAATTAGTGGAATATTAGAATTCTTCCCAATACTTGATGCTTCTTATCGTCCGATCCATGCCTTTTTTTTTGGAAACATGCATACACATTTAGATTTTTATCAGATAAAAAGAAACACACCTGCTAAATACAATTTCATGCCCTTTTATGTAGGGTCCGTAACTTATTCGAATTCAAATATTTTAATGATCTTAATCGTTATTTAGATGAAACTTGGCCAGTTTAGATTTCACATGAAAAGACATAAACCTGAAAAAGTTTAAAATTCTAAAATAAAAAATTGTTGATGAATTTGACATGGTTACGGACACTACAGATTTGTTCCTTTTACCAAAAACCGGAATGCTTTAACTTCTGCAGCAGTTTTTTTTTTTTACATGTCACCAATTTTAGGATCAATACTCAATAGTAGAAATATGAATAACTTGCATTTTAAATTATTATTGTTAGAAGCTAAACAGTATAACGCTGAAAAATTGCCATTTTTGGGGCACATATGAAATCATCTTTTCAAAACAGCTAAAGTTAGCTATTTGAAATTTTTAGAGAAGCAAGCATTGGTCCCTTCCATTTTGTGTAAACTTCAGAAGTAGCTTCTTTGGCAAATTTTCTATATTAAATGTATAACATAAAAAATAAGCACCCACCAAATCAGCACCATCAACACACATGCCATGTTTTGGCTGTAAGCTTATAAAAATAATTCTTCAGTGCTCTGCCTGAAGACAAAGTTACAACAAAGTTAGAAGATACTGTATGTAAAACATCCTGATGCTTTGCAATTCAATACAAATTCAAATCTACTGTACTACTAGAATTGCATGATGGTGCACTTTGTGTTATTCGAACCTCTACAACAACTTTGTCCAGTTTGTTTGCTAGAGAATGAAGAAGTGTTTGGAAAGTGCACTGGCTGCCTGGTGAACTCACCACTGTGTGGAATTACCGCAATCAATTACTTCCTCCTGATACACTACACATTCACTTTGGTGTTCCGTACTTCGGACTATTGTCCAATATCGAGTGTCATTATTGTTCTGTATCACCATTATTGTTCTGTATACGAGAAGTATTCTGTTCTACTAGCGCAACAGCATATGGATGGATTAATTGATGCTCATTGTCATTGTCAGAAATCGCTAAAATTTGACCCACTTCGTATACCAAAATGCCAAATATGTACTACACCAAATAGTAACATCTATTCTCCACTATGTTAAGAGTGCAAAAAAAAAAACAGAGAAAACTCTTTCATTTCATTTTAACGTCTTTCAATCTGTATAAAAGGGTCAGATCTGAAATATCACATGGATTTGTAGTCGTAGTATCAGTGACAAACAGCGTCATAATCCTATTAGATGTTCGGATAACGGACAAAAAGTCTCCATTCTGCAGTATTTAATCCGAGTGGACTGTATTATTACATCTCCGATGCTTTTAATTTGTGTGGAATCGCGGACGTGGGCGCTTGTGAGCTTGTGCGGCTTTAGCCTTTGTTCTGAACAAATACGGCCGTCATGACTAATACCGTGTAGGTCAAAGCTTTTGTGTGCGTGTGTGTGGTACATGACTTTCTTTGAAGTCGAACACAAAGAGCGTGTGATCGGTGCCCGCTGTTCTAATGGCTTTGCTCAGGAACAACACAGGTAGAGTCGGAAGTACTGTAATGCAGTCTGTACAGCAACGGCTGATGATCGGGTTGTCGATGCCAGGAAGAATTTTTTTTTTTGGGGGGGGGGTTTCATGCCCGAGAGACTTGCTGTTTGGGTGGGCGTGACACGTGCTTGCTCTGAGATCTGAGACTGCTGTGTAACAGGGCAGAGTAAGGCCCCTTCTCCACATTCCTGTACTGTCCTGGATCAAAATTCTTGAGGGTCATTCTACAATTCAACCATTTTCGCAATCATTTTTCTTTCTTTTTTTATGCTCCAATACTGGCAGCTATTCGCCAACAAGCAATTCGACATATTATACCATCCATTGCGAAAGAAGCGCGATCCACAAGGATTCACCTTCAAATAACTTGCAAATTGTCGAAACATTTTTAACCGTCGTCATTTCTCCGTCCTCCGTTTCTTCCTGCCATTTCCTACGATCGCGAAATCGTAATGGTTTGGGATCAAAACTAGCAGCAGTGTCAGCCCTGCGTCTCTCATCAGTGGATGGATGGGGATTTTAGTCCATAGAGAATCGCGGTTTCTGATTGATTCTGAGATTCTGACTAGCAAAGCGACAGCAGTTGCTTTTAATGATAAGCTTCTGAAAAAGTCTAGTTCAACCTGTGCTCTGGGATAACACCAGGATACTAGTCTCGTACTCCTTATCAGCATGTACACAAAAGGAAGTGCTTGCACTTGTACTCGGTCTGACCAAAAGTGCATCGTTAGTCTCGGTCACGTGCTATCGTCGTGCTTATTTTCGGAATCGAATAACGAGGCAGCTCTATCAGCTGTGCCGCGCAGCACGACATGCCGTAGTTTTGTTCTTCCGTACTTTCTCATAGAACACCATCAGCTATTTTAGATCTGAGCTGAGCCTACACACGGCGTGTTAAGTACAGCTATATTTAGAAGAGACACTTTCATTATACACCAGCCTCATCAGATTCTGAGAGTTATTTAAAAACCGCCTACATAGTTAGAATAACACAGAAAGAACTTTTAATACTGCTTCCTTAACCTTAACCATTTTAACTGATCATTTTTTATATTTAATTTTTTTTTTTGTAAACTTGAGACTGTGTCGCTTTAATAGTTGGTCTTGGCTAAAAGGTTGGATTTCTCCATCATGGGTGTAGCACTTAAGCCGACAATAATAGCGACTCTTTCATCCCGTGCTTTAATGTTGCTATAGTAACTCTAAACAATAGCGTTCCATTCACCTGTGTTAGGATCTCTCTCTGTCTAGTAAAACACAATACAAGACTCGGACACGAACACGCACACGCACACACACACACACACACACACACACACACACACACACACACACACACACACAAACCCTGCTTTTTGGTTTTGGACAAAAAACCCCACCCCACCTTCATTCCCAATTTCAATCATGAATTCATGATATGTCATGATGTATGATGTAAGACAGGGCTTTGTGATGGACTACAACATTCCCATCTCTACCTTTGTGTTCATTTCTATAGCTGTGTGTCCGTGGTAAGGCTCATCATCTAATATCGTGATTCATTAAAACCCTGAACCTCCCCGTTTCATGAATCATTGGTGTTGTGGAAAAAGGACACACTTAGCAGGATTGCTTAAGATGATCTTTTTAGGTTTTTTTGTTTAAGGGGCGGTGCCTTATTCTAGGGCTTAATCATTTTTAACATGATGAATGTGTGTGTTTGTGTGTGCGTATGGTTTGGTGGTTTGGGTAAATCTGTCTGATTGTTAGGCATAGAAACCAGTAATACACCACATACCAAAACCAACACAGAAAGGTTTTCGATCGTTGCATTTATTTCCACACAAGATGTCATGGTGAACTGTATTGAGCCATACGTTCTGATCCCAACTGAATACAGTAATTGGTTAAAATTGGTGAATTACACCAGAATAGATATGTTCGGCTTTCATTTACTATTCGAACCGTTCTGTATCGTGCACATGCGGACAGTCAAATTACACAAACGTGAAGTGTGAAGTGTGCTCCGGTCCGGTCCCTAGTGTGAAAGCACTGTAAGTTGCGTGAACAGTTCCTCAGGTTCTGAGGAAACTGAAACTGAAAAAATACTGTGGGTGATTAACAAATAAAAGCAGCTGAGTGTGTTTGCTTGGTGTTTGTTCACAGTACAAAAAGTCCCAAAAGGCAATACCTCAAAAGTAAAATCTCAAAAACTGATTGCTGTGGTTCTAAAACACTTTCGGTAAACCTACCATTGCAGGTATGAACTGCTGAATGTTTGCGAGCATTCCACGTGGCGATGAGTGTGCACGGAGGGGGCGGAGCTATTCACAGACAAGTCTGCGTGTTCACGTGTGAGAGAAAGAGAGGCTGAGCGAATCAACGATATGTATTCAATTAAATAATGTTTTACCCATTTAAAATAATATAACGGAAGACTAATATGTGAAGGATGCAGGATCGATTCCCGCCTCGGCGTCTGTGTGCATGGAGTTTGCATGTTCCCCCCGTGCTTGGTGGGTTTCCTCCGGGAACTCCGGTTTCCTCCCACTGTCTAAAGACATACAGGTTAGGCTTACTGGTGTTCCCAAATTAACCCTAGCGTGTGTGTGCCCTGTGATGGACTGGCACTCTGTGTACCCTGACTCGTGCCCTAAGTCTCTAAGGACAGGCTGCAGGCCCCCTGGACCCTGTATACGGGATAAAACAGTATAGACACTCAGTCAGTGCTAATACAGTGACGGGCCACTACAAATAAATGAGCATGTGGAAAAAACTGGATTGTGCCACCAGGACAGTAATACATAATTCACATACTTAATACGTAATACACATACAGTATCTGATCCATGTCACTTACTTCCAAGTTTATCAGTACCTGTTGTAAGAATTTGCACCTTCCCCTGTTTTAAAGCCATAGATTGTCATATAGATTGTTTTATCAGCAGCTGATACAGAACGTAAGAGAAATGTTTACACTTATAGCAGGGGTGTAATCTAACACAATCCCCTTATCTACAGTATATCTATATATCGGTCTCTGCTTAGTGCTCAATGTTTTTATCTATTATACTTATCTGCTTAGTGTTCAATTTATGTAGATCAGAAGTGGGCGTGTTCGAGGTTATATATAGTGTACAGAATACACTTTAGTCGAGGAGAACACACCCACTTCTGTATATATATATATATATAGTAGATTTTAATTAATAAGTATTAGAATATTTATACCAATTTTTATTTTCCTAAACTGCGTATAATTTTTTTGGGATGACTCAGTGTACATACATACAGTATATACACACGCACACACACATATACATATATATACACATTATATATAGATATGTATACATGTGTGTGTGTGTGTATATATATATGAAGATTTTATATATATATATATATCATAATTAATAAGTATTAGAATAATTTATAAGTTTTTCTATATAATATAATTCTATATAGAAGTTTTTACAGTATATATATACTTGTTTTTTTTGCTTGTTTTTTTCTTTTGCGCAACTGAACCCTGCCTTGGAATCTCTGACGTTTACTTCAGTTCTTAATCAGATGCTATAATAATCCTAATTCCTGAACCAGACTGTGAAAGCTTTCTATCTAATATACGTAAGATGAGTAAGATGAGATATTTCATAAATCGGCTACAAACGTTGACCTTCTGAAATATAATGAATGAATTGTGTAATATTGTTTTATAATATTCTCTTGAAGGAACGCATCAACTAGGGGCATCTGTTCCTCTTGGGGCGTTTGTTTAGAAACAAGCGAGGTAATTGAATAAGGCATGCTAATTAGGTTTTTGCGTCGGTTGTTTGGGTCAGTCTGAGCGGTGGTGTCACGGCTCAGTCTGTGTTTGGCGTGACTCACAGAATAAAAGGTAAGCCTCTACCTCATCAATCTTTCAGCATCCTCCGTCAGCGTGTGCCAGCCAGGTGTTTCTCTCTCGCTTGCTCTCTCTCTCTCGCTCTGAAACAAGTTACAGCTTGTCCTCTAAACGAGTTCTGTGGCAAAGATCTGAGACTGTGTGTCTAGTTATAATGATGTGCGTCATCGCAAAGTCGCTTGACTTCTGATGCTGAAGATAATGCCTTAATGGTTTAATGTTTAAGCAATAAGTTTAAGTTCCTAATTAGAAAATCCATTATAAGCGAGCTTATAATTATGAGGAATTATTATAATTGTCTATTATGAGGACGCTTACATGAAATGATGTGCAATGTCTATCTAGTTCTAACAATGAGAATGGATTGAAATGCAAACACAAAGAGTGATAAGTGATAAATACACAAATTACGTTTCAAATGGATAACATTTTTGCTCTGCATCAAGCAAATAAAACATTAAAATGACTGGAATTGGGATAAGCGTCCAACACATTTATAATGCCTAGACGGATAGTGCTGAAAAATCATGAATGGCAATCACCTAAACACTTGGTGAACTGGTGAAGAGTCATTCACACACAATCATTCACCAACACCACTTGCACGTTACCGGAACTCGCCTGGGAGGTAGTGCCACATCCCTCGTATCGTACAGTCCTGACATCACTCCAAGCCATTTCCACAAGTTTGGGATGTCAAAGGAGTTCCTGGGAGGCCAGCGTTTCAGATATGAAGCAGAGGGGAGTCTGATCATGGCTCTGGCATACTGAGAAAAAACTTTCTACCTTGATGGTTTCCAAGCACTAGTGAAACACTAGTTGCAAGGAATGCATTAGTGTAGCAGGGGATTATAAAGAGAAATAAAGAGAGTTTTTTGGTCTCAGAACTGTGTTCTGCTATTCTGTAGAGACAAAAGTCCTGGTTTGACTCAAATATGCCTTGTAAAAATGGTGTAGCACTGAAACCTTTGTCTGATGTAATGTCACTGTATGCACACCTGCTGCGATTCCGTGCTCTACCTACATTTAGACCTTCCCGAGCTGACAAACTAACCCAAAAGATCTTCACACCATTCCATCACACAGTGCCATGATCTCAAAACAGGCTCGTTAACCTCGGCTTCACCTCCTTTCAGAGCATTTCCTGATTCTCATCGTCACTCAGGAAGATCCCGAACTCTATCCAAACCATCACGGTGGCAATCGGCCAAACTCAGCAGCTCAACACACAACCCTAAGAGGGCCGTCTTATCCGTGGGTTTCTAAAGAGGGCCGTGAAGCTTCGCCTCTGTTCTCGGTTCATTTGCAATCAGCTCACAGCACAGGAAAGGACGAATAAACTGAGAGCAAGTCTGTAAAACTCAACAAATCGCATTCTGTTTGTCTTTTCCTGACGTTTAGAGCAATTATGCAAATCGTGAGCTTATTTTCTCAGCTGAAAATTTCCGAAAGCATTTCAAGATGTGTCAGTACTACATGTTTTTTTTTTAAAGCAAAGATCTCCACCTCTGCAACACAGTAAAAACACTAACAACTTTTCCCGCCTGTCACATCAGAGTATTTGTATGTAGATGAATAAAAAAAAAAAATACCTGTATGTATATTTTTATTTTTTTTAAGCATCAAAACAGCTAGCTTCAGCTAAATTATGCCGCCTATAAGCCCCATTCTATTTTAAACAGACATTATTTACTACATTACGACTGTACTGATTACTTTGAGTAATTATGGAATAATTATATTAATGGCTTTCCTCAATAGTGCATCACAATTTCCCCCAAATTAAACTTCAGGCTAGTTCTAACATGCGGCAGAGTTATACGGTATGTTAAAGAACAGCTGCTTTTATAGAAAATTAATCAGCAGCTTTAAAGCAATCACAATCAGAAATGTGTCAGCACAGCGTTAAAAAAAAAAAAAAGAAGTTATAATCCAACATATAGGTTAATTGAAAAAGAATGAACTGATTTCACTCCTCAATATTTTAACTCCAACAAAAGTCACAATCGACTTTTATTTCCTGTCAGTTCTCAAGCATCGTTATGGAATGAGTCAGTGTCACTTGTAAGACAGGAAATAAAAGTTTATTGTGACTTTGTTGGAGTTTTGTATTACTTTTCCTTAATAAAATATTAAAAGTCACCATTTCAAAAGTGTCAAATTATTGGGCTGCAGCAAGCAAAGAAAACAACTAAGGAAATTTGAAGTTCTTGGACCTGAGATAAGAACCCTTCAACACATTATTAAAACCTGATAATGTAGTGAAATCAGTTCATTCTTTTTGAATTACCCTGTATATAATGGACATATTGTATATAGTGTACAGGTATCAGGTAATATCTACTTCTGGTTCAATCATGGAAGTGCATTATACAAAAGAGACACTTCAGTGCAACAGACACCAATATTTACAATTAAAAACAATATTGTCAAAGTGTAAGTGAATGTATAAAATGTCTAAAGTGTGGGGATGCGGGAGAAATGAGTCGGCCTCACCGGTTTCAGTGGATCAGTCCGGAGAGCAAGATGAGAGAAAACGGCTGTCCTGTAAATCTTTCCCGATGGTCAATAATCCTAATTTCGGAAAATCCTCAACAAAACAGAATTCATAGTCTAGTACAGTGGAAAACAGTTCTGAGACGAGCTGTTGTCTGGGATTCCCCTTGCGATTTAAAGGCGCAGAGACAACACCGTTACATTGCACACGTTAATTTCCGTGGTTACGGTTTTTGGCCACATGAGTGTGAGGAAAGGGGCAGTGATTTAGTCAAGTGGTTGGTTTGCTTTACGTTGTACATTTGTGTTAAAGGCATGTAAAAGTCACTTTGTCAGACTAAAGAACAAATCCAACTTACGAACGTTCTCCCGGAATGGAATTTGTTTGTAAGTCGGAGACTACCTGTACTACTATATAGTAGGGTAAGGGGGGTAAGGGTCGGTCAACGTGGCATTAAGCACATCGAGAACAATTATTCCCCCCACCCCAACCCTTGGTGAGATATCCGTTGTTTCAGTCATAGACACTTACAGGGTCGGGTTGCCAACTTGATACCGCTGGGTATCAAACAGCGCTGGGGCTCAAACCGGGAACCTTTGATTAGAAGTGCGACACTTTTACCCCTGCCTCACTGCTGGTATATTAGCTACTCTAAATGATGACGTCTGTTGTACACAACACGCGTCTGTCTGGCCACGTCCCCTCCTTAGCGTTTAAAGTTTATCGATATTCATTAGCGGGCGCTAGATGAACACCGTATACTGCATGAAATCTAACAATCCTACTTTAAAAGCATTTTACAAAGTTTACAAGTAGTGAGATTCCACCTTGCAGTCTGTGTGCTTGGTGGGTTTCCTCCATTTACTCCGGTTTCCTCCAACAGTTCAAAAAGGCGAATCAGGTTAATTGACATTCACAAATTGCCCTGTAGTGTGTGAATATGTGTGTGCGCCTTGCAATGGACTGGCACCTGTCCAAATGTGTACCCCCAAGTCTCCTGGGCCGGGCTCCAGGCTTCCAGCGACTCTGTACAGGATAAGCGGTATATAGAATAAAGTAATGAATGAACGAGAGGTGAGAAGTCGTGAGAAGTCTCTATGGTTTACAGAACATAGCGTCGTGCGAGGCACCGGTCTGTATCCAACAAATGTGGAGGTCTTGTACTTGGTAAAGAAGGAGGTAGAGATCATTACATGCTGTAGCTCTAGCAGAATCCCACAGACTAGCACTGTTCTCGTAGCGAATGCTCATCACTCAGACGTGTCTGGAGTCTCAGACGCTGCTTATTTCAGATGGATTAGCCTACAGTAGATTAGCAGAGGTGCAGAGCCACCTGAACATGGCCTACTTTCTAAATATGTACTAGTTTACCTCTTTTCTTCCACGTGAGAGGTGTTCGGTAAAAGTTACCGTGCAGAGATCGAGAGCACCAGATCTAGTTAAGCTCGGGTTTAAACCGGTAAACTGAGACAGGACAACGTGTTTGCTCAGCACTAATACCTACCCGTATAAGTAACTTCATTAATCAGAGCTCGTTTGTTACACAAGACACAGAAGAGATCCACAATCTTCTGAATTCAACTCTATTGTTTGGTGAAAATGCACTGAACCCTGGGATAAATTTTTTTTTTTTAAAAACTCACACACTAAAGTGTAGGCTAAATAGTTCAACACAATCAGATGGAACCGAGTTTCACTTACACATCATGTCATATTATGTCATAAACCTGTCAGGACACTACTTTAGAGCTTACCTGAACCGGCGGTGTAGATTCAGGGAGTCAACACACTCCCAGGAAGTTTACACACCCTCATGGTTCACTGTCGCTGCCTTTATGTTGCCATTACATCAAACTTTCTCGTGAAGGAGAACGAGTTCAGTTTTAAAAAGACTCTGCTCGGCTGTGCCTTCTTCAGCGATTAGGATTTAGGATCTACGGTTGTTCTCAGAGCAACGGCTTAATCCCCTAATTAACCTCTTGTTGAACGGTAAGGAGAGGAGAGGGTGCAGGCTTTCTCGGACATGCGTACACGCACTAAGGACACCCGTTGAGGGCAAAGGCACGTTTTATGAGCTCTGAACACCTAATGAGGTGTAAGAGTTTTCCTGGAAGGAGAGAAATAAGCCTGGCTCAGAGCAAATATCAGACAAATAGCATTTCTCAGAAGTCTTGTGACGTATACCTGCTAGTGTTCGCACTTTTTCTAATTACTTTCTAGTGTAGTCTAGACTTCAGGTTTGTTTATATGTACAGTATTATGGCTGTTATATATTATGGCTGATCAACCATAACTTTAAACCATTAACATTAGCCATTAGCCACCTACAGTAGGTTTTGCGTTTCCCTGGTGCCTCTGAAGCGACTCTCTGGCTCTGCAGGACCTCTGTGGGAAGGTGTGCTGTGGTTTCTGGCACCAATTAACTTAAGATGTCAACCTGTCTTGTCTCAGCTAGTCAGCTAATTAGGTTTCTTAGTTAGCTAGTTAATTTTGTTAATTTATGTTGTATGTTGCACCTTGGTCCTGGAGGAACGTTGTTTCGTTTCATTGTATACTAGTATGCTAACAGTATATGGTTGAAATGACAATAAAAGCCTACTTGATTTGACACAAACAGTTTGCAGCACGATCTTTGGGTGTCGTAGGCAGCATGGTGGGCCTTCCATGGATCGTACTTGTTTGCCTGGTGCATCCAACGGGTGCGTGATCGGACTGGGATCTGTGGAGTTTGGAGGCCCGAGGTCGGTGTCCTTGGGCTCTTTGCCAGTTGTATGGTGTGCTGTTTTGCATTGAGCGATCTGGTGCCTTTCTATCAGGGATTCAGTCTTTTGTGCTGCGTTAGATTTTCTTTTTTGGGATCATAATGGATGAGCTGGCCTTTGGTCCCCACTGACTTGAGTGAGCCTTGGGTGCCCATCATCCCATTGCGCGATCGGCATCACCATGCACATCACCTGTTCCAGTTACGGCCCTCAGGTAGAACGTACAGGTCCATACGCGGCAGAACCACCAAACTGTCGCACAGTCACCCACCTCTCTGCCCCTTCCCTCACCTATTCTTACACATCAGACACATCCCCGTTATGGTTATTGCACTTCTGCACCATGGTTGCACTTTATTAATGCCGGGAAAGAAGATGCTATGATATCTTGTTGTTATTTATATCAATGCCATAAAGTTAATTTACTGATTGATTGATCCAGTCACCAGTTTACAGGAATATAACTGATAATCAGAGTTAACGTGTCAATGCTACGTGGTGTATCAATGTAGGAAGCACTGGATAATCGACACTGTGACCACGCAGCTCTACAAAATTTGCAGATGCTTGATGTAACATGGGGAAGAAACATTGAAAGGAACCAGACTCGAAAGTTCTCTCACCGATGAACAGAACAGTTTAACATGCAGCTATACCAAACCCACCATCAAACCTTATTTCCTCTGTGGCTTATTTAATTACCTACTGTCTAACGAGATATCAAACCAAAGAGGAAATGAACTAAAAATACATACATATATAAATTTAGGTGTGAAAATGCCTTAAAGCAAAGATGAATTTAATGGAAAAGGATCGTACTGTATATGTACAGACACACAAAACTAAAATTAGACTGAATTCTACTTAATCCTTACAAGCCAACAGACTAAAGCACGGCTTCATGCATTAGTGTAGGAGTGCGATGTGATATTAACAACCGAGCTAGAAAACCTTAATAAAATATTCATCAGCATCTGAATAGTGACTGCACGCTATAGTTCACGCCATGGTGCGTTCCTGATGCTGCAGGGGGTTTCCAAGGAAATGAACTCCCATTCTGAAGCTCTTTATGGTATTTAATAGGATTCAGCAGAATTTCACAATTTCCTCTTAAACTTTTTCCAGGAAGGTACGACTACACCCGATTTCGACATCGGGTCAGAACACGGTCGTCCGGAATCCGTACGGCGTTTCAAACGAAAATGACTGATCAGAAAAATAAAGGTCATGGCTTTATAATAAAGGAAGATTCCTGTAACAGCTCCGGTTTAAAGGCTTATTGCACCTCGATGTTTAATGAATACACAATTCTCCGAACTGTAAATAAAACACGTGTGTGCTGCGACTTTTAGATACAGCACACACACACACAAAAAAACAGACAAACTTTAAAGGGATAATTAACACAGGATAGATATTAAAAGTGGGCGGCGCAGTTACACAACCAAGGCGGACGAAGAACAAATGATTTTAAGACTCGGTTTAACACACGTGACACAAAGCAGTGCGGCGATCTGGACGAGGTGTGACGAGGAGGGAAAGGAGTGAGACGCAGAGTAGGATTCTTCCTGGAGAAGATAAAAGTCATAAAAGAATCAAATTTATGGCACTACTAAGCAAAAAAAAAAAAAAAAAGGACAGTAATCGGACACCCAGCTGAAACGCTTTCACACACAGCAGCATGTGTTTACAGTAATAACAGCGCAGAAAGTCGCAGCAGTTTAAACTCTACAATGGAAAAACGCCCTTTAAAGCATTTTATATTTGTTATAAAAATCAACCTTTTGTATCAACCGATACAATATTATCACGATACCTAGACACGATTCGATTTGTATTGCAATTCTGATTATGATCCTGATTCGATAAGATTTTTTTTAGATACAGTTCTAAAAAATAATAATAATAATTTGCTCCTACTGCACAAGATGCTGTGAAATAGTTTACGTACGTTTATAGAGGAATGGCAACATTTCGCAACCTTAAATGCAAAGAAGACTTTGGGTACACAGACAAGCCAACAGACAGACAAGCAGACAATCTGGCAATTAGCCTAAATTGGAAGAAAAAAAAATAGCCTAATCTGCATGCGTTTGGACTGTGGGAGAAAACTGGAATCCCCAGAGGAAACCCACTAAGCACAGAGACAACATGTAAACTCCACGCACACAGACCTCAAGGCAGGACTCGAACCCTGACCCTGAAGATGCGAGCCACAGTGCTACCCTCTACGCCCTCGTGCTGCCAAGTGAAAATATATAAAGAAAAAATAAATGTATTGTTTGAGTTTGGAGACAGTGTGGCAATACATGAACTGCAACACGAAAGAATGAATCCCCGCCCCTTCCTTATTAAAACAAACAGATCATAATCAAGATTTCCGAAGAGTAGGCGTTGCTTAGATAATCGACTAACACAATACGCTAGTCTGTGATGTGTTTCTGCCAACTGACTCCAGGAAGCCAATTTTAAAATCAAAAGCACACGGAGACGGGAATCGAACCTGGACCCGGGAGGTGCAAGGCGACAGTGCAAACCGCTAAGCCGCCGTACCGTTTAAAGCATATTAATTATTGACAACTCGTGCTCATTCTGAATCACATTTTTACAGATTTTGATCAGCATATTTGTTCAACTTAAAGAGCTGAATTAGACTTTGATAAGAGTCAAAAAGTGTTTAACGCTTTGCTGCAGATGAGATGAGTGATCCTGACAGCACCACAGTCTAAAGTTCATCTATCTTGTTTAGCCCAAAATATCACCATGGGTATAAAGAACATGCACTCCTCCCTTAGAGGGAAGGGCCGACTGTAAGAGATAACCACGCTGAAACAACATTGCGCTGTTCAGGACAATGCATCTGGACAGAATCCTGCGGGTGGGGGAAAAAAAAAACTATGACCTTTTATTTTTTCCAATCTGTGTCATATGTCATGTTTAGGTTAACATTTTGCTGGTTATGTCTCGCTCTTAAACAGGGGTCCAGAGCAGTCCAAGAAGACAAACCTGGAGTCCAGCATTTTCAAATTCTGTTACACTGATTAAATTCATAAGCCATCTAACAACTACAGAAAGTTTGAATATACATACAGTATACATACAGAATTTTTGTATACTGTAAAAATTCTTTTTAAAAAGATATTTTTAAAAAGTTATTTTTACAGTTTGAAGGTTTACTGCAAAAAGGAACAGCAAGCACGCTTCTAAACATCTGGAAATAATTCAGACTATGGGATACCAATTCTAAAATCAAAAGTTATTACTTTTATATTACACTTATAGTTAAGATGCACTACTACAAACTCCTAGTATACAGTTGATTAGGTTACCTGGTATCCTTAAGTTAAAGGTCCCATATGTTACTATTTCTTTAACAAGTTAACACCGTCCTCAGATCTGCCCCAAAGTGTGTGTGTATGTGTATTAATGCTCCAGTTTAAATACACTGATATTACGGGGGTTTTTTTATATATACCATACCTCAAACTCCTCCTCTGAAAACAGCGTTTCGGTGTCTATGTACAGTACACAAGCTACTGCTGAGGCATGTGGAGCTGAGCAACAAGTCGGGGGAGGGGAATTCCTTATACAGTATGATGTCACATTAGGGAAATAATCAAACTGGCTTGTTTAAATCCTGGCCAATAAAATAATCTCTCTTGTTTTTGTCTGCAGAGGTGCACAAGCCATTTTAATTTTTAAAAGTGACTACAAATTTAAAAAGATTAGTTTTTATGAATAATAACTGTAAGGAGCTTTGTGTAGATTGTGAAGTCTGTATTTCATTAGTGCTTCAAGAAGTCTCAAAAGGTCAACTCTATGTCAAAGCAACAATGTGGGAGGATAAAAATTACTTTCTCTTGGATGAGCAACTTTGTGCTACGTGGTTCAAAAAAAAAAAAAAACTTTAACAGCTAACATCAGCATACTTAGAACAGAGGGACACAGTTTCCAATCAGGACGTGTGTAGGATGGGTGTCCACCGTTCCCCTACAGCGCTGTTCCTCCGAGATCAGCCGACTGATGATCTTTTCCACGGCAGGAACATTTCTCCTAGTGTGTTTACAAGCTCTGTCCTGGAAAGCAAGGGTGTGAAATGAGTCATTATACTGAAGACATGATTCAGGGTTGGACTGCGTGAAACACATACAGACATGCGTGTTGCTATGTAGCCAAAAGAGAGAAATCGGATGGCTTCTCTGGTTTGATTCTTCTGTATAATGAATGACATCACGCTAGTGAAGTATTTATTCAAGGAGGAACCAGGTTGCTGTGTCTCATCATCTCCGCCTCTCTTTCAACAACTTTTCAAAAGTCCTTATACACACAAAAAAAACTCGCATGTGACTCCCATGCTGTACAGGACACCGTGTTCTGATATCTTGTATTAGGTTCGTTCTGACTCGTGTGAATAACGAGACGATTAGAACACAGTGGAAGTACGTTTGCCTTAAATCTGCTTATCTGTGTGCTGTGTTCTTAAAGACCGCGCTAGAACAGGAAGTGGAATGACACTCTGTTTCCACGGGCAGTCCCTGAAGTCAGCGGCGCAGAGCGTCTCCAAGACCAAGTTCCATTGTGTACGCTGGATACAAAAAGATTAAATTGTGGTTTTGTTCGCGGAAAGTTTTACACAGGAATCTGTCAAAGGCGGATTAGTCTCATATGCTATTCATTAACGATAATATTTATTAATAAGCCTGATTGAGATGACATGGTTAAATTTCATACACGGACTGGTGACATGATGCAGACGACCTTAATTGTTTCGTTTAAACAAAGTGTAATAAAACACAATCCATACTGTATCTATGGACGTCTCATATACAGCTCCTCGCTTTCAGTTTTAGGAAAAACGCTGTGAAAAAGTATAAAAAGTATACTAAGTCACCCTTAAATGATTCAGGCCATCAAACAAATTACACAAGATAACCCGAATAAATACAAAATGCATTTTTCTTAAATAACGATTTCATTTATTACGAGAAAAAAGCCGTCCAAACACTGTTTAAGACAAATCACAGCATTTGCGATGATGACTAGCAATGAGTCTTTCACATCAATGTGGAGGAGTTTTGGCCCACTCTCCTATGCAGAATTGTTTTAATTCTGCAACATTTTCAAGCAACAACGACCTTTTTAAGGTCATCTCATTCGAATTTAAAGTCTGGACTTTGACTAGGGCACTCCAAAACCTACATTTTGCTTTTTTTTTTTTTTTTTGACCATTCAGAGGACTTGCTAGTGTGTTTCGAATCATCATCCCGCTGCATAATCCAAGTGGGCTTCAGTGTGAGGTCACAAACTGATGGCCGAACAAATACTCTGGGGCAAATACTTTTTCACAGCAAGGTAACCTAAATAAAATGCACTTTATAGCCATGTTTAAAAAAAAAAATTCTCTTTTCTATTTCAAAATGGAAAAGTCTTCTTTAGCTCTTTAAAACTGCAAAGTTAGCATTCAGCAGTCAGCTGCTAAGAGCTAGATGCTAACTTTGCTAGCATTGTTAAAGAATAGCTCTTAATTTTGTTAAATTTTTATTTCACTGGATATTGTGAATGTTATTTTGAACTAATGCTCTTGCCCTCATATATTTCCAGACATCTACGCATCATGTTTCTGCATTTTGATGAAAGGTGTGTTTAGGGGCCGTTTTTTTAAAGCTACAGACACTGAAACAGCACGTTTGGAAAAAGAGTAAAAAAGGAAGAAAAACAAGCAGCCAGGATTCAGGATTGGAGTTGTATTTCAGCTGGAACATTAACAAAGGTTCACAACTTGGAGACATTTGTGACTTACAGTATGCAACTATGTATAAAAAGGAAGTACAATATGTGAGCTTTAACTGGAAGAGTCATGTGGTACATCTGTCCAACCATTAACCCAATTCTGAAAACCTGTTTGAAACTGATCAGGCAGTGCTAACTGGGTGAGGGTAGACTAAAAAAAAAAAAAAGCTCTTGTTGCATGTAAGTGGTTTTTACTTTATACTCAGTAGATGTGACAGTCATGCTGATCGTGCTGTAATACTGACGTTAGCAGCCAAGACACCTGGTTGCAAAAACACAGCGGGAGTCTATTGTGAGTTTGAAGCGCGAGCCAGAATCGGCTTTCTAAAATGCCACATTTTGCAGGCGGGTGTCAGAATCTTTAAAATGCTCATAAATACACAATAAGACACCTTTCTAAGCCAGTTAGGAATCTTTTTTCGTTGTCTGAGAATCTCCATCTTTGAAGCCCCAAGCCTCTGTCAGCTAACAAGCGAACAGAAAATGCTAGCTCAGAATTTAACGGGTTTACGCTGCTAGTTACCAAACACAAATTATAATTAATTTTATATAGTTGTATTAGGGCAGTCATAAAATTGTAAATCACTGCTTAGAAAAAATTGTGATGACCACAAACATTGGTCGTGAGCTTAACCCTTCTCTAGATATCCTCCAGCTAAGGTGACACAACAATGGATGAGCTGGTTCTTTGAAGAAGCCTTTTTTTGCCACGTGAGGGAAAAGTTCCACCTCGGTCATCACCTCATTCTTGAAGAAAAAAAAAAAAAAAACACGTGCCACAAAATGGTTTCTTCAAGTGATGGAAGAGCAAAGTAAGTCACAAAGTATGTTCGAGGTCGGGGGGAGTAGGGGGGTAGATGAGGCAAAATTTCATACCCCAAGTAGCCCACAAGTTTCTCTATTCCGTGAGCTGAATGGCCTGGTGCGTTGTCATGAAGAAGGTGCAGTTAAATTTTTTCAACCAGGGTTAGGGTGTGCCATTTTGGATTTTTGGTGCAGAACTATACCACAAGATTTTTTTAAAAAAGAAGAATGTAACGAAAATATTTCCCATTATTTTCATATGATAATGCACATTTTATGATTATATGTCCCTCATAGCTGTATATATTCTTAATGATGCGTGGTCTGTACTGACATGTTTAGCTAGCTACCTTTGTTTAGCTAACATGCGAGTTTGTCAATTGTTTGGTCAACTGTTGGTGCCACAACTACAACTTCAATGTTGAAATATATATATATTTTTTTTATTTGTCTTGACTTTTCCAACAAAGATATAAGCTTCAAGAGACTTCAACTGTTCGGCTACTGAAGGCTAAGCTATTACGTAGCCTCATTTAACTGCTGGGGGGAAAAAGAAAAAGCACGCCATAAGATTAGTAGAATCTACTGTATATAAGAATCTTCTAGAGTTACAGCATTTAAAAGCATTAGCCTTTTAGTGCTAATCCATATTGATAATGGTGGATTCAAGTCTGGACATGATGAAGACTAGTAAAGCTGGTATAATTCATAGAGTTATGGATTTGTTTAGTGATGCACTAAGAATAAGGCCCTGGGTCAAGTCTAAATGCAACACGGTCCAAAGTTAAAAGTCCAAATCTAATATAAACTTTTACTCAATACTTATTACTCAATAGCACACAGAGTGAAAGCACACAAAGTGTTTTTCAGTCAATATCAGTTCATTTACAAACAAAAATGTCAATAACAAAAATTATATATACACATACACATTCTTTTTGTTGCCATGACACCACATACATAATTCTTTTTAAAAAATGGAAGGAAAATTATTGTTTGGTTTTGTTGTTTTAAATTAAACTTTAATTCTAATCGTATGAAACAAAAATAAGCATTATTGGTTTCAAGACTCTCAGACTCGGGCTTGTAGTGTTGGATCCTACAGGCCAAAAATAACCACAGCAACCTCCAGTTGTATTACGCCTGATTCAGATCATGTGCTCTTTCATGACCTCAGTATTATATAGTTTCATTTGAGTAAAGAGCAGAAAAAGAGAAAATGCGGAGAGAGAATCTGACTCCTAAGAATAAAGCCTGATTGTTGTATTTCAACCTCTTGAGAATATCTTTGTCACAAGTACATCATAACGAATAAAAAAAAGAAACAGGAATGTATTCGCAAGAGAGAACACATTGTGATTCTTTTGCGTGGCCATACATGTATTATCACATTAACGTATCAATTTTATTTTATTTGGTCTTTTTTTTTTTAAATTATGTACAAGTTTGCATTTGAGGTTGCAAAATGTTGCAGTTCCTCTATAAACCTACGGGGGTTGCGCTAAAATGGTCACAAACCTCACAGCACCCTGTGACGTAGGAGCAAATTATTTGCCAAGTTCATTTATAATGGTTACAAAATCTAAAAAAAGAAAATTTCGAAGCAAGATTTTTATAAAATCATGATACTTCTACAGAATCGCAAAACAAATCGAATCGGCACCTAGGTATCATAATAAGATTGTAGCGATTTTGTTAGGAAGCAGGTTGCAATGCTGTTCATTTCTGCCAGGGGGAGGAGTGACTGCTTCGGGTTAACTGCAGTGTCCATGTCTGTCTGACTAACAATTTAATTATGCTTTAATGTTCAGACCTTTGAAGTGTTTTGGACCGTGTACCACTGGCAGGTATTGATTGTACTATCTACTTATTGCCATCAATAAAAATCAGGGTTGTCATCTTGGATGCCTTTTTTCCCGTCACTCGCTCATGCTTCCAAAATAAATTTACTGGTAAACCTGTACCGTTGTTGTGGTTAGTAGTTTCGGAACTAATGGTGCGCCAAACACGTTTTTCCATAAAGAAAGAAACAACTGTATATGGGCGATAATAATGTAAAAATTTACGAGAAGGCATGAGTAAGAGTTTATTGGTGTTATACAGCTTTTTACGATGTTTTTACAGAGACGCACATTAACGCAAGAAACAACTTTGCAAGTGTGTTCAAGGAGGCGCAAATTCACACTTGTGTGCACGCACCAGTTCTCTATTATACGTAACTCAGTCACCATCATTTCACTAACACCAATGCCCAGCTGTCCATTTATCTTTAAATAATCCTATACGTTTACATACAGACTAGCATGTTTTTTTCTTTCATATTTGTCTCCATAAGATAAGTTAAGGACAACTTTTCCATGAGGGAAGAAGCTAGATACTGTACTGTATATGATGTGATATTAATGAATCAATGCTGAAGAGTTAAGCGGTATAACTTTTGTAAAAAAGTTTTAGTCATTTTTCCATTGTATGCTTGCCGATTACAAAGTCTGAATCAGAATCAGAAACCGGCAACAAATTGGAAAAAACAAGTAGGTGGTTCAGCTTATAACAAGGAATTAGGAGTGATAAAAGCTGCATGACGCTGGATGATAAACGGTGCAGCGAAACTCTATCTGTCGCTGCGCCGATTCAATCGAATTAGCAGAGATATGAAAACACGCTCGAGGACCCTGATCGAAGGGAATAACTGGTTAGATCAGACTGAGTCGCACTGATGTAACTGTTGATTTTGTTTATTATGTTAACCTGAAAGAGATAAAGTACGGTCGTGTTTCATTTTCATAAGTTAACTTTATTGTGTGACTCAGCTGAAGAGAGAATGAAAGTCAGAGCAAGCAAGAAAACCTTCACTCTCAACAAACACCAACACAAAATGGTGGCTTATTTACACTAACCAGTCACGGAGATGAGTCAGTTGTGGCTTTGTGCTGTTTTTTTATATTTATATTTTTATATATTATGTTTACACCAGAGCCGATCATCCGATCAGCAATCATGTGGCAGCAGAACATCATGCACATAGAGCTCAAGAGCTTCATGTTCCAGTCTACATCTGTTCAGTTTGAGCGAGTTCCGGTTCATGGCTGACGTGAGTGGAACCTGATGTGCGCATCAAGATTCAATGTTTTAGAGATGCATTTCTGCTCACCATGGTTGTAAAGTGTGATTATACAGTACAAGAGCCGTTCAAGTCTACCTAGGACTTGTGATGACGTTTGTCATGAACGTAGACGTAAAACCGTTTGATGGTTACAGAAGACTTCAAGCACAGTACGGTGATGAGATTCTCAGCCTATTGTACTAGGAAAATCTACTGGATATTGTCTTCAACTCACGAAAAGAGACGCATCCGTCTGTGGAATCTGTACACACCATCATTCACCAACACCTCTTCCACATCACAGAAACTCGGCTGGGTGTTACTGCCGCATCCCCCATGCAGTCCTGACCTCTTTCCAAGCCATTTCCATATTTTTCAGCCATTGAGGCCAGGGTTTCAGACGTGAAGTACTGAGAAAACTTGATGGTATCCAAGCACTAGTGAAATGCTGGGATAAGTAGATTAGTTTAGCAGGGGATTATATAAAGAAATAAAGGAATTTTCTTTTTTACTCTCATATCCGTGTTCTGTTATTCTGTACAATCAAAAGGTCCGATTTGACTTGAACACCTCTCGTCAGGTTACTACAGACACATCCTGTCGGCTCAGATCCATCTGGCCAATGTCCTTCTGACCTCTCTCATCAACAATGCGTTTTCTAGCTGCACAGTCACTTGCTCACTGGATATGTTTTGCCCCATTCTGTCTGAAATTAATCTGTTTTATGATTATGGTGATGATGACGGTATTCCCATATAGGCATATGTAGTTCTGTTCTATATGGACAAAAGTCTTAAAGAAACGACCCATAAGTTCCTTGTGAGGAAAACCCTTAAACTAGAATTTTATTACATCACTGCCTGCTGTTCAGATTCCTCCTCGTGGTTGGAAGTGATCCAACAGAAAGCGTCACAGCAAAAAGGGATTGTGCTTTTTCACCAACACCTATGGAGAGACAGCAGCGGGAGCTATGAATAGAAAACAATAAAGGACATTATATGACGGTGGAGATAAGAATGAAGGAAACCCACTGAATGGAACGGCATCTGGCCAGACCAAATCTCCACGGGGTCGCTGTTGCCATTTAAACGCCGTGGAATCGGAGGCGGCGCGCAGAGATAGCAGGTAAACAATGCCTTCAGTGAAACGGTCAAAGCAAGGCAGGAGGAAATTGAATGCAGGCCTTGGTTTTTAATCTTGGTTTGCAGTCATCTGATAGATCGAGCAGCTTTGAGGACGGTAAACAGACGGCTATTGGTACGGCGATGGAGTCGAGTAATGTGTTTGGCCAAAAAAAAAAAAGAAAGGCATGAACGGAGATCACTTAAATGCTTTCTTGAAGTTGCATGGTAAAAAATAAATCACAAGTAAAAACCAGAGCTATGTTTATTAGTGAAAGTAAGAGCATTTCCATACAAACACAATGTGATGAGAACTCACAGGATTGGGACTAAAAATCAGGCCGTGTCCAGAAGAAAACCACTTGTTAGTGAGACTAATCAGAAAAAAGGCTTGATTTTGCTAGGGAGCATAAAGATGGTATTTTGGAGCAATGAAAAAAGGTCATGTGGTCTGAAGAGTCCAGAGTAAGAAGGGAAGCACATGAAGCGAATCACCCATCATGCATGGTGTCCACTATACACGTCTCTGGAGACAGTGTTATGATCTGGGGTTGCTTCAGGTGTTCAGGTCTAGACACAGCAATGTTATGTGGCAATAAAATGAAGTCAGCTGACGACCTGAATGTACTGAATGACCAGGTTATCACATCTATGGAGTTTTTCTTACCTGACAGCACGGGGTATATTCCAGGACTCAAATTGTGAAAGAGCATGAGGAATCATTTTCATACATGAACTGGACACCACATTGTGTGCTGTAATCAAAACAAAGGTGCCTGAATAAAATTTTGGAGTATGCAACTTTTTGGGGGGTAAACACTGTGCATTAACTTGTGGCTATTTCCATCAATATAATCCTAATAGGAGCATTTATTTCTTTATTTATAAACATGGGCATTTGTAGCAGGACACAATACACCCCGCCCTTCCTCTGCTCAACAGGATCACTGTGAATGTTTGGTGAAATATTCCAAAGTCCATATAGCAAGTTTTCTTTCATGTTGTTCCAGTTACTGGCCATGAAAGCTTCTCCATAACAATCAAGGAAACACTCAGACGTCACCGTTCTTATTTATAGACAAACAAGGGAATGAAATGCTGTATGCAAATCCGTTTCTATAATGAGAGCTTGAAGATTCTTTAAAATCTTACAAAATTTTTACATCAAACAGATGTGTTAGTACATCAAAAAATGCAGCCTATTTTGAAAAGCCTAATCAGTATTTCATAGATACAGAAACATCCTTGTTCGCCAACCAAGAAAAAAAATGTCAACCACCAGCTGGAAAATCCATTCTCAAGGGCCAGGATGGGAACATTGTCAGGAAAAAGGTTAAAAATGAAGATGAGATGAAGACTAAACTTCTGGTTAAACACAGAAGACTGATATCCAAATGCGTCTTGCATAATGATGCACGTTCGCAGACTTCTGCACACACTGTCGACACTGCAAATACTTCGTTTCAAGGTATTAACGGATCCTCCCAAAGTCCTCATCTCATTCCGTCTCCTGTTTGGTCCCCTACGAGCATAAAGATTCACTTCTGATGAAGAAGTAAAGACAGTAGTGCATTCGTGGCTCACAGCTCAGACTAAAAAATGTATTTGATGTATGTAAAAGATGGATTTGTCTTTTCTAAAAGTTGATTCAAATTAATTCTACAGCCAGCGATCGGATAATTTTTTATTCAGCCATAACATTAGATTATATTCGTTTTTTTCCGACATTGCACTTTGTTGTTTTTTTTTGTGTGTGTTATTGTTCTGTTTCAGTATTGATGTGTAGTAAGAGAAATTTCCGCCATCTCTAATAATATAATTAATATACATTTAACCTAATAACTTACCCTGAAAATGCTCTCCTTTTACGATACCCTGACAGAAAGAGGGCATCCCGGTGGCATCAACTTCTCAGAGTTCAACAGGCTTGCGCAGATCTTTCCAGAATCCCAAGTTGATTGGCTCATGTCTTGTTTTATTGTGGAGATGATGATGATGATGATGATGTGCTCTTGCTATATTAATATTATTTTAATTATTTCTCAGACCTCTGTTGTTACATTGCATTAGGTCTAGGTCAGAATGTAACATAATATTATATATATATATATATATATATACAGTATATATAAATAACATGAATAAACATCATTGGATTTCTAATTCAAATGTTAAATCACTCAAGCCTACTACGTTTCAGGAGACAGCTTTGGCCTCGATGACTGTTTGTTTAGAGCCACAAGTAGCATTCGTTCCCCAGCACCATCTGCTCTGTGGGTAAAGCACGGATTAGAGCTGCTGTTCCTCAAAACACACACACACGCTGCTTAGTCCCTCTGGTAATTGAGCCCAGCACACTCGTGTACCAACAAGTTAATTCCAACAAGTTAATTGATTGTTGCGCAAAAAAAGCCAGTCCTACAGTACGTGGCAGCTGTTCCCTCTACATCCTTAAAAGGTCATCAACAGGTCAGGCAACCCTTAAAGAGGAGATCCTTATATCAGAAATCTATAGTTGAAATTCTGGTCTCGTACTTTTGATCTTAAAGCAAAATCTATGCTACCGTTCCAATACTTTCGAAGGGGACCGTATATTCCCGTTCAGTTTCTGCCGTTATGACATAATCCCAGTTTTTTTTTTCCATCCTCACAATGTTCCTGATGAAGCCTCCAGTATCAACTGACACCGAGACCTATCCGATAGTGTTTCCTGTCAAGACGTCTAAGCTTTAAAATGATTCGCTTTACTACTGAAGCACTTCAGAGTTCCACAAGTATGCAAATGTAATAAAATCAATCAAACACATTATCAGGTGTTTTTGCAACAATCTCCCGTATATACGATGATATCTCTGACATCCGCCATTTTGTTGCCGACGTATCAACCCAAACCCTCATATCGGTGCCGTGTCTAGTTTTTGCATGAGGCGAGTATCGCTGAATCACATCTTTGTGCGTCACTGAATCTGGGAACAACTGCGAGAATATGTCTTCAGGCCTTCGGCGGCTGAACGTGGCGTTCGCACAGAAACCCGAGTTCCCTGATGAGGCGTCCTCAGATGCAGCTGTGTTCTTGTGGTTTTGCTCTGGGAGACACACAGGAGGTGTGACTAGAGCCTGATCCGAGCCCAGTCTGCCTGTTTGTCTTACACGCGCTCTACCGAGGATTTGGGATCAGGAAGCTGATTAGCTAATAACACAATGTGTGCCGAAGCCATCAGCTTGTTGTTTTTTTTAATTTTGTACTAAAGACCTTTCTACAATTTTAGCTAGTAGCTAAAATTATTATACACATGCAAAGTTCAACCTCAGATGTCTCTTTTAATTGCTATATTCACAATTTACACTAGTTTCCTCCCACAGTCCAGAGTAGGGGCAATTTTGTCATCTTTTTTCAATTTTAGTCTTAGTTTTAGTCCCAGGGTAAATGTCCCGGTTAGCTTTTATCAGATTTAGTCAATATTTTCCTATTTTTGTTCAGTCAAGTTTTAGTCGACTAAAAGTCTGGACATTTTTGTCTAGTTTAGTCAGAGGAACCCTTAAGTATTTTAGTCAAGTTTTACATAACACTTAAGCAATAAGATTATAATAAATTAACCCTACAGTCAATATAGTCTACTCAAGACCATTTTTTAAAGGTTTTTCACAAAATAATTATTATCTTACCATTTAAAATGCATCTTTGCATTTGATGTGTTCAGCTAATTATATTAGATTTAATAAAGCTTTTTTTCTTTTAACGCCACCATGCTAGCTTCTACAGCTACAGTATAGTTACGGTGAGAGTCAGTTTTTGTTACACGATATAAGATAAGATGTTTAAGATTCCTTTTTCCTAAGAACTTTAAAACTACATTTAGATATACTTGTTCATGATTTCACAATTCTGGAATTGTATTACTGTATTGTGTTACTATCTCTGCTACTGTATGTTTGAAATTTCCTCCAGGGTCAATTCATTCATTTTGAATTTTTGAGGTGGGGTATACACTGGACGAGATGCCAATCCATTACATGGCACAAACACACACATTCTCACACCATGGCCAATTTGGGAACACCGGTTAGTCTAATCTGCATGTCTTTGGACTGTGGGAGGAAACCGGAGTACCCGGAGGAAACTCACCAAGCACGGGGAGAACATGCAAACTCCATATACACACACAGACGTGAGACGAGAATCGAACCCTCTACCCTGGAGGTGCAAGTCAATAAGCCACCGTGCAACCAATTTCCTGGTCATTTTTTTCTACTCTGATTACAGTTTTTATCTGAGGAGAATACATTAACAGTTATGCAAATTATTTCACTGATTCTAACCTTGTCCATGCTCTTGTTGAGGCTTCCTGTTTACAGATACAAGTCCAGATTTGACATCGATAATACTGCTAAACTGCTCGTACCTGTCAGGAGGGCTAGGCAATGTCATATCTCAATATTATAATTCAAACTAGTACATATACAATTATATTATATTAAAAATGAGTACATCACTGTGAGATATTGTGTGTATCATGATATCCTTTATTCAAGGAAATAATTGGCAAATCTAGAAGCCTAACGTTTTCCTCTATAAAATTGTAAAATGCTCCTTTTTAACACATTCACTACCAGGTTATTAAACACTGACCTAAATGAACACTCCATCCCTGCTGGCACTTTCTTAGGAGACCTACATACAGTATACAGTGATACCTACCCAGTATTGTACACATGTATTGAAGCGACTGTAACTTGAGCCGTTAACTAATGAATAGCGTCAACAGTATGTACTTTTGTACAGATTCAGTAGTCTGGTCTTATATATAAAAGGAATACAGTACATGAGCGCTTATTGTAAAAGAACATGCCATAGATTTAAACGACACATTGTGTGAATGTACAGAAAACAGGCCTGAAGTTTTTTTCTCATTATATAACCTCCTTCCACAGGGAGCCAACGTTCACGTGACACCAATTAGCAAGCAGAGACACCGGAGAGATCATCTAGTGCGCCTGAAGACTTATTAATACCCGTTAACCCTTTAGTCGCCAAAAGATGTTACATAATAAAGGATGGTGATCTTTAATGCGCTTTTAAATACAGCCATATGCACACAGGATGATGATGAAGTATAGCTCATGATCAAGGACAGGTTAATAAATGTCTGAAGACTTACATTTTAGTCTTTATGCAGTGGTAATGTTGATGTAGAATTCTGATACCATTGCAATAAATGTATTTATAATATACCTGTAGTTTTACCAGATATAATAATAGTATAATAGTATCCTATAAAATCAACAACATAAATATCACAAAAAACAAAAATCTAATTTTATTTGTACAGGTAGTCCCCGACTTACGAACACGCTCCTGGATCGGAACTTGTTTGTAAGTCGGATTTGTCCTTAAATCTGACAAAGTGAATCTTATATGCCTTTGACACGGATAAAGCAAACCAATACCAATACACACTTGACTAAATCTCCACCCCTTTCCCCACGAAAAACTGTAACCTGGCCTAAAGAAATGAATCTCACAATGTCGAATCTAACAGTGTTGTCTCGCGAGGGAAATCCCAGGCGCCATTTTATCTCCGAGCTGTTTTCCATTGTATTGGACTGTGGACTCGATTTTGTTGAGAATTTTCTGAAATTAGGATTATTCACCATCAGGACATCATCAACTTGCTCCCGGAAGTATAACCGTGGTCTGTTCGTCTCTGCCGAAATTTGTAACGCGAATGTTCGTAAGTTGATGACTAACTGTATAGAGATTTCACTAAAGAGTATGACCACCAAGCAGCTTTACAGAAATACAGGTTCATGTTTTAAATCTATGTATAAAATGTATCCCAAACAATCATGGAGGACTGTGACAGAGCGAACCTCCCCTCAATACTTAAAACATAAAGCACTTTTCCATCACCTGGATTCTCAAACCTAAAGTGTCCCAATTATTAACTTCTGTTTTAAACTCTGTTTTCATGCCATCCTCAGTTTGACAGCATTATGTTTCTCTTTTGTGAGAGCTCAATGTCACTTCCTTATAAAAAAAAAAATAATAACGCCGATGTTAAAGTTCACTGGATTATCCGGGGTATTATCATGTGGATTTTGGTCCGGAAAGTGGAAAAGTTACGTAAGCTGAGTAAACTTGGTATTTATTTTGCTGTGAATGTCCTTGTGAATTATAATCGTAATTTTATCAATGTTTTCAGAGCTTGTGCCTAAAAGTGGAGAAAGGGAGAAACCGACTGTTGTTTAAAAACAGAAAAAGAACATGTTCAGATTCCTAAGGAATGACAAGGACGGACCTTCTTAATCTTTCTTTTGAGACATTTTTGTTGACGGAGGTTGTACTCCATCAATTAGATAGATAGATGGATAGATACCATATTTAATTTCAACATCCGCTATTTAAAATGTCTATGCACTAGATGGTCCTGAAATGCAAGATTTAAACAGGCATTAGGTAAGACCCATATTGTCCTTTTACTGCATTCCCAAACTGTCCGAGAGAGCACACTTAAGATAGGGGAGAATAAATAAACAAATAAATAAATAATATGCAATTCTTTTGTGTGGCAATTCATGTATCACCACAATGACACCAATATTATTTTTTTAAATAGTTTTTTTACGCATAGATGATTGCATTTACTGTAAAGCAGTAAAATGATGTTGTTCCTCTATAATTGTCACTATTTTATAGAGGTGTCACTATTTTATGTTGTTCCTCTATAATTGTCACTATTTTATATATTTTACCCTGCAGTTTATAATTATAACAACATTTGGAGAAAAAAAGATTCTTCTGTTATATTGAACTTCCAGGTGCGAAACACACAGTATGTCGGCATAATATTCCTGCTATCTGTTATCACCCAAATGTGGATTCCCTGTTGAGTCCAGTTCCTCTCAATGTTTCTTCCTGTTGCCATCTCAGGGAGTTTTTCCTTGCCACTCATCAGGGACAATCTGATCATTATGAACTATGCACATTTTTTTCGCTTATACACATTTCCATAATTTTCTTTTAATATTGTGAAGCTGCTTTGAGACAATGACCATTTTTAAAAGCACTATATAAATAAAATTTAATTTAACTGAACTGAATTCAATTCAAATGGTACAACAATCATTTATTCACAAATTGAAATTTTTAAGCACAGCTAACAATTTTCTGAGGGCTAAGACTGCAACAATCTGTACCGAGTCCAGACCCAGACCGAGTGACAGTTCTATCCAGACCCAAATGTTTTTCTGATAAATGAGAATAATAAATATAACAATAATCTAGCACTTTTTCCCTCAAGGTGGGTGTGGATATATACGGTCACTGAACAGAGCCAAACAATTCGATAGTTTACAGTAGTTTAAAACCAGTTTGTTCTGAAGCAGTGGTGATTAAAAAAAAAAGTAAAATAAAAAAAGAAGGAATGTGAAGCGCCACTACGGAAGGAAAAAAAATCATAAATAATAATAATAAACAGTTGGAGGCGAGAGCATGTAAAACACCCACACTGAGATCCCAGTGTGGCGGAGCAAGTCCTTTCACATTCATTTACATTCACTAAATATTCACTAAAGATTGTTGTTTATATTGTTTTGTATTCTACTATGTACAAATATACACAGCCATCAAAGGTCAAACTGTCCATGTTTAACATAGTTAATAAAAAAAAAAAGACAAATATTATTGAAATGCTATGGAATATTTCAACTGCACATGATTTATAGACTGAAATAAAATATATAGAGAGAGATTTCAATCCAAACACAAACATGAAATTTAGACCTCGGCTTAAAGAAACTTTCACTGACCGGTCCTTCTGAGATTTTCATTCAGGACCCCTGGGATACAACAATCTTCCTGGCGATTCAATCATCTTGAGATTATAGGTGTTCAATATCGATTTAAATTTACCAATTAGGTGGGTCTATTATTAAAATAATTTCTGCCCATGAACACGAAGCCATGCCCACAGGATCTACAGTTCCAATGATTGACAGAAGGAACATCCAACAAAAGCGAGCATTCCAGACCGGAAGTCTGTTTTCAAAACAGCCTCTCACTCATCGTCTATACCACTTTATCCTGTAAACATGGTCACCTGTAGCATGAGGAGGGGTGCAAATCCATTTCAGGGCACATACTGTATACACTACAGACAAATTTGAAACGCCAGTTAGAGCCTAATCTGCATGTCTTTGGAGTGTGGGTGGAAACCGGAGTACGCTGAGGAAACCCAGCAAGCACGGGGGAGAACATGCAAACTCCATGCACACAGACCCCAAGGCGGGAATCGAACCCGGTCCCTAGAGATACGAGGCGACAGTGCTAACCACTAAGCCACCGTGCTACAGTACATTACCCATCGGTCTTCTCACGTTTGCTAAGGTCATGTTGTAAATCCTCTAGGTGTTAAATATCTTCCAGGTTATTGGAACAAATAATGGATTTAATTTAAGTGAATAATTCACCTTTACACATGCAATGATCTGGCAACCTCAGGAACCCACCCATTTTGCCAAAAAACACAATCAGCATGAATGTCCTTAAAGATGGAGAACTAGATGGTAGAAAAGATATAGAGGGAACCAAAAAAAAAAACACACACACACACACACACACACGGATTAAACTGAGCAACAGTGCAGAATCAGTGTACCTCTTCGGGTTGCCAGTGACAATATATTGCCTAAATCCCCCCTAATCAAATCCATTCACTGACAATGTAACTGGGAAGCTTCTTTCTTTATTATTCCTTTTATTTTAAGTACAATCTGGCAACCCCGATGTAAGCCTCGCTGTAATTCCGCAGCTGCGCGTGAGCTCCTGAGCTGCCTACTGCCATGGCAACCCGCGCGCCTGTCCATAACTACCATAGGCAGGTGTAGTAGGTGTGTGTGTGTGCTTGTCGTTTACAGCTATTTCCTTATTATGACACCAATTATAAACTGGCCACAATATAAAAATAAAACAGTACAATAACATAACACAGCCAGGTTTTATTAAAAACCGAGAGTAATTTGATAGTTCAATGTTTTCTGCTGTAACAGCGGGTTGTGTTTTTATTTAATTTTTTTCCTTTTGTGAAGGTGTTTAGAAAAAAGGAAAAAATACCGCCGTACTTACTCCTGAGAGGTGTTATTTCCCAACTTGTGTCACCGCGGTCGCCGCATTGCTCAAACTGTTAACGCGCCGTGATGGTGTGAACGCGCTCCGCGCGTGCACGCGTCCTGGGTGGAAATTCTGTACAAATTAAAGCGACAACCGAAAAATAATAAGCACACACACACACACAGAGTGCTAAAGACAGAGTGTGACCCGGGTTCGATGGGACTGGATACTCTCTCACTCACACACACACTCTCTCTCTCTCTCCGCCCTCACCTTTTCATAGAAGCCAGCAGCAGCGGCGCCCTCTACCGGCACGTCTTTATATCTACATCGAGTCTGTGCTCTAAAATGTCATGTTTGCATTGTCTAGTGAACAGGATTCCCACTGCTTGTCCTGGTGTATTCTCTGCTGTAACACACCCAGGTCAATCTGTTTACTAGCTGATTAGTCCAATCAGTAAACGAGTGTGCGGTTACACTACGACTGTTGGTTACCCGCGGCTCCGTCCATTCACCCTTTCAAAACAGGGGTCTTGATTTAAAATTTAAGAAGATCCAGTCAATGAACTTTTCTTCAAGCTGTTTGTGTTTGTGTTAGGATTCGTCCAGTCACTGTAGGTCTATACACAAATAAGCTATTTAAAATTTCTGTAGCATTTCAATAATATTTATTGTTAATTATCTTTTGTTAACTATGTTATGCAAACATTAATCAGTCTTTCCATGCCAAGGTTGTGTGTGCGAACCGGATGGTCCACTGTGGCGAGCGGGGGCAGCCGGCCGAAAGACTACCAACCAGTGAGGCTTCATTTGCATGCTGCTGGGCTGTAAATGAATGCGAAAGGACTCATACCGGGCTCTCAGTTCAGGTATTTTACACGCCCCCACCTCAGACACCTGTCCTAACTGCCAACTTTCAGAAAACCTTGGAATGAGATCCTGAAAATATTGTCATCGCACAAAGGACTAGAAAAATTACAAATTTGTTTGGAGTTTGATCATACACAAAACAATGTATTATTAATTATATTCATAACAACCATCAGGGGCTAACCCACTTGATGTTATGTTATGTGAAATGCAGCAGACATGCAGAAGCCATGGAACAAAGAGAATGTATGAGAACTCCTGCATACAAACGTACTGCCAAAGCTCAGAATCATGTCACAAATATTCACACATTTAACTTTGCAGTCAAAGTCACACTAGTGATGAAATCTACTGGAAAAGAACTACAAAATTAATAATAATACTACTAATACAACTACTACTAATAATAATCATTTAAAAAAGTAATTAATATAATAAATAATAATATGTGGAGAGAGTACAAATAAGAATCATTATTGATACAAAAGTGGAGAAGGAAAAAAAGAAAAAAGATATTTTTTATCAAAGATCCTACGCATTAAAAGCCTCCGATCTGCCTTTTTCTTCAAATCCCACGAACGCTAATTAATCTCAAACCCACTCATTATGCGCTCTTAAACCAGTCTTAAGACAGTGCAAGAGCAAATTTGTAAAAAAAAAATTGTATGCGTTAGTTAGAATCTCCGCCACGCAACCCACACACTTACTGTCTGAGTTTTGAGACTTTGGAGGCGTTTGAGAAGGTAAAACGTTGCAGTTCCTTTACGATCCTACAGGTGGTACACTCTGAACTATTTACACATGGTAGGAGTGAATTATTTACTAAGTTTGTTTAGAAATAATATTTTTGGCAGGTGACAGAGTTAAATGTTAAATTCTTGTAATTGAAGTTAGTTTGTGTTGTTTAAATCTTACTCTTGCTTTAGAAGTGAGAAAACTAATGTTATAAGGAACTGGCTACATATAATTGAAGGGCTAAAATTGTAACAAAATCGGGGGAAATGTAATATCAAATCCGTACATTTAAAAATGTGTAATACTTATAAAATCTGAAGTTATTTGCGAAATAAATAATAAATAAATAATAATGATAATGGAGGGTGGGGGGGGGGAGGGTTCAGTGTTTCCCATCTCTAACGCACAGCATTACTGCTACCTAAGGTCAACAGGCTAACTTGACCAGCATAATAACTTATATATAAATAGCAACATGTACAGCTTCAGGATGTGACATTTAAGTCACAGACAGTCTACTCTTGAGCTTCAGTCTAACTGATTCTCTTTTAGAAAGCAGGTCAATGTGAAATGGTCCCATAAATACTACAACTAGCTGGTGGAATCTAGAAAATCACAGAAATCAAGCATTCTTTGAGGTACTTCTGGGCAGCACTAAGCACCAAGCTGGATCTTCTTCTTATTATTACTATTCTTTGTTGTTTAAAGGCGGTTGGAATCCAATAGATTGCATTACCGCTAACTCTAGGTCTCATTCTGCCTCATCTTCCCGGCCTCTTAAAGATGATTTTCCAGTCCAGGTGTCCTTAAATAAAAACATTCAAGGTTTAATTTCCAGATCTTGTATTGCTCTGTCTCAAGCTCTTCATTTGCTTTTATCCAGAATTTCCACACATTCTAGCTTCTCGACATGTTCCCAAGAATCTAAGCAAACTGTTCATTTTTATGATGTCATAAAGTGAGAAAAATCTGACCATCATGTTAAAGAACAGGTTACTATACAAGTGGGGGGAAAAAAGGAAGCGGATGTGTTTTCATATTTTATACATACATAGACACACACACACACACACACATATATACATACTGGAAAAAAATATGAATATCCCAAAAAACTTTACATAATAGGTAACCATTCAGAGTTTATAGTTATATTTAATGTTGTGAAATGGCCAAGAGACAGGTTACTTCCTGTTCCTTCTTTTTTCCTACTATTATAACAGTCATTTGCTAAACAGAAAAGTCACTACATCAACGATGTTCCCTTGTTGAACAACACCATGTTTTTTTAAACACATATTATTACTCTTAGATTATGTTCAGCATCTTCATCTACACCCTGTGGTGAAGCTGTTACTATAGAGACAGTAACACATTAGAACTGGTGCATTTGTAATAACCTGTCATGCATGTTAAAGCCAGAAATAATGAACCATTATGATGGTTATAACCACCGTGTTGTTATACGAAACCAATGCACACCTACTGTATAGAACAGGTTTGAGAATTCAGCTGCTCTGTGGTTTTCCCCTTTACTGAGCACACAGCCTTAAGATGGACATCTACTGTAAGTCATGGTGAGAAGGAACAACAGAATGAAAGAGTTGATGAGGAATTAAACATCAGTGGTGATCGATGACGGCTCCTCTACAAGGGTGGATAGGGCTTCCAATTTATAGTAGCCGTTCAGGAAATGCTGATTTCTATAAATTCCTCGTTTATAACTCCTTACAATTTAAACTCCTTTACCATACTAATCACCTCTTTTGAGTGACCACCATTTTTTAAGTTGCTATTTGATGGAGATAAGTGGTAGGCAGCACAGTGGCTTAGTGGTGTCACTTGTGCCTCCAGGTTCTGGGTTCGATTCCCGCCTCGGGGTCTTTGTGCATGGAGTTTCCATGTCCTCCCCCATGGTTTCCTCCGGGTACTCCGGTTTCCTCCAACAATCCAAAGACATGCAGCTTAGGCTGATTGGCGTCCCCAAATACCACATAGTTTGTGAATGCGTGTGTGTGTCCTGTGATAGATTGGTGATAGCACCCTATCCAGTGTGTAAACCAAAATTAGTAGTAAATTGGAACCACTACCTCCCTGCTTGGAGATCACCAAACAGGATAGTTAATGAACGGTTATTGATTTTGATTTATACCATATAAGTGGAATTAAATCTTAAGCATTTTCAAAAGAAAGACAAAATGTTAGTGAAGACATTGGGTCCATGATCAACAGATTAATTTATACTTTAAGATGCTGTTTACTGCAAAGATTAGTAGAGAGAAAGTGGAATTATAAAATATATATTGACTGTGCATCAGAAATGCGCGTGTACTACAGTGACCATGATTCCCACTCATTTGTCAGTTTCGTTGCTTTAGGGTATTGTTTTCACATATAGTGGGTATGAATTTTGCTGAAACCTGGCAACCCTCTTTAATGAGTTCACTTTGAACCCAGTTGAACAAATATATATCTAAAAATGGGAGCGGCTTACAAGCCCTGTCCAAGAGTCTGTAGATTTTCATGCCCCAGGGTCTGTATGCTGTTTTCTTGTTCTCCTTGCGTTTGGTGGATTTCTTCCAGGTACCCAGGTTTCCTCCCACGGTCCAAAGACATGAAGATTAGGCTAACTGTACTGTATGTGTGTTCATTGTGATGTATTGGCACCCTGTCCAGGGTGTGGCCTAGGTCTCCTGGGTTAGGCTCCAGGCCCTTGTGATCCTGTATCAGGATCAGCAGTATAGAAGATGAATGAATATGTTAATGTAATAGGCTAGTATGTTTGCTAACCTGCATGTACTGTATGTTGCTATCTTACCTAACACTGGATATAATTTGCACAGCATTACACAGCAGAACGATTACTACTGTGCCAAACTAACACACTGCCTATTTGCTTGCACTGAGGTGACATCAACAAAAGTTTTTCTGTGATTATAACACCTAGGCCCTGAGCTCAATCAGGGGTATTTCCAATGCTCTAGGCTAACTTTAAAAACATCTTGTACACAGCAAAATCCCCATCATCGGATTAACAACTCAGGTGTTAAATTAACAAAGTGCAGAGTTTAAAGAGGACAATTGGAGTCAAATGTCATCCAGGCTGCCATGTAAACTAGTACCTACCCAGCTTGTTTGAGCAACAACAGGACCTGGAAATCATGCAGTCATTGAGACAACAATGAATTAAAGTACACTTTTTATCAGAATGTTGTTAGTCTTTCAGGTGCTCCCGTCAAGGGGTCGCCGCAGCGGATCATGCGATCCACACAACAACTTGGCAGAGAGTTTCACGCCGAATGTCCTTCCTGACTCAATCCTCCCAATCTGTCCGGACTTGGGACCGGCACTGCATCCAGTGGCTGGGGTTTGGGCATTGGCAGGGAATCGAACCACTTTATATCAGAATATTCTCCAGAAAAACATGAAGCCATCTGTCCAGCAGCTTAAGCTGGCCTGAAATTGGGTCATGCAACAGAACAATGATCCCACATGCACCAGCAGATCCACATCTGAATTGTTAAAGAAGACAAAAATGGTCAGACTCCAGACCTCGTGCAACCCTCTCGATTTACATCCAATGCTATTATATATATTGTACTTTCCACCCCCAAAATGTTTTAATCTGGTTTGCATCTTGAAGTTCACATCAGCTTCAAGTTCTGCATCTCTAAATAAAAAATCATTTATTCCCCACTCCAGTATACTTATATTCTGATAACATGTTTGACAGTTTTATTAACCTGTGTTGAAAATATGGTCTACCACATAGTGATTTCTTTAAAAAATTACAAATCTGCCACTTTTCCAAGGTTTCTCTGCTTTTCTGAACTCCCACCTACAATTCCCCATCATAATGTACTAGATTAGGGGTCATACAGTTTGCCACAGGGTTCATTTCAGCAAAGCTAGGCATGCAGACATGTATTCTGGGACAGATGCTGGTTGTAACAGGTGCTCCTTTTGTCCAGCTAATCTGGTTTAACAAATAGGAAAAAATAAGGAAATGAAAAAGAAGAAGAAGAAAAAGAAGAAGAAGAAATTGAGTCATCGTTATTATTATTATTATTATTATTATTATTATTATTGATGTTGTTGTTTTTGTTGTTCATCATTATATCATCATCATCATCATCATCATCACCATGACTTTGGCTGCTGCCTCTCAGCTCCAGGGCAAAATTCACTAAGCCTATCCTTAATTATTAACATAATAAAGTTACACATTATGGAATGGTGACATTCACCTTTTTTTTTTTTTAATAGGAACCACAGACACTGTTTAAAATTCAGACTGATTTAAAGACTGCTACAGTGGGGGATTTGCAGGATTGTAAAATTGCACAGGGTAAGCACACGATGGCAGTAATTCCCGAGTACAAGGAAAATCATACACAGAATGTAATAATCAGGGTCCGCATGTTATAAGGAAGACATTGTAGAGAAGTCTATTGTACAAACCAAAAGAAATGGCATGTAAATGGCAAAAATGGAGTTTCCACTCTTTTTCTAATAGACCAAAGATCAGAAATAACCGGACAATTTAACAATAATCATTTAAAATCTTATTTTCAATATTTAAGCATAAATCCATAGTAGAAAATGCCTCCCTGAAGTCTGGAAATCAAAGACATCACCAGACAATGGCCTCCTTCCTTGAAGGTGCTCTGCCAGGTTTATATCGTTTGTTTATACTGAATTGATTTGGTAGCAGTAGTACGAGGGGGTATCAAAAAGTTTCGAGATTTGCATGCAACAGATCTGGTTGTTTTCGCCGTATGTTGTCCCTTAGACGCTGTAAAACCTGGCAGTAGAATTCGCTATTGACGGTCTAATCTGACAGTCATCCATGGTATACTGACGAAGTTCTTGGCAGCCTTCGAGCCAATGTTCCTTCTGCTCCTGGGTCAGCAGCCTGGGGATGAACTTGGCAGCAACATGGCGCATGTTCAAATCACACGTGAGGATTGCTGGACTGTTCCGTATAACACATGGACAATGGCAGGAATGTTGTGGATTGTTCTCTGACGATCATCATGCACAATCATTTTTACATTTCAGGGGGTTGAATTTGTTAAAGGTCTTCCTGACCTTTTGTCAAACTCCAGCGATGTTCTTCCGCTCTTGAAGAGATCCTGCGTGCCTGCCACTCAAAACACCTTAAACGACTCATTGTAGCATTGCCGTAAACTTGCAGAATCCTGTCAAAAGTCTCTGTGGCAGATTTTCCCAGTTTCAAACAGAATTTCCCGTTCTCTCTAACTTGATGTCCATGATGAAATCGCAGACATGCAATGCAAAACGGTCAGAATAGCACCAGTTGCACTGCTCCTCATGTACACAGGATGACACCTTTTGGTACTTATGAAGGTTGGTGCTCCGTGACTGTGCGTGCAGCCTTGTGCTGCCATCTGTTGGCGTGTTAAAAAAGTAGTCTCTAAACATTTTGATACCACCTCATAATAATAGTAACAGTAGATGTGATGTGGTTGTTGTATTATTATTAATGTCATCATCATTATCATCTATACCTGAAGCCTGTCACAGGAGACAAGGCACTAGGAGACGTACACGGAGGACAGGGTACCAATCCATTCCAAGGCGCGCACACACACACATACACACACACAGTAGGCAATTTGGGAACCCCAATTAATCAAATCTTCGTGTCTTTGGACTGTCATCAAGCACAAGGAGAACATGAAAACTTCAGGGACACAGACTTCCCCACCATGCTCTCACTCACTCATTCACTCATCGTCTATACCACTTTATCCTGTCTTCAGGGTCGTGGGGGGGCTGGAGCCTATCCCAGGAGACTTAGGGCACAAGGTGAGGTTTTTGAACTGTGGGTGGGAACAGAAGTACCCGGAGGAAACCCATCAAATACGGGGAGAACATGCAAACTCCATGCACACACAGGCGGGAATCAAGCCTGGCTGTGTGAGGCCACCATACTAACCACTACACCACCATGCTGCCTTATTATTATTAGGGCCCAAGCACTGAGTGCGCAGGGCCCTCTTGTTCTTCTAAGGATTATTA
>QMIH01000419.1:426654-436963 GCA_003987875.1 Clarias batrachus | reverse complement strand
AAAGAAAACGCGAGAAAATCAAAGTACGTGACACACAAGATAATCCAGCGATTTAAGCAGCGTGCAGAGTGTGCTTAAATCGCTGGAGTAATCAGCGGAGGATAGGAGACARGTGYGCAGGARGGGCGGAAACRGGACCGTGGGAAAGACACATGACAGGTACGAAAAACAAAGGCACATGTCAGCGGTGACAGCGTGGGAAAAACTTCAAACAGGACATGAATCATGACACTAGTGCTTGAAATCAAACCTTTCTTTTTCATTTATTCAGCTCGCATGAGTTATTTTATTCGCTTAAAGCCAGTGTAGGTGGAAATTGGAAGGAAAAAAAAAAATCCTACACCTCTTTCATGCCTACCTACAGTACAGTACCTGCCTACCTAAACTTAATGCCCATCAGGAGTGAGCTACGAGTTCATACACTTGATAAAGAGGCGGTTAGGATTCAGCTGATTAATAATCAATGGTGCCGACCTGACTGGCTGTTAAATGATGCAGAAAGACCATTAATGAAGTTTCGATTGTGCCGTTCATCACTCGATTACATCTCTTAATGATCTTTAAGTGTAGCTGCCAATGTGTGTGTGTGTGTGTGTGTTGTTTATTGTGCATGTTCAGGCTCCATTTTGGACTCGGTGGTGACTGAGGTGAACCCCAGCACGGTCCTGGAGCTGGGTACGTACTGCGGGTATTCCATAGTGAGGATCGGCCGCCTGCTGTCCCCCGGCACCAAACTCATCACGGTGGAATTTAACCCGGCTTCCGCTGCAGTCGCCAGACAGATCATCGCCTACGCTGGTCTACAAGACAAAGTGTGTGTGCGTGTGTGAGAGAGAGAGAGAGAGAGAGATTGCTAGTCAATGTAAAAGTTTTCTTAGAGTTACTTGGAATATATATAATGAACACATTTATAGTGAAACATCCTAAATAATCTTAAATAATCACATCAATCAGTAATCATTAAAGCAGAAACTGTAAACTATAAAACAATGAGCCCCAAAATAAAACTTGCAACACATAAAAGCCACTATACTGAGAGCTCTCTACGTCGTGCGCCACTAGGGGGCAGACCTGTTAGAACCCACTGTAGGACACAACTTGGCATGAGAGCTGAGACTGAGACTAGCATGCATGTTGTGATGTGCCTTGAGATGGGCTGGGATATGACATGAAAAGGTTGAAATTTAACATGGGTGCCTAATTGGGGCTGTGCATGAGATCGGGGCTTAAATTTAGCTCGGGGTAGGGGTTGGGACAGGAGAGGTCCTGGGTATTTAGAGCCTAGACTGTGATTGAACAAGGCCATTGGAGAGAGCTTGACAGGCGCCTCAAAGATGAGAGGTGATGAGGTGGAACTAGAAGCTACTGTAGGGTGTGGAGCTAACACAATGCCATTGAAGCTAGGGTGTGCAGCACACGTGTAACCGAGGCATGCATGACAAATTAGACAAGCTAGGGTGTGCTTATAGCCTAGAGGCAAGAAGAGCACAATGTCCTCAAGGCCAGCCAGTGGTGTAGAAAAAAATGAACAGGAACGCACCCTATCGACTTCACATTTAAGCTCTGTGCTGTCAACTTCACCCTGGAGCTCTGTGTAGGGAGCCACCGTATCGACTTCAGCCTGCAGGGCTTCTTCTCCTGGCTTCGGGCATTTCATGATAAAGCCTTCCATGGGAAACTCAGTGTCATCATACAGAGCCAGCATCAGCCACTCTTTACTCTGGGGAAACATTGTAGTTCCAAACTCTTGGCTAAGCATCATGCTTATCCTCCCGCTCGCCTGCTGCATCCTCATGTCAGTTGGGTATTCTGCCAGGTAGTCAAGGAGCTGAGGATGTATTCTTATGTGTGCTTTAATTTACAAACTGTGCTTGCTGGGAAACCCACCAAGCACTGGGAGAACATGCAAACTCCATGCACACAGACCCCGAGGCGGGAATCGAASCAAATCTTTGTGGTAGGACTCTCCATTGTACGTGTTTTGTTCCAGTCATAAATAAAGCTGTTTTCGATGCTGGATAGTGTTTTGGATGGAGCGCCTTTGAAGTTTCTTTTCATCTTATTACTGTAAAAAGATAAGGGTAAAAATAAAGGTAAAGGAGGGACGGCAGTTTTTTATTATGATTATTATATGATTATAATGTTATAAGGTAGTAATAACAAGAACTTATTTTGTAGAGGATTCACTACGTTCAATAACATGCAATTATAGAGAAATCATTAATTTCCCTATCACTGATAAAGAAAATACAGTATATTTTAAACACGCTGTTATCTGTTATCTTCCTGCTTAAAGCTCACCGCAAAGTGTTTTATTCCCTACATAAAGCACGGTTGCATTCGGAGTTAGGAATGTGTGTAATAATTCCTCGTCGCGATCTGGTGTGTTTTATGATCACCAGTAGAGACGTGAAAAAGTTTTAATTGGCCGGCCAGCTTAACAAGATTTAAATTATGATTGAAATGTCGAATGGACCTTAGCATATAAAATAAAATAGCATGGATTTTCTTGCTGCAGTATTTATTTATTTATCTATCTATCTAGCTATTTGTTTATTTATTTTTGCAGGTGACGCTGGTAGAGGGCTCGTCAGCTGATCTGATCCCACAAATAAAGGAGCGCTTCGGCATCACTACCTTTGACTTCATCTTCCTTGACCACTGGAAGGACCGGTACCTCCCTGACATTAAGCTGCTTGAGGTGAGAGGCACACTGTACCGTGCTCATTTGTTCATATTAAATCAAATGAAATGATGTAGATGAAATGAAAGAAATAGGAACAGCTGTGACAGGCTGCAAAGGCTGAAGATCCCATTTAAAAGCTGTGTTTACTGTAATAACCTCAGCAGTGACCTCGTTTCTCCTCTCGTCTGTTTCAACCGCTCAGCATTCGGCATCACCAGTACACCAAATCTACTAATATTAACCAGCCTGATCATCTGATTCTCACTGGCTCATGACTTACGTACAGTATGTTAAATGTTTTCTTAATGCTTGAATGATGCATACGTCACTGTGCTGTTTAACAAACAAACAAAACATGTTTCAGAAACTGGTCCGGTTCAGGGACTGGGACTGAAAATGAGAGACAAGAACTTGGCAAAAATAAGAGCCAACAAAATTCTTCAGGAAGCCTGGAGTGCTTTTCTTCAAGGCTACATTAAAAATGCACAAAAGTCTGTCTCTTTGGAATAAAAAAAAAAAGACAGGCTGTAAAATAGAGGGCTGGGAAATAAGGGCTGTCTTAAAGCACTGTATTAAAGCATACACCATGGTCTCTAGACATTCCACATTTTGCTCTAATCCACACCCTGATTTAAATCTGACACAATAATTTGGCCTCTTGGTGTTTATTGCACGCTACGAGTTTGCATGTTCTCCCCGTGCTTGGTGGGCTTCCTCCGGGTACTTTGGTTTCCTCGGTTTTACGTTCCCAAATTGCCCACTGTTTCCTGGGATAGGCTCCAGGTACGACCCTTTATACAGGATAAAACGGTATAGACGATGAGTGGGTGAGAACAATAATTTGACCTGATCATTCTTTTATATTTACATTTTCCCCCCAGATTTTCTCCCTAATTTAGTCGTGTCCAATTCCTCCCCGTCACTAGGGGGCTCCACATTAAGGCTACTACTACCACTCAGCCGGAAGGGCCGAAGACTATCACGTGTTTCCTCCGAACCACGTGACACCAGCCGACCGCATCTTTTCGAACTGCTCGCTCGCGCACCGTTGGGGTCGGAGTAACACACTCGGAGGACAGCGCTATCCGCTCCCTCCGTTGCGCGAGCTCACAGACGCCCCTGATTGGCTGTAGAGCCGTGAGTACCTCTCATCCCTCCCCTCTGAGAGAGCTCTGAGAGGGCTGCGAGAGGTTACGGCACCACACGGGAATCGAACTCGCGATCTCCAGATGATAGGGCGAGCGCTTTACTTTACCGCGCCACTCAGAGGCAACCTGATCATTCAAATTGCAATTTCGAAACACTTCAAAAGGTTATACAGTTCAGTCCTGACAACCTGGATCAGGACAGTGTGAATGTAATAATGCAATAAAGTCGTTTTTAAATAAAGAGCATATTTTATATATAATAAAACGTCCACTTAAGGAGCATTTTGCACCATTAACTCCAGACACTGGCAATTTTCAGTGATTTATGTAGTTGTACCTCGTTTACGGAGAAAAAWGCAACCCTGGAGGATATACAGTACAGTACATATCAGGAGCTTACTGTACCTACTTCCCTCAGACTGAAGACTCCACTCGGATGAGCAGTGAAACACTTCGACCTAATAAGGAAGGAAAGACTCAGCTTAATAGCAAAGGAATCAATGATCAAGTACATTATCTTCATATAACAGCGTTTCCACAAGCCTTTAGTTCTTTCTACGGCATTGCAGCTTACTGAACTTATTGAACTGTGTAATGAACTTGATGGTTCTTTGGAACGTCCATAGAACGAAAAAAGTTCCTTTTATAACCAGTCATTCCCTCACCATGCTCTCTTTTTCCTCCGCAGTCATCTTGTCGAAAAACCTGATGTCTGAGCTTTATACAGTATAAGTGAACTTTCTGTTAAAGAACTGATTAATGACCGCTATGATTGTTTCAGCTCTGTTTAGACTTTGTAATCTGACTGCCGGCCCTGGAGACTCCTTGCAAAAATGAATGAATAAAATAAACTTTGATAATAATAAAAAAAGATGTTCCCATGTTATTAAAGAACCAAGTCTGTGACTATAAACCTGAGACCTGAGCTGCTGTTATGAACGAAGGAGCAAAAAATGAGTAAAGCAGGACTGCAATGCTGCAACGCTGAAATGTTTTTCTGCATCATTACAGGAGTGCGGTTTGCTCAGGAAGGGCTCTGTGCTGCTGGCAGACAACGTTATTTGTCCTGGAACGCCGGAGTACCTGGAGTACGTGCGGAAAAGCCCTCGCTATGAGAGCAGGTACTATCCTTCCCACCTGGAGTACACCAAGGTGGAGGACGGACTGGAGAAGTCGATCTTCTTGGGATAAAAGCTGTTTCCAACAACAACAACAACAACAACAACAACAACAATGATCTGTAATTAATTACCATCCTGGTGTACTGCGGAATTGGCTGCTTATTACAAAAAATTGTTAATCAGCATTTGATCTTAATATTTACTAAAGTAAAACTGCATTAATTTATAGGAGTGTGTGCAAGGGAAAAGACAAGTCGATGTAGAATATTATCATACACTCACTTCTTCTGCAAAGTTGACGGTTCAGGACTATCCTTCCAGGTTTTAATAATGTGTTGAAGGCTTTTTTACGGTGGCCGTGAAGTGCAAAACAGCTTAACAAAACCGAAAACAAAATAACATTCAAAGACAAAATAACAAATTCAAAACCAAATTAACAAAACCGAAAACTAATTAACAAAACGCAAAACAAAATAACAAATTAGTTTTGTGTTTTGTTGTTTTGTTTTGGGTTTTGTTATTTTGTTTTTTTATTTGTTATTTTGATTTTGTTATTTTGTTTTTGAATGTTTTATTTTGTTTTGGGTTTTGTTATTTTGGTTTTTAATTTGTTATTTTGTTTTCATTTTGTTAAGTTGATTTGCACTTCTCGGCCACCGTACTTTTTAATGAACCCAGTTCCAGTATGAATGAACTTCAAATCTCCTTAGTTGTTTTCTTTGCTTGATCCAGTGCGATCATTTGATCCTTTTTGTTTTTGGCCGGGGCAGTGTATTTGCTTTAGTGTAGTGTTCTTTAAAACTGTTTGAGGTACTGTGTGAGGTTAACACAAGATAAACAATTAATAAATTAATACAAGACTCAACGTGTACTGCGTCTAAATGTTTTGGCTCGCTTACTACTGCTGTAATCATGAACCCCACTGTGTTTCCAGGATACTCAATGAACATGCTTTTATCACACATAGCATTGTTTCACGCACAGCTGGAGCAGAGTAAGCAGTCGTATTTACACTGTCCGGTGTTATCCTGAAAGGGACGGGTTTCTCTTTGAGTCTGGATTCTCTCTCATGCAGTCGTTCCGAGGTGATAGGGACGAGGGGCAGGGGATAACGACACTTCGCCGTGACTTTGTTCAGGCCATGTCAGTCAAACCAGGTCCTGAGACATCTTTTCAACAAAGAAGAACTATAAAGAAGTGGCTCAACTCCATGGCTTGAGTCTCCTTGTGAGTAAAGTGATATGCAGAGTGTATACTTCACAATCACATTGTACTTTGGAAGTCATTAAAGTACTATTTGAAGTGTCCTAATTTTTTTATTCTTCACAAATATCTTTTATGGGTTTCAATAGCCTTATAACAAACATATACATTCAGTATTCATGATCACAGTTTGTATACAATCATGAATTTAATTAGAACCACACACACACACACACACACAGGACCATGCACCTYAGATATGTGTGTTGGACTGTGGGTTTTTCTTGGATGGCTCTGATCTTTTCCTGATCTTTCCGGAGGTCCTTTTTGGACAGAACACTCACTCTTGTGGCACCGTGGGGATTTGTGAAGGTACTGCAGCGAGACAAAGAAAAGGTTGGCTATAAATTACTGTCACTAATGAAGAAATGTTTTTCTAAGAGGTGAAGGCGATGAGTTTTATACTTTGTTTTGTCTTTTATTATCATGTGTTTATTCACATCAATAACAATAATAATAACAAAATTACTGTTGCCTCCTCTTATCACTTAAGACACATGCTGCTTTGCTCACATAGAGTCAAAACATGGCTAAAAAGACCTTGAATAACCTTGAATTTTCAGATAGGCTCATGTACCACCATTTTTCATAAAACTTAATGCTTCCTGATCTCTATTGGTCTATGCTTGTTTTTTTTTTTTTTTTTTTTTTTTTTTTTTTTTTTTTTTTTTGTAAACATGCATACGCTTTTGAAAAAATATATTTTTAGCATATTTTTTCAAAAGAAACACATTTGCTAAATACAATTTCGTGCCCTCTTATGTAGTGTCTGTAACCTTTTTAAATTCAAATCTTTCAATAATCTTAATTGTCATTCAGATGAAACTTCACCAATTTAGATTTCACATAAATAGCCGAAAAATCTTAGCCGATATTGCAACATGAAAAATCCTTGATTTTGCACAGAATAGTTTAATTCAAGCAACGATCTTTTACAGGTCATATGCTTCTAAAATCTTACAACAATTTTAGTATCAATACTCATTAAGAAACATGAATAATTTGCATTTTAAATGATTATTGTTTGCAGTGAGACAGTATAACGCTGAAAAAATGCAACACATATAACATCATTTCTTAGCAAGTTGACATTTTTAGTGAAGCAGGATCGGTCACTTCCATGTTGCATAAACTTCAGAAGCAGATTCTTTGGCACACACATTTTCTGTATCACATGTATGAAAAAGATGAATCATCACCAATACGGTCTGTACACAGCAACAATACACATCTGCTTTTTGCCATATCTATGGAGATGGAAATGGAAAATAGTCCCTGGAAATGTCTGATAGACAAAAGGACAAAGCTAGAGGGAATGTACAGAAACAGGATGATATATGAGGAAATATCGCATTTCAAAAAAGTGCCAGGGGAAAATAAAAAGGTTAAAGACAAAATGTACAGAGATAAAAGATGGTAATAACAAAAGCAGGGAAGGGTGAAACCGGCGGTTGTTACCACGTCAACCGATGCAGACACATCAACAATGTGTTGTTTTTGGGTTGCCAGTCTGAATAAAGCTAAATCTAATCAGATCACTTTCAAATAACAGGGCAGACAGTCCTAAAGGGCAGATTTGTAAAAAAAAACAAAAAACCAAAACAAAACATTGCATTTGCGTGCAGTTTGCACAAGGCTTTAGGTTTCATAAACTGATCAGCCATAACATTATGACCACCTGCCTAATATTGAATGATACACTGTGTGTTCTGACACCTTTTTATTGGAACCAGAATGAACCCTGGGTTAACCTCTTAATGTGAGCTACAGTAGTTCTTCTATTGGATCGGACCACACTGATCAGCCTTCACTCCCCATGTGTATCAGTGAGCCTTGGCCGCCCAACTTGGTCGCCAGTTCACCAGTTTTCCTTCCTTGGATCACTTTTGGTATGTCCTGACCACTGCAGACATCCCACAAGAGCTGCAGTTTTGGAGTTTCCCTGACCTAGTTGCCTAGTCATCACAATCGGGCCTTTCTCACAGTAGCTACATTTTCCATACCTCGTCACAATGGCAGCTGGAAGTGGGTGGGATATACAGTATAAGGCAGCAAGTGAACCTTCTTTCCTGGAAAAATGGCCAAGTGTAAGGCTTTGAGTGACTTTGACAAGGGCCAGATTGTGATGGCTAGACAACTGGGTCAAAGTAACTCCAAAACTGCAGCTTTTGTGGGATGTTCCTGATCTGCATTGGTCAGGAAAAGTGATCCACATCCAAGGAAGGGTGGCCTTGGGTGGCCATGGCTCACTGGGGAGTGAGAGCTGGCTTGTGTAGTCTGATCCAATAGAAGCACTAAGATCGAATTGATAAAAAAAGATACTGTGAGTTTGTGAGTTCAAAAAGAGGACAGATTGTTGGTGCGTGTCTCGCTGGCGAATCTGTGAAAAAGACAGACAAGTCTTTGTGATGTATCAAGAGCCGCGGTATCCAGGGTATAATGTCAGCGTACCACCAAGAAGGACGRACCACATCCAACAGGAGTAACTGTGGACGCAAGAGGAAGCCGTCTGAAAGGGATGTCCAGGTGCTAACCCGCAGTGTATCCAAAAAACATAAAACCACAGCTGTCCAACTCACTGCAGAATTAAATGTGCACCTCAACTCTCCTGTTTCCACCAAAACTGTTCCTCAGTTTTGGAGACGCCCCAAAGAAGTGCACCACCCAGACGGTTGCATGCCCAGAGTGAAGCATGCGAGTGGATCAGTGATGGTTTGGGCTGCAATATCATGACATTCCATAGGCCTAATACTTGTGCTAGATGGGCGTGTCACTGCCGAGGACTACCAAACCATACTGGAGGACCATGTGACCCCAATGGTTTAAACATTGTATCCTGAAGACGGTGCCGTGTATCAGGATGATAATGTACAGTACCAATACACACAGCAAGACTGGTGACAGAGTGGGTTGATGAACATGAAAGTGAACATCTCCCCTGGTCTGCGCAGTCACCAGATCTAAATTTTATTGAGCCACTTTGGGGTGTTTTGGAGGAGCGAGTCAGGAAATGTTTTCCTCCACCAGCATCATGGCCACTATTCTGCAAGAAGAACGGCTCAGAATCCCTCTGGTCACAGTGCAGGACTTGTGTCTGTCATTCCCAAGACAAACTGATGCTGTATTGGCTGCAAAAGGAAACCCTACACCATACTAATGAATTATTGTGGTCTAAAACCAGGCTTTTCAGTTTTATTGTCAAACCCCTGTATATTCACTGCTATTAAAAGTGTTGCCCACTACTTGGCACATTAGAGGCAAAACTCTCACTGTCCATCTCGTTTCCATGTGATTTTTTTGCACACCAAAGTGAAGGAAACTGACAAGCAGTCAGAGGTTCAGATGCAGTAATCAGTTACAGATGCAGTATTGTATGGTGCTATACTGCCTCCACTGTTTATGGTGTTACTGCAACACACACACACACACACACACACACACACACACACACACACACACACACACACACACCACTTTAACCTGATACTATGCAACTTTTGAGAATGAAGGTATCTATTAAGAGGCCACGTTTCCCAGCCCCTCCTTTACCCTGCTCCACTACACTACTACACACTACACTTTCTCCCCATCTGAAAGCAGTCACTCACCAAGGAGACTGTCCTGCTGTATGTTGACTCTGGAAAAGCCCACTCCATGACACACAGACTTGACACATTTACAGCCAGTGAAATTTGTTTCGGTGTAGTGGTTAGCACTGTCGCCTTGCACCGCCAGGGTCCAGGTTCGATCCCCGGTCAGGCTCGATTCCCGTCTCTGTGTGCATGGAGTTTGCATGTTCTCCCCGTGCTTGGTGGGTTTCCTCCGGGTACTCCGGTTTCCTCCCACAGTCCAAAGAAATGTAGGTTAGGCTAATTGGCGTTCCCAAATTGCCCGTAGTGTGTGAATGAGTGAGTGTATGTGTGTGTGTCTGTGCCCTGTGATGGCTTGGCACCCTGTCCAGGGTGTACCCTGCCATGTGCCCCAAGTCCCCTGGGATAGGCTCCAGGCCCCCCGTGACCCTGAATACAGGATTAAGCGGTATAGATGATGAGTGAGTGAGTTAGTGATGTTTGAAAACATGTATGCCCTCA
>QMIH01000419.1:381606-426571 GCA_003987875.1 Clarias batrachus | reverse complement strand
CTGCTCAGATGTATAATGAGATGTATAACGTAAGCCAAATGCCTACATTTAAATTGAATAACTTTGTGTGAATTCGTCTTCGTGGTAGCTGAAGCGACACAAAGCTAACCATCATCACACCATCTGTATAAGACACAGAAACCGGTCATCATGAGCCAAAGCCAGGTTAGTGGACACGGAGGAATATTGTGGTGGGCTGTAAAATAATGTAACCCACTGGCCAATCAATTCTGCTCCAGTATGCAACATCTGCACTCAAGCAGTCAAGTAGAAATAATGCCAAATTGGCGCCCGTATTGGAAATTCCTCGTCTTTCTAAGCTTACTCCATCTGCTGAAAGCAAGACTAATATAAACTCTAAATCAAATCTATTTATTTATTTATTTATTTATTTATTTATTTCCCAGTTCTTCATATTCCATTTTTTTTGGCTTTCTCTTTAGAGTTCAGCTCATTCCCGAAATCCAGAGCTTATTAGATTGCAAAAACTGGAAGCTGTCTGAACATCTGGAAGCCTCACAAGAGTAAAAGAATCCGAAGCTAAATCTGATGCCTTGCCAAGAGCAGAGGAACTGAAACGCCTTCATGCATAGATTAACACAAGAGTGCTTGCTCTCCACCCCTGAACCTGGCCTTCTCTGATTGGTTAGAAAGGTGAGACTTGCTCACGAAGCAGCTCTGTGCATTAAGATAAGTTTGTTGGGATATTTATACAAAAAGATTACATGTTGTTCCTTTAATTTCTGAGGATGTGCACATGCGACACAGCAAACAACTACATGATATGCATGTGTCTAAGGGGAGTTAATATCAGCTATAAAAAGGTGTGCTCACCGCCTTCTAGCTGTGGAGCCACTGCATTAGGGCGCAATAATAGTATAATGAGTGTTGACCAGGAGATTCATCATTATTTTTATTTATTATTATTTTTTATACCTAGCAAAAATACCCATTATTGAGATTGTAGAAATATTTAAAGTTTAAAGCTAAAAATAATAAAATGAGCTTTAATGTAATCAGGGATATCACTGTATATAATCTGGCACATACTGTAACTGTTCATAACATTACTTTTACTCAACATTTTGATTTCACTTATGATGCAGGTTAAACTTCAGCCAGATCTCTATGTACTGCAAAAGTTACATAAAATTCTGTTCAGACAGTTTTGCGTGATGCTGCGACAAAACCTGGCTGGACAGACATACAGACATACAGACAAACAGACGGACAGAACCTTTTCTGAGACTGGTTTCGGGTCCTCCAATGTAAGAAACGAAAAGATATCATTGCGAAAGCGAGGCAAAACTTTTCTTTTATTTACAGTATATAGATCAGCACTACTGTATATTAATTTCAAATGAAATCTAAATAAAAGTAAATATTTTCTCATTACTGAGAATCTATCCCAAATTTAAATGTATTTATTTATTTATTTATTTATCTTTTTACATTTTTGATAGTGCAGGTCACTAAGTCTGATTGTGGTTTATAAAAAGATATATAAAACTATTTGCCGTTGTCCATTACCAGTACATTTATTGAGTAAATGATGTAAATATCAATCTGATACCTGTTTTGTATATCTGCTCCAATCAGTCATTACAGTCATTTCATATTTTAAGCAACCAACTATATGACTTCCTGATTTTTTTTTTTTTTTTTTGGTATAACAAATCAACACAAATAAACATTTTAAAACTATTTCTCTTCGGTTAAAATACTGAAATAGTAGAATTCCACCATGGCTGTAGACTGATAATTGTCTCTCAATCACTGTGTATTTTTGGACAGCTGAAGTTATTCTTGGGTTCTCTGAACATTTCTATTTATTCACTCATGGTAACAAATTACACGTCTCAGCTGTTCATACTTAATAAAGGCTTTCCAAACATGACACGGGAAGAGTACTCACAGTATCGATGATTTATAAAATTGACTGTCAGCTTTGAGCATCTAACCAAGACATTTGACAAAACGTTCAAGACAAATTAGAGACTTTATACCTTAAACAAAAAAACAAACAAAAAAAAGTTTCAAAGCTTCATGGCTCTTTCATTATCACGCTTAGACTTTCTATTAGAGGTCAAAATATTAAACATAACTAGAGTGTCAGTAATTTATGGAAAAGTCATGCCTCGCATATTAAGGAAAAACAGGCAAATCACCTTGGAAAACTTCTAAGAGAAGTCACCTTTCATCACCAGTGTGTGAATGCGTGTTGACAGGAGATTCTTCAGTACCACGGGTGTGAAAATGAGAATAAATACAATGGTCACCATTGGCCTCCATGGTCCCTAGTTGGACTACAGAGGTTCCTAGGTGGATGGATGGATGGATGGAAATAAAGGAACAAACTAACATAATTACAAACATAAAGATTACCATTAATATTTGGGTGAAAATCTTTGGCAGTCAATAACTGCCTGAAGTCTGGAACACACTGACATGAACAAATGCTACTTTTCCTCTGTCGAGATGCTTTGCCTTGTTTGTGTGATGTTTTGCCTTCAGTCTTGTCTTCAGTAAGTGGAAAGCATGCTCTATTGGGTTGAGAGCAGGCGACTGACTTGGCCAGTGAAGAACATCTCATGTCTTTGCCTTGAGAAACTCTTGGGTAGCTTTTACTGTATGTTTTGGGTCATTATCTGCATCACCTGCAATATCTGCAATATGCAGCGGAATCCTAGTCTGGCCTTTCTGGCCTACTCATGACCATTACTAGTGGTCTGCACCTTGCTGTGATGCGCCTGTATTTACCGTATTTACTTCATAATGTTTCACTGTGCAGTAATGTACTGTATATGTGATGAATAAAGGTTGAACTTAAAGCATCCCTTGAATTTACCTATGACACGAATGCTCCTGAATAAACTTTGCCAGAAAACTTTTGAAACATTCTTTGGACCGATGAAGCTAAAATTAAATTGTACCAGAATGTCGGGAAGTGAAAATTTTGGAGAAGGAAAGGAACGGCTCATGATCCAAAGCATACCACATCATCTGTCAAACATGACTGAGGCAGTGTTATGGCATAAGCACGTATGGCTGCCAATGGAACTGGACCACTGGTGTTTATTGATGACCCGATGAAACTCAAAGTCAACTTCGTATATTCTGGATTCATTACATGTAACATGAAATATTTCAATATTTTCAATGATTACAGCTTACAGCTCATTAAAATAAAAAAATCCAGTGTCTCAAAATATTCTAATATTTTCTAAGTTTAATCAAAAAAGGATTCACCAAAAAACGGAAATGTCCAACTTCTGAAAAGTACTGTAGTAGGTTCATTTACTGTATGTACACAATACTTGGTCTTAGTCCATGGATCATGTGAGTCCCGAGTGAAGCTGAGTTTAAAAACACAAGGCAAAAGCCAAACCAATATCGATCCAAAGAGACCACAGCGAGAAAGCAGGGCAGGAGCAAGGTGTGTGGTGCTGGAGGGAAACAGGGTTAAAGAGGAAACGGCTAGAGAAATAATCCACTAACAGCGGTCCAAAGAAAAGGGCAGGCTTTAAAAGGATGAGAAATATGAGAAGGCAGATGCCAGTGAGTGGAAAAATACTGGGGAGTTACAGAAAACAGAGGACTTCAGACTAGGTTATTGTAAGATTAAACCCAATTAGTAACTAATGTTTTAAAGAAGGCTGTAAACGCTGATCCCACCCGAAGTGACTCAGACCCCACTGCAGTTGTTCCCATGAACATTCAGCAACTGGAACGCTCTCAGGGGAAAAAAAAGAAAGAAAGAAACAGCCTGGTTTGATCACTGAAGTTGATTTGTGCACGACCTCAACGGATCAAAGGGTGCCGTGGCCACAACAAGGCCAGGAGTATCTTCTGTCTACATGTAAGTACTAAACCCTCTCCAAGACCACAATATTATCCCGACTGTTGGAGGATTCTCCACTCTATGACCCTGCTGCACCCAACCAACAGCCTGCACATCCAAAGCAAGTTGCTACAGCACACATTTCTTTAAATATAAAAAAAGACTAATGCTAGTTTTGAAATTAGAGTTTAGGAATTTAGTTTTGTTCCCTGTTCTTCTTCGATACATAAACTGATCTATTTGATGTGAATTGTGTCCCAAATAATGTCTTGTCCTGAAACATACAGTATCATCGCATAGAACATTTCCAAAAGACAAAACCAAAGCTACGCTAGATAAACGCTTTGTCACATGAGTACCAAATCTGTTTGTAATTTGAATTTGTTAATAAAATGATAATTAGACACAGACATCATCTGCAACTTTATTTCTCAGTTTTTAACAGAACTTTCATTTTCTAGTATTGCATTCTCACAAAAATGTAACGTTACAATCAGTTTAAAGCCTTGTGCATAGTACTATGCTCTCAGATATCACTCACCCACTCATCATCTATACCACTTTAACCTGTAGACAAGGTCGAGGAGGGAATGGAGACTATCCCAGGAGACTTATGGAATAAGGCGGGGACGCCCTGGATGGGGTGCCTATCCATCGCAGAGTACATACAAATACATCCACACTCACACACTCATTCACACACTATGGGCAATTTGAGAATGCATGTTAACCTAATCTGCATGTCTTTGGATTGTGGGAGGAAACTGGAGTACCTGGAGGAAACCCATCAAGCAGAGAGGGAACGTGCAAGGCGACAGTGCTAACCACTACGCTACCATGCCACCATCTCAGATATCAGATATTTAAAATTATGAATTTTATTATTAGTTATAGAAGAAGAAGTGGCAGGGTGTCTGTTTGCAAAGCTGATACAGATGTTTCCATCACTGCGTCTAGCACTTGGTAGTCAGCATTCACTGACAAGCACTAACTGTTTCCTTATCTCACTCGTTTTGAAGCAGAAAGTGTGTGTCAGATAGCGTTGTTTGCCAGTCCAACACAAATTCTTAATTCCTTTCTTTCTTTTCCTCCACGTCTGCTGACACACTCTTCATTTTAGTCATCAAGATCCACTGCAGTTTGCCACAAGTATTTACACGTTTGCTGTTGAGTAATACCTCAAGATCAAATAGCAATACTCTTTACTTTAATAGTATCATTTTAGTTAAGACAGTCTACATTCGAACACTAATAACACCAAGTAATCCCATATAGATACTGTATGTTTGCAATTCTTAAGACGGATGTATGGTAGTGATGTGATTCTAAGCACAAATATCTCCTATTTTATGAAACTAGTTATGTACAAATTGGATTACTGAGCCAAACACGCATGTGCAACCAATGTTTAATAAATTTTCATGCTTTGCTTTACATTGAATGTCACTAAATCCAAACTCCTGTATGGTAATGTTGTGAGATTTAGACTTTAAGAGACAATTTTTGGCTAATATGTACTTATATGTGTCCAAAATGCGCTTGTTAATTTCTGCAGCTGAAAAATAACTCAGATCATGCAGAGTCTGGCTGAGCTGAGCATTAGCCTGGGAAAGCCTCTTGGAATATGAGATCACAATACTGGAAAAAATGTGAATTGCTTGTTTAAGCCCTGGGCAGTATAAAAATGGGCTTAATGCCTGTAATCAATAGCCTATGAGACCTAGGCAAAGTGTTGTAAGAATCACAACACATCATCATATTAGACTAATACCTAATCATAAATAATTGTAATGATATAGAAGGTAGTGGCACAGTTGACTAATGGTTAGCAGGGGTTTGAATCTCGTGGGTTTCCTCTTGCTGTTTTTGTTTCCTCCAATAGTTCAAAGGCAAGTGGTGTATTCTTAGCACTTCAATAACAAACCCGAGAGTTTTGATTAAGCAGAATAACAGGACACAGTTATGAGAGTAAAAATTCCCTTTATTTCTGGATTTAATCCCCTGCTACACTAATACACTCATCCTGGCGTTTCACTAGTGCTTTTTCGCAGTTCGTCTGAGCCATGATCGGACTGCCTGCTCCACGTCTGAAACTCTGGCCTCCAAGGAACTCCTTTGTCTTTGGACTTTGGGAGGAAACCGGAGTAACCTGAAGGAACCCCTCGTGCACAATCATACAAAACTACTATTATATTAAATTATATTAAATTATTTAATTACTAATGTTTATGAAAACACTCTTTTTGCACACGGCACTTTATGGACATTGGACATTGCTCACACCCAAGACATTTATTGTCCATTTATGGACATTATACATTCATGCACATTTGCCCTCACCCTGGACATTTCTGGACATTTCTGTTTCATTTCTTTTTTGGCCATTGCACTTCTTCTTTGTCTCTCGTCCGTGCCCTTTCAGGTGCCGCCACAGAGAATCAACAGCCTCCATCTAACCTGCCTCCTCTTCTTTCACCCCAACTAACTTCATGTCCTCTCTCACTGCATCCATAAATCTCCTCTTTGGTCTTCTTCTAGACCACATGCCTGGCAGTTCCAACCTCAGCATCCTTCTACCATTATAATTACAATCTCTCCTCTGAACATGTCCAAACCACCATGTTCAAATATTTTATATTTTGTTCTTCTGTTTTTTTTTTTTTTGACGTATATATCATTCTTATTTCTATTCCATAATTTGTTTCTTATTGATCATCTTGATTTTAAGGTCACGAGCGGTCGTATAAGCATTTCACTGCATATTGTACTGTGTATGACTGTGTGTGTGACAAATAAAATTTGATTTGCAGATTTTTCTATTCTACTCTTATAATCCTCCCCAGATGAAAGCCATAAATGGGATCAATTGATAGATTTGACAACTGCATGTTTAAACGCATGTGTTTTGTTTTGATGGCTCCAAGTTGATTTGCATTGTGTTAATAAAACTGCTCTTTGAAACTGGACATATTTCGCAATCATTTTGTATGGTTAGGTTCCGCCCATACACACACTCCACCCATAAAAAAAAAATACTTGACATCATTATTTTTTAATTTTTTAATTTTACAACTCGCCCGCTGCCTGTAGGGGGAGTCGCAACAAGGTGAACGGAAAAATAGTTCCTATCCCAAACAGCAGTTTAAAATAAAAATAAGAAATAACACAATGTTAATTACGTCACAACCTACAAGTCGGACAAGTTGGATATATTATCGATATTTGTATCATGAAACGAATCTCAACTCGGCACCACCAGGATTATGGGACGATCATAAATTTGTATCCCTCCGCTCAGATTTCCTGCTGTTCGGCTCACAAGTGGAAGGTAAGCGCCGGAAAGTTTTAATGTGCCGTATAGCGCGTGACGTTTCCGATAAAGCGCGTGGTGTTTTAGTGCAGCGCGTGTCTGATAACTTCTGATGCACGTACAGTACAGTAGTCGTGGTATCTATTTATTTATTTATTTATTCCTTGTGTTTAAAAAAAAGGGTCTCTGCTCTGGTTACATGCGCCATAAATCCGTTTGAAATGTTTGTTTATTATTAGTTTCCTTAAACATTCCAAACACTTTGATCCGCTTTGACGTGCGCATTAAAACACAATGCAGCTTTTTYCCCCACGTGCACAGCGATTCCACCCGTTTGATCTGCCTGCAGAGGTGTTTGTTCTTTTTATGTTCAACTTTTAGGAACTTTCTTCATGCAGCAGGAGACAAAAAGCATCATATAGAAACACATAGTGTCACTAAAACATTATTTGCATTTCTGATTTTTAAATTTTTTTTTATTGTATTTGAATGTAATCTCAGAACCACATGCTGATCGTACAGTTTTAAACAGGCCGAGGACCTCATGACTACTAATGTTGGACACATTATCCAGGGTTTGCTCTCATTCTGACTCGAAATTCCTTTCCAGCAGACCCTGAGGTGACTGAGGTGGTAACATGATGCCTTTTTTTATTCTGATTATATGATTATCTATCTTATTATATGATTATTTTGCAATTATTAGATATGATCTACTGTATAATGATGAATAATATTTCTGGTTAATGTGGCGTGCCTAACACCTCCAGGTGCATGGAGTTTGCATGTCGTCCCTGTGTTTGGTGGGTTTCCTCTGGGCGTTTCCTCTCACAATCCAAAAAATTGCAGATTAAATTAATTGGTGTTGTTTCCAAATTGTGCCCTGTCCATGGAATCCCACCCTGTCCTGCCCTAAGTCTCCTGGGATAGGCTCCAGGCCCTCATAACCCTGTACACAGGATAAACGTTATAGAAGATGAATAAATGGGGGTACGGTAATGCGCAAAAGTCATGAGCCCCCCCCCCACACCCCTCATTTGTCCATATTTTGCTTGTATTTTTATTGTAGACTCGAGGAATAGATCTCCAGGCTTCCTGAAGGACTTTTTTCAGTCGAGTCCCTGTACCTAAGGAGTTTCAGATAAATATTTTTTTAGTGTCAGTAGTTGTACATTTTGACATGTTTTATAATCCAAGGTTGCCAGATCACACCGATAAAATGCCGCCTAGCTCAAGCCTGGCCTCCTTTCGTCTTTTTGTTCTTTTATTTCCCTGAAACTGGTGAAAGATTGAGATGGAGAAAAAGAAAGAAAGAGTGAGTTAGATTTGTGCCCACGAATCAGAAATGCTTCCTCGCAAGGGTAATTTTTCACTCGCAGCTACTGAATTACATTCATGCCGAGATAGTACGTGTTTTAAGGTACATGTATATGGATCTGGTCAGGTAATGTGAAGACAAACCTTTCCAGTTCGAATTGCCTCATTTATAACCATTAACTAATAATTCAACATAAAGCATTAAAAGGTATGAGAGGTTTTATCTTATAAAGCCATTCAGTTATGGAAAAGCCTTCAGGACTCAGACACGCATTCCATTGTTTCAAGTTTAGGCTGGAAACTCACTTGGGAAGTCAGGCATTTTGTTGAAGCTTGTCCCTTAGATAAAGAGGGATTCGCGGTGGGAGAGTGTTCTGATCAGTCGAGGTATTTTGTTTCTGTCGCTATCATGCTACCGCTCAGGTCTGTTGATGCTGGAGTGTTAAACATTTGTCGGTTAAAAAGTTGTCGGAGATTTAACTAAATTATATATACAGTTTATATCTTACTGACTTTTACCATTATTTCTTCTTTCTCATTATCTCGCTTTCTCTCCATCAGCTACTTCTTCTATCTTAGTCTCTTAGTTTCTCTCTTTATTCACTCTCAGAATGCCGTGCTGCCTGCTGACCGCGTGTGCCGTTTCTGCAGCCGTCCTCGTTGGCCTGTTTTATTGGTTTGTGCCGACTAGGCAGCGCAATACCTTGTACACGTTGCTATGGCAGGCCTTGATCTGGGAGAAAGTATGCGACGTTTTCACCCGCTCCACGCGGCCTCAGGTGACAGGCTTTATTTTCACTTTTAACTCACATTTTTATTTCTAAGTTTAAAGAGCTCTATATACAGGTACATCGTACTTGTGCTTCGCTGAACTGTCCGAATAAAGTATTTGGAAGGATGTAGAGAATCAAAAAACCGTGTCTAATTCTCATACACCAAGAATCATGGTTTAGCTTTAATTGAATAACATAGAACATAATTAAATTCAGCTTTTCCTTCTATCCAATCCTGGTGGCTCAGTGGAAGGTTTCTCGCCTACTGCACCACGCAGAAGGTCCAATCCCCAAACCCCAACCACTGGATGCAGCGCCAGTCCCCAGCCTGGATGAAATGGGAGGGTTGCATCAGGAAGGGCATCCGGTGTAAAACCTGTGCCAAGCCGTGTGTGCTTTGAACGGTCCGCTGTGTGGCGACCCTCGATGGGAGCAGCTGAAACACTAACCATAACTTCCATCGAATCCTGTCCTATTTCACTCCATCACATTTCACTCTGCCGTTGTATTCAGTTTTTGTTGCTCTTTTTGTGTTCCATCACGTTTCATCCTATTTAGTATAATCCCACCCATCTACCTATTCCATTTCAGTCAGTTCCATTCTTTTATTCGATTTTCCCCCCTTTCGTCCATTCATTTCCTTCTGTCCGGTTATATTCCGTCTAATCGCATCACAGTGTCTTCCACCCCGGCGGCCTTTTTTTCTTCTTCTTTTTTTTTTGCAAGCAGTATCGTGCTCATCTTCGTTCATTTTCATTTCCATCCCATTTACTGTATATCAATTTCATTTCCATCCCAAGATATCATTTATCTTCATCATCATTTAATTCGTTTGAATTTAATAGCAGAACCCCAACAGCGTTAGTGGCGCAGAAGTACAAGTCTGACCACATCATTTTTTTCAATTCTATATCGTGCAACTGCAGCGCCTGCTCAAGGCAGTGCAGAAGAACGCCACGAAAGGAAATCCCGAAAGCGTCGTCTCCGCCATCGACTACTTCTGCAATCACTCGGAATGGGCCATGAACGTGGGCGATGAGAAAGGTGAACTAGTCCCTCTACTATTTTACATCTGCCTATTCTTCCCTCTCTCTCTCTCTATCTCTCTCACACACATAAAACATGCACACACATTAACATTAACTCATCTCCTGTTTCCCTCTTGTTGGTTTTGCAACGGAGAGCAGAGCACAGACTGAGATCATTCTTCGTTGCTCTCTTTTATACTTTTCCCTTCATGTCAGGGGCTGTGGTTTCCCAGCTGTGCTGCATTTCTTTGACTCCTTCTGCTATCTGCTCCATGTTGGGCTTCAGCCTTTCAACTGTTTGTTAGGAAGAAGGCTTGCAGTCACAGTGCATGACATATGTTTCTAACGTGGTAAAATTCGTTGGTGAGAGATACAAGTACACAACGGTAAGATTGTTCTGTCTTTCTTTCTTTCTTTCTTTCTTTCTTTCTTTCTTTCTTCTCTCCTTCCCTCGTCTGTACACATTCCATCAGGAGTGAGCTACGAGTTCATACACTTGATAAAGAGGCGKTTAGGATTCAGCTGATTAATAATCAATGGTGCCGACCTGATTTGCTGTTAAATGATGCAGCAAGACCATTAATGGAGTTTCGATTGTGCCGTTCATCACTCGATTACATCTCTTAATGATCTTTAAGTGTAGCTGCCAATGTATGTGTGTGTATGTGTGTATGCATGTTCAGGCTCCATTTTGGACTCGGTGGTGACCGAGGTGAATCCGAGCACGGTCCTGGAGCTGGGTACGTACTGCGGGTATTCCACGGTGAGGATCGCCCGCCTGCTGTCCCCCGGCACCAAACTCATCACGGTGGAACTCAATCCGGCGTACGCCTCCGCCGCCAGGCAGATCATCGCCTACGCTGGTCTACAAGACAAGGTGTGTGAGGGACGGTAAAGAGATTAAGAAATTGGTGTGCTCATTTCCAAAGCGTTTATGTAGATAGATTAATATCCTGCATATCGGACGAAGTGTCCAGACGTTATGTTTACATGACACTCGAGTTAAATGTGCATGTATGAGTGTTTTGTAAGTCCGGTTTTAGGATACTGCATAGTCTTTTGCATGGAGGGCTTTGCAGGTCTCTTTGCAGTCTTATTTAACTTGGAAAGGAAAAAGTAAAGTCGGTATTAAGGAGGTTAGGGAGGGAAGACATCTGATAGCTAACATTCGATAACCTAAAAATAAATGGAAAAACAGTATGCCATGCTTTAATATACAGTGGAACCTCGGATTGCGAGTAATGCAGTTTACGAGTGTTCCGCAAGACGAGCAAAAAATAAAAAATAAAAATTTGACTTGGAAAACGAACAAAAGTCTTGGTTTACGAGTATCATGTATTACGCATGCACTTCTCGTTTTGACGCCGAGCGTCATCACAACTGAGCCAATGGTTTTTCTCTCTCTTGCGCTGCGGAATTGTGGGTAATCGTCTCCCCTGCTGGGTCTTAGTGCGTATCTCTCACTGGTATAATCAGCATGAGTGCACCACTGTCCTGTTTACTATAACACTGTGTGCGCGTAAAACATCTTTTATTTTGTGTTTATATGTGCACGCGCACGTGTACAGCAAAAGAAAGTCTCCATAAGATCCATTTTCTCTCTCTGTATCAGCCGGCAGGTTCAGTCATTTGACACCGTACACTTTCACACACAAATACACAAACGTGATTCTAATGTCACATGGCCCAACATTTAATGTAGTACCATAACGATTTTTATTTCTGTTATTTATTTATTTATCTTTTTTTCCCAGGTTACTCTAGTAGAAGGATCATCCGGTGATCTGATCCCACAAATAAAGGAGCGTTTCGGGATCACGACGTTTGACTTTGTCTTCCTCGACCACTGGAAGGACCGGTACCTCCCTGACGTTAAGTTGCTTCAGGTGAGAGACATTAAAACATACACCATAGTCTCTGAGGAGCTCCAGATGTCAAATATTATTTAGATTCTGATTGCAATCAGTATTATATATATATAATAAAAACTCGTTAACTTAAAAGTGAAGCGGTGATGGAAGGTCTGTTCACTCGTTCGGATTTTCTAAAGTTTTGCATTATTCTTAACGGTTCACAAACTTTCAATCACCACTATACACGTTATAGACAAATGCGTAAATGTTTTTCTGCAACATTACAGGAGTGCGGTTTGCTCAGGAAGGGCTCTGTGCTGCTGGCAGACAATGTGATCTGTCCCGGTACGCCGGAGTACCTGGAGTACGTGAGGAACAGCCCTCGCTATGAGAGCAGATACTATCCTGCCCACCTAGAGTACACCACCATGGAGGACGGACTGGAGAAGTCGGTCTTCTTGGGATAAAAAAAAAAAAAAAATAGAAAATCCAACATGACGAGTTTATTCTGTTATCATACAGTCAATTTATTATCGTTAGTGTAGTGCTATTTAGAAAAGTTAGTAATTGAGACTGTGTGAGGTTAGTACAAATAAAAACCTGAATCATTATTGTATTGTATGAGGTCAAATATGTTACAATGATCAGCTCCAGAAATATTGGCACCCTTGTTGAAGTTGGGTAAAACACAAAAGTGAAAAAACTATAGCTAAGAGGGGCGTTCAAGTCAAGCCGGGACTTGTGATGACATTTTTGGTGAACGAATCTTCATAAAACCGATTGACTATGGCGATGAGACTCTTCAGTTACTCCACAGTGACTTAAACTTTCGAATGTACGTCTGAGAATGATGATTCCGAACGAGGTGGCTCACCAACTTGCAGAAGAGGTGCACCAGTCTTTGGAAACTGTATACACACACACACACACACACACCAGTGCTAGGACAAAATTATTACTGCAGCTCATCACCCTCTGCCAAGCCTTTTCCATTCTATTTCGCTCCAGTCCATTTCCACATGTCTGGGGCATTAAAGGAGTTCCTGGAAGGCCTGCGTTTCAGACGTGAAGCGATCATGGCTCCAGCGTACTGAGAAAGCTTTCTACCTTGATGGTATTCAAGCGCTAGTGAAACACTGGGATGAGTGCATTAGTGTAACAGGGGTTTATATAGAGAAATAACGGCAGTTTTTATTCTCATAACTGTTCTGTTCAGTACAATCAAAAGTCCTGGTTTGACTCGAACACTCCTTGTATATCTATTTCTCATAAGGGTTCACCTAATGTGTGACTGCATAGTGTTGTCAACAATAGATAAATAAAATTCAATGTTCTTTGATTAAATTTGTTTCAGTTAAAGATTATATTCCTTTCATGTTTATTCTTAGAGTCACAAAGTTTGTACTGTATGAAAAAAGCTTGGATCATTACATCTAAGGTACAGGTGAAGTGCATACATTCAACATAAAAAGGAAGAAAACACATTAAGTGTTTGACGTGTACACACAATATGAACTGAAATGCAATATGATTTAACCATGAATAAAATGTTTTTGCTATTAACATAAAGAGTGTAAGGTTTCTAAAGACAAACAAATGAGATTGAATGAATGTCCATGTGCTCTGAATATTAAAAAAATGTCACTGTTGAGGCAAAGAAATGCACTAGTAAAGGAGTTATGCTTTAATTTTTTTTTTATTTCTTGATCACGCATAATGCAAAAAACGGAACATGACCAACTTGAGTTTATTTATACCTTTATACATTTTTTACTTTTAGATTTTCAATGGTATTTAAGTGCTTCCTATGGAACCAGCATAAGATGTATTTAGTGATAGACGCCTCATTATTTAGAGATAGTTTAATAATAAAAATATATTCTGTATCCAAATTCCATACTTTAGGATATTTTATACTAGAGATGGTGGTTCAGTTCTGTATCGTGATTTTTTTTTGTGTGGCAATTCATGTATCGCTACAGTGACTCAAAAATAATAATTATAATATATATCAAATTATTTTTTCATTTACATACAGTATGTTTGCATTTGAGGTGGTAAAAAGTTGCAGTTCCTCTAATCCTACAGGTGCACTTTTTCACAACTATTCACACACTGGAATGTAGACTGTACCTAGTAATTGCTTTTATTCGTCTCAATTACTAATTAGAGAAATGCATCGACACAAACATGAAATATACAGTGTAATCTGATTAAACATCATTTATTTGATAATGACTTACAATTGAGAATGATTACAGTGAAGAGAAAAGAGTGTATGACTATTTATAAATGTGTTTATGTTAAAAAATAGCATCATTCATTAGAAAACATGGTTGAACATGAAACAACAATCAAAAAACAGTCAAGTCTCATTTCTTTAGTCGCAGTGTCCTGAACTCTTTTTCAGGAAAATACTTTGTCCTCACAAAGCCATTTTGAAAGCTTTTATGATTTGCATCACCTTCACAACAAACATATGTGCGCTCTCTCCCCCTCTCAGTCAGTCAGACACGTGAGCAAGCGCCTCAGTCGTGTGAACTCCCCTTGCTGAAGATCTTGGCCAGTAGTGAGACATTGGACTGCGCTTTCTCCTGAATGGCTCTGCTCTTCTCCTGAGCTTTCTGGAGGTTCTTCTTGGACAGGCCGGTCTTCTTCATGCGCTCCAGCCTCATCTCCTCCTCCGTGCGCCGCTGCGTGAAGTCCCAGCCCTTCTCCTCCACCACCACGCCTTTCTTGGCCCTCTTCTTCCTCAGTCTGTCCAGGGTCTGGCTCTTCTCCACGCTGGCCAGGTAGAAGTTGGTCTCGCGCTTGGCCTGAGAGATCTCTGTCCGCATGCGCTGCTGGTAAACCGTCTGCTCGTACGCCAGCCGCTCGCTCAGGTGGCACCACTGGAACCTGTGCAGGTACTGGGGCGAGGCAGAGAGAAACCGGTGAATGCTTGTATTCAAGATTCAAAGAACTTTATTAATCCCAGAAGGAAATTGCTGATACTTGGTTACAGTTATAGGAAAAGAGTAATAAAATAAAAATATAATAAAATAAAAAAGTAATAAATTAGACAAAACAACAAATCCTCAATCCTTAGTTGCACACTAAACATAATTCTAAATGCAGATATTGCACATGTGAAGAAAAAAGGAAAAGGTATTGCACCAGTTATATGGGAAAGTCAGAGATCGAAGATTCAAGTGGTACGGCCGGTGAGCATTGTTAAATAAATACAGCACAGGTAAATGATACGTATGAATAACTTGTAGTTAGTGAAGGGGTTCTGATAAAGGGGTGAAGATGATATCTTTAAACTTTGCTTTATCGTTTGCTTCATTGTGTTCAAACCCCAAGGTAACTGTGTGCATGTATTTTGTTATTGTACTTATGTGCAGACTTCACATATGTGTACTTTACTTGGATCGTTTTATTAAAGGTTACTTTTTACATTTACTTAACTACATTTCCACATGGTGTTGCAAGACCTAACCACAGTGGTGTGTGTGGTATTAGAAGCAGGAATTGCACCGCCTCCTGACTATTATGCTTAATTACATGACTTTCCTAGCAGGTGTTTGAATTGAGAAAACATTTTATAGTGACTATAACAACACAGTTGGGAAGGAAGGAAAGAGATATATACAAACAGCATATGAATTACTCTTCATGTGTCAGATTAAACAGATAAAAATACTGAATACTGAACATGCTTAGTGACATGACATACTTTGATGCTCCACAGGTCACTGCTGAAGTGGCTCCTCTTGCGGTTGGTCATTGGCGTGTTGTGTAAAGACACGGCCACCCTCTTAGCCACGCGCTTGTCCCTGAACTCCACCCAGCCTTCCACATACCTCGAGCCGTTACTGCCCGCTTTCCTCTTCTTTCTCTTAATCGAGTGATCTAGGATGAGAAACATTTCTGAAATAATGTCTGAATGTTTCTAGATTTAATCAAAAGAATTTACATTCACATCAATACATACATGAATGAATACATAAAAATATAAACCCTGCATTTAGAAGCACTTTCCTCCTAGTTTGACGTTATATTGCCATCCTGGTCCGTGACTAACCTTCAGACTGAAGGAAAATCCGGCCGATTTCTCCGTACACTGCCAGCATGTTGCGCACATGCTTGGGTCTTATTCTTGGTGGAATGTGGCCCAGGTACACTATACCTGGGGCACACTTTTTGCCCTTTGCTTTCTTGATTTCACTGTCGTTATCCTCCTGTTCTTCTTCATCCTCCTCCTCTTCAACATCATCGCCCTTCTCCTGGTTATCATCTTCTACCTCCTTCTGATCAAGTCCATCCTCCTGTTCCTCCTCAGACATGTTCAGCTCCTCATCATCAGCTGTCCGGTTTGTGTGTTGATCCATTTCAGTGTCTGCTTTGCTCGACAGGACTTCCACACAGCCTGTCAGTTTGAGAAAATTCATTTATGCAAGATCACTTTATAAAATTACGATTGCATCATATACAGTAGACTTCAAAAGTACATTGCAATTATATACCTTAATATCTTGTGACAGAGAAACATACATTTTGGAATATGTTACAGCTTGTTGTAAATCTTAAAAACTTTTAACTATCTATGATTAATTAAAAGAAGAGATGCAGCGGTACTTTAGCCCTCGAGTCTGTCCAGCTCGCTCACCTCCTCATCTGTGCACTCCGCTTAAACAGATCGGCTTCCAAAGCTACAACGTTCACGCAAATACCACAATCCACGCTTTATACACTACTAACACAGTGGTAACTCGGCATACAAATTCCCCACCTCATAAATTTTCGCTTCAAGAATAAAAATTTTGCAAGTTTGAAATTTTAAACTTTCAGCAAACAAATAATTTTAGCCATAAGAGTAAACGAACTGAGACGAACCAAACGCCGGCTAAGTTGCGCAAACGTCTAAAATTGTTTGCGTTAGTGGAAAACCAAGTAAAGCGTATTCTTCTTTTCTTTTTGTGCAAGATTTAGTAAAGACATAGCATACCATGGGTTCCAAGAATATTAGCAATGACGGTAGCAAGAAGAAAATGGAGCTGCTTTCAGTTTGGTTTTTAAAGCATCCAGTGCCAAAATGAATCATAAATTAAGATTAAGTGTGGTTTAAATATCTATTTATTTAATATTTTACTTAATTTACGCGTCTTTTCTAAATGTTTTAGATGCAAAAATATGATTATAGCGTTGAAAATTGGTAATATTTTTGGGTGGCTGGAACGGATTATCTGCATGTACATTATTTTCTATGGGAAAATGCTTTTTTAAGAACTTAAGAACTCTCCTCCGGAACGGATTATATTCGTATTCTGAGGTTCCAGTGTACTTTAGACATTACTAATTGCATTATATTTTAGGCGTTTCAGTTCAGCATCACTACTTCTATTCGGGAGTTTTCATCATGACATTAACGCAAAAAAAGAGAAGGTTTTGCTTTGAGTTGTTAACAATGAAAATTGGTCCTCTGTTTTCTCTCTATTCCCATATGACGTCAGAGAGGAAGAGTTCCACTAACTTCTTACAGGAATAAAGAGAAAACAGAGGATCAGCATAAGGAACACTTAAGGATCACATCACAAATGTTTTAAAATACATATATTTACTGTGTTCCTCCAGTGTGTTGGAGGGTTTCTTTAAAGGTCACACTTTTACAGTGAACACTTTTAAATGTCTCATTATGGGCTCTTATTATTGGATTACAAATTCTGCAGTTAGTAAATCAGTAAGATATCAAACAGTTAATCTAAATCTTCTCTCCCTCTGACTGATTACACTTTAGAAATGCTGTAATTAGATAAAAATTATAAAGACACCTAACATAAACACGCTGCTGACGTTGGTAAACGTGCTAATGATATATTTTGGATATAAAACATACAGTAAAATCTACGAAACAAATAAAGGTAACGTAATAAATATATTTACCTTTGTCCTGGATTATTCAGTGCGCCTGTCCATGAATTTACCTCAGCAAACGACCCTAAAAGTTCAAGAATGTTCCACAGCTCGTACACATGTGTCTCCGCGCGCCCCTATGACGTCATGTTCACGCGCCTGTGAAAAGCTAGGCGCGTTAAAGGTGCAGAGTCTTAAATAAAAATAAAGACGTTAAAAAGAAAATAAAAGCATTAATGCATACCCAGTAATGTGTACTGTGTCTCACTGTTCTAATTTGTGTTTCGTTCAATTTAATGTTCATTTATTACTGTTTAATTACTCGTTTATTTTATAGTAAATCATTATACATTATACATGCTGCCAAAACCATAATTAAAATATATATTTAAAATCTTATAACACTATAATACTACTGAATACAATAATACAATTGATACTAAGTATCTATCTAATTGATACTATAATATCTATTTATCTATTATTATTATTATTAAATTATTAAATATTACACGAATTAATGCAACAATATGAAAAAAAAATGTAGGAATTCTGATTTTTTTTTAATTTTTGTGTTAACACCTCTCTATCACTAGAGGGCGACACAAACTTGCAAAAAATAAAATAATACAAGTCAAAGGAAAGATTTACTGGAAAAGGGACTAAATAAACATTTGTTAAATTAAAAATGTAATTCCCACATTGTGTGCTTGCGAAAGTAGTTCCATCACAGTTGTGTCACACTGGAGCAGCATGAGGWGTGGCAGCGACTTGATCACACACTCCATTTACATGTAATGTTAGTATGAAATGGAATGAGGATCTTCATATACCCAATAAAAATAAATTCTGTTTGGCCTGCTGCCGGTGGCGTGGTTTTTGCATGGCTAGTGTAGAGGGTGACCCTCACCATTTCTATCATACTGTGAGGTAATAATATATCTGTTGAAACATTGGGGCAGCGTGAGGAGTGGTCACATGATCACACACTCCATCTGCAAATAATGATAGCACACCGGCCTCAGGATTTGCAAGCGGGCTGAGCCATGGGTAACCTCTAGTATTTTATAAATGCCACTTCCTGTCTCTTCATTAACAATTTATATAACACAGTGAAGTGAATACTAAGACTAAGAGAGAGAGAGAGAGAGAGAACAATCGTGCATGCTGTTTTGCTCTTTATCAAGGAGTAATGCTCCTGCATTACGCAGTATAAGAATATAAGGCTAACACGGCTTGGATTAGAGCACTCTGCTCATCCCAGCCTGAGGCCTATCAGGTTAAATATAATCCTGAACACAAAGACCACGCTCCCGGCACCCGGCACTGATAATGGCATGTCTCATATTATCATGGTGCTCTTGTTATTCTGTAAAGAAAGACTGAGGGATGAGGAATAAAAGAAGAAAATTCTAAAGATCAAGAAATCCCCAACACTTAAAGTACTTCTGCAGTCATAAAAATGATACGTAGTATGCGTGTATGGTGATTCTAAAGATTTGTATTTAGTCAATTTTGACTTGTTCTTATTTTGACTCACATTTTTGTAAGTACTTAAAAGTATAAGTAATAAAAGTGATAAAACATAGTAATTACATTTTATTACTCTGTTTAGTAATAAAAAGTACCAATAAAACTAATGCAACTCACTCCATCTTCTTTATCACTTTATTCCGTATCCAGGGTCGCAGGTTTGCAGGACACACACACTATGGAAATTCGGGAACAGCGGTTAACTTAATCTTTGGACTTGAGAGGAAACCGAAGTACCCAGAGGAAACCCACCATCACAGGGAGAACATGCAAACTCTATGCACACAAACGCGAGGCAGATATTGAACCTGGACCCTGGAGGTGCCAGGCGACAGTGCTAACCTCTGCGCCACCTTGCCGCCAGTAATGCAACTTTTTTGTCAATATTGTATATAACAAAAATTAGTTGTGAAGCATCGTATTAGAAATCTTAACGGCTTGAACTTGTTCTTTAGATGATGTCTAAATGATAAGAGAATGAAGCTGAAATGACCTTAAGTGTAACTCAAATGTTCATCCATGTACAGTGTGTTTTTATGGATGTCATTTGATTTGCAAGACCTTCTTCCACCACATTCCACCAGCAATATTTTCTCCTTCACATACTAGAGTTTTATTTTTCGAAATATAAATATATTAATCTGTTAAACCACGGCCACCCCAACCAGGACATGATAACACACTCAATATGCGTCTATGTGGTCGGGTTGCGTTTAGTCCAACCCAGTTGTGTTGCATCCTTTGTTTAATGAAATGTAACCGCATCAGTTGTTGATCTTCTGCAAGATGAGTCCGCCTAGACACCAGGTGCTTGAATCAGTTTTTCAGATTATTGTAGGTCAAACTGTGTTTATATGGGAGAGGGGTAAAAAAGGGAGATTTGGCACATAAAGCTTAGCTATCTATTAAAATAAGGTAAGTCTTTGTCACATACATGTTAATGCACATTTTTTTCCTCCACATATCCCAGCTTGGGGTCTGGTGTCAGTCTGCAGGCTCAGCCATGACACGGTGACCCTGGAGCAAACAGGGTAAGGGCCTAGCTCAAGGACCCACAGTGATAGTCTGGTGGAGTTGAGGCTTGGCCTTTCACCGACCTTCTAATCAATAACCCACATCCTTAAACCTCTGAGCTTCCACTATCCATCTATCCATTATCTATACCACTCATGCCAATCGACCGAGACCACAATGTCTTTGGACTGTAGAGGAAACTGCAGTAGGTGGAGAAAACCCACCTAGCATGAGGAGAACATGCAAACTCTGTGCACACAGACCTGAAGGCGGAACTCAAACCCTCCCACCAAAATTAAGGCAAAACTGCCTATTGTCACCGACATGAGTGTTAAGGCTGCCCATTAACACCCACATGAGACTAAAAGCTGTCCAATCCCAGCCACATAAGAGTAAAATCTACATATTCCCCAACCAAATAAGGGTAAAAATGACCATTTCCCAACAAAATGAGAGTAAATATTGCACATTCCCACCTACATGAGAGTAAAGGCTACCCATTCCCACCCACATTAGGGTAAAAACTACCCATTCCCACCCAAATAAAGGTAAGAATTGCCCATCCCCACCCACAGGGTGAAAAACTGCCCATTCCCACCCACATGATATTAGAAACTGCCCATTCCCACCCACATTGTGGTAAAAGCTGCCCATTCCCACCCACATGAAATAAAAAATTGTCCATTCCCACCCACATTGGGGTAAAAACTGCCCATTCACACCCACATGATGGTAAAAGCTGACCAGTCCCAGGCAGAGTCCTTCTGGATTCTCTTCATTCAGATCCCAGTCCTGCTCACACCTGTTAACATACACATCAAATTCAATATCCATAGCGTTAAAAGGTTAAACAAAAATAAATAGTAATTATAAAAAGCATTACAAGATTTTTCTTTGTTCGATGCCAGAGAAGAAAACAATGCAGAGAGGGTAAATCAGCCCGTGAGGGTAAAAAGTGACACTAAGGCATTAAGACGTGTAAGATTTCCTGTATGTAACTGCTGAAGGTGATCCGAGATGCAGGAACAGCGTGACAGACATGAAACGGCTCGGCGAATGTGTTTGCTCCACTCACAGACTGAGTGACAGCGAAAGACATGCTTTTGACAGGCCACTGTCCACCAGATCTGTGCACACACCAAACAACTTTACATATCAGCTGGTACGAATTGGTTGCGACAAGCCGTGAAGGAAACAGGGATGTGAGGGGGAGAGACAGAGTGTGTGTGTGTGTGTGTGTGTGTGTGTGTGTGTGTGTGTGTGAGAGAGAGGGAGAGAGAGTGAGGGAGAGAGACAGGCAGAGAGACAGAGAGAGACAACAGTCACAGCACAGGAACTCCTCACAGCATTTTCCCCCTGAATGTCCTAATTTGATCCAAACATTTGTAAAATATTTCACTTTAGCTCACCCTAACACACATACTGTATGGAAATGTACTTATTCCACACACATAACAATGAGCAGTAATTGCACTCCTTCAGGGATATTTCCGTGAGTGTTATTCTGGTTGCTAATGAGTATTAAACAGAATGCTACACATGGGACCATTACACTGAGTACAAATGAACAAACTCGCAATTTAATTTTACGCAATGTAAAAAAAAAGTATACACAATATCTGAATGTAGTCAAATCCTTCAAGCAAAAAAAAAAAGAAAAATGCTTATTAAGAGTTTTATGACTCATTTCCAGGTTGGAAGAGGACCATCCGATCTGCACAAAAGATTGACACAGGTTTTGTTTTTACTCCAGACGCCCTTCCTGACGCAACTCTTCCATTTTATCCGGGAATCGGACCAGCACTGCATCCAGGGGCCAGGGTCTGTGCAGTGGGTGAGAATTGAATCCTACCACTGAGCTTCCACTTCCCTAGACTATTTATTTTGGGAAAATACAATAAAGTTGCTATGATATAATACGTCTGCAGTGTGTGCAACAGCTAGTTCTGACCAAGCAATCTGATTGGACGAGAGGCATTTCTCAAGTGGTGAGAATAGACGGTAACAGCACTGGGACCTTTAACTATATGTATCACTCCACTTGACAGGTGCTCTAATAATTGTCCAAGAAGGTCCAAGGTTCAAACCCCAGCACCACCAAGTCGCCACTATTGGGCCCTTGAGCAAGGCCCTTAACCCTCAGATGTATACTGAGATAAAAATGTATGTTTTTAAATTTTAGCTGCCACTATTTTTTCCTGTAGCTTTCCAAAATCTGCATTCACAACTTATTATTTCTTATAATTATTAATATCATTAACTAACAATAAAAAAAGCTATTTGATATGATCCAATCTTTCATTGTTTTTTTTTTCCTTTCTAGATGTTGCACACACATGGGGCCGTGTGCGTTCTGCCCCACTTATCTTCCACTGAGATATTATTTCACCTAGGGGTTCAAAAGCAAGGGAATGGTGAATTATAAATAGGACAACATCTATACATTATAAATTCACATGCACCATTGAGACATTGTTTCTCCCTCAAAGACTGAAAAGAAAAATAATCGTTTAAAAATTCTCCTTTTTCCAGTGGTTGATTCTTTGTTTTTTTTTTTTTTTTTAGTTGAACAGTTTTTCTGAATCTTTCAACACCACCTGCTGTTTCAGAGAAGGAAATCTAAAGCCGTTCGAAACAAGCTGTATTCTGGATGACTCTGTTTTTCAACACTCAGCTATACAGAGTTACTCTGTAAAAAAAAAAAAAAAAAGCAGCCTGTAGCATTAAGTCACACGTCATTGACCTCAGCATCATCTCGTTAGAGGCTACGCAGCTATTAATATTATCTTTCTTCATTAAAATCTATAGTCATGAGCCATTATTGTTTGTATGGTAATTCCTGTCAAATAAAAATTCACCATCATCATCATCATCATCATCATTACAGATGTTAAACAGCTGTCCCTGACATTATTATTATGTACACACATTTCGGGATCATGTATCATGTAAAGCATGGACGCAGTTAAGGTTTGCTTTTTTTTTAATGGAGGCCAAATTTCAGAACTGAGACAGAACCAGTAATGAAAATATATGTTTTTGGGAAGTGAGGAAACTTGAGAACAGGAAGAAGCCCATATAAAATGGCGTGAAAAAGTATTTCATAATTGTTTAAATGTTTTGCGTTTTGTCACTCTTAAATGATTGAGATCATAAAACAAAGATTAACAAGTTTTATATTAAACTTTGATTGATGATCTCAATCATGTAAGTGTGACAGATATGCAAAACAATAAAAAAATATGAAAGGGGGGAGGGGGGGGGGCTTTTTACCACTCTGTAGATACGAGGAGATCAATTGTGAAGATCAACTACGACCTGCGCCTGCATTACGCCAGCAAATCGGTTTCTTTTGCAGGAGTCTACTGTGACTTTTGTTCCGTGATATGTTTGAAAATCTACAGTGAGGCGGTGCACATGCTTTTTGAACAATTACATTACGCATACCRTGGTAAATCAACACGCTAATAGTGTGTATGTTAATTTCTTTAAGGAGAAATAAACTTTGTTTGTCTTTTTTATTTCAGTAAAGGTAGCCCCTTCCATTCCAGAAGGATGTTCGTAAGTCGGATTTGTTCTTAAGTCCGACAAAGTGAGTCTTATATACCTTTGGTACAAATTTACAACATAATCCATACCAATCCACTTGACTAAATCTGTCCCCTTTCCCCAGACTGCTATCACGTGGCATCATCAAGGAACTACAACACATCCCACAATAAATTGTGAAATGTATCAGTGTTGTCTCTGCGCCTTTAAATCGAGAGGGGAATCCAGGATGCCATTTTCTCTCAGAGCTGTTTTCCACTGTATTGGACTGTGAACTCTGAAGATTGAAGGTTAAAGATTTTCCTGAAATTAGGATTAGTCTCCATCAGGACAGGCATTTTCTATCATTGTGCTCCCGGACCGATTCATTGAAACCAGTGAGGCCGACTCATTTTACCGCAATCCCACACACACAATATTGTAAAATATAACTATAAATATTGCTATCTGGAACACTGCAGTGTTTATTTTTTGTACAATACACGTGAGCTACTTCCATGATTTGTTCGCATCTACAGTACAAATGTTCATAGAACCGCAGTCCGTTCGTATCTGCGAAAATTCGTAAGTCGAATGTTCATGAGTCGGGGACTGTATATTTTGGCGCATACTGTATGTACAGTATTTACACTAGATACGTCTAGTCATTTAAGCATGGTTTTATTAAAACAAAAATAGTAATCCAAGCACTTGTGTTTGTGTGTCTGCTTCAGCGCACTGCAGTCATGAAGTCACGATCAAATTTATGCATAATAAGAAACATACAAACAAAAACCTTGTTAAATGACTTGCATTAACGACTTCTTCACATGCACTAAAGGGGTTGTGCCTTACAACAGCAGGTGTGGAGACGCAACACCCGAAAGGAGATGCAATGCACTTAAGGAGTAAAGCGCTTTTTTGCAGCCCTCATATGAGCCATGACGGTGTGAACTTCCAGCAGCATCCCTAACGTGAGCCAGAAACACTGAGCCATCTGTCTGAAACACACACACACACACACACACACACACATGCAAGAAAGAAAACACACATACGTCCTTTCTTATGCACAGACAATTGCACAATCCACAGGGGCATAAACACCCAGATAATATACTGTAGATGTGCACACACACACACACACACACACACACACACACTACACATAAGCAGGACAGTTTTTAACAAGCTACAAATCTGTTAAACGTCCTTCTTAAAGACAACATATGCACTCTTTAATGCCAAATGGAATGTTAATAGTTGACAGCGTTTAATCGTACACACACACTCACACTCACACACACACACAAACAGCCGCTTGGCTGCTGTGAGTGAACGCTTCGGTTCCCGTGGAGCTCCAAGCATTAAAGATTTATTTGGTGATTTGAAATATTGATTGAGAGAGAAAAGCAGAAGTGGGAATGAGCAGCAGGAGGTTCTCATTGCTCTCACAACAGAACGTATAATGTGCCTCGTATCGAGCTCTCATTCTCACACACACACACACGCTGAATCTAAACACTGATTACCAGAGAAAGTAAAGGGAAGACCAGGGCTTGGTTCAATACAAAACGATAGAGTATAATCGAAAGGATAGAAAGAGAGGGAAGAGATTACATTAGAGCACGGTTTTATGTTGCCCTCCTCACGGCTCCGGGTTCGACCTACAGCTCGGGTTACTGTCTGTACCGAGTTTCATGTATTCTCACTGTGAAGGAGGGGTTCCTCCTTAAACTGTGGGCGGTTTAGAGGAGCAGGCATACGCGTATGTTTCATGGAGAGCGGGAGAAAACTGGAGAGACGAAGAGCAACAGCGCTGCCCATCACCGTGCATTCGTAACTCTTATTATTTGTCCATTACTCAGTGAAGCACGGATTAAGCGCAGGCTGTCAGTCGCCTGGTGAGAAAATCAGAACAATTTCTCCGAAGAAGATGAATGTCCAGACGCCAAATGAGAGCAAGGGAAGWGTGAAATTATCAATCTGAATCTTGTTAGGCCAAAAGGCATTATGAGTTCTAATCACTGCCAGGCCCGGCGTTTCATAAGAACAGACCGATTGAAGCCCTCAGCTCTCCCAGTGTGTGTGTGTGTGTGTGTGTGTGTGTGGACATGGTGATATCGCTGAGATGAGATGAGAGTCTCAAGGCCCTGTAATCATCAGCCGGCAAGCCCAGAAAGTGCAGGGCCCAGCGCTGGTCTCGGCTCAACGGGAAGAAGAGGACGTTTCCTACAGACGCAGTCGACTTCTGTGTCTCCAAGCGTCTGACTAAGTACATTTTCACCTCCTACAGCACGACAGGCACGTTGCTTGCAAAGCTAATGAAGCGTATGACTTCAGTCTAAAAATGTACTTTTTCTTTCGAAACATGGTCTACTACACTTATTTTTATTATTTATGTTTATTGAAGTACTACAGAGCCCCTGAAAGGACAAAAAAAAATTGAAAAAAAAAAAAAAAAATCAGAGGAAGAAGAAAAAGAAGAAGGAGAAGAAAAAAAACTGGATCCGACTCAAGTTTTGCGAGATCTCGCAAACATTTTGCGAGATCTCGCTAAACTTAACTCAGTGTTACCAATTTCGTTCAGCAGGTGGCAGTAATGAGAAACTTGATCCATGAAGGAAGGAGAATGTTACAGATCCAGTCCAGTTCTTCCTTACATTTTTTTTTACTCCAAAAATGTTTTTTTTCATTCAACAGATTTTTTCCCCTCATCCATGTCCCTTTAGCGGCTCCGCAAAAACCTGTACTGCAGGCTGCATTTACAGTGCAGTACTAGACATCTCAGATTGTTCGATCTAAAATATAGAAATACACTCGTATGCAATGTAATGTAATATAATGAAATGCCTCCTACATGGTAGACTTCGAAGCGTTGGAGTGTGAAAGCCTGAGGAAGTCAAAACAAGCTTTTCTGTTTGCAGCGAAAGCAGAAAGGATACACGGTGAGACAAGATGCGAGGGAGAAGATAATCCTTTCATGGATGTGCCCCATCGATTAGCGGCTTATTTCCGAAAAAACACAGCTAGTAAAATCATCTCTGATTAACATCTGCTGTCGTCTCTGAGGATTAGTGTACACAGAGACTGGTTTCCTTTTTACATTTTTTTCTTTATTTGTTTTTTTTTTAAAGAGCAGACTTTGCCAATCTCCAGGCCGCGACCGGATCCATCGTGTCTTGTCTATCATTCTGTATGACTCAGAGCTAACAGATGACTAATAGACCGCATTTTAGTTTTTGATGATGTCATGGTCAAACCTTGCTGGACGGACTGACCGACGTTTCATCGAGCGAGTCTTAGCCTCGTTTAAACGCATGTTATTGAGCTTTATTCTGATAAGACACACGAGACCAGAAATAAAACCACGTTTCATTTATCTGTCCCTGTAGGGTATGTCGGTCTGCCCCTCCTTCACTCTATCTAGGTTTATTTGGTCTTCTCGTCTAATTTTAGCAACCAAACCCAAATTGAATGTCTGCATTTCGGATAATTAGAGACGCGCAGACGGAAAAATCACACTCGTATGTAACACAGCTTGTATAGAGTATGTGCAGTATACCTGTATAGTGCTTCAAATATCTACATCTGTATCTGTAAACCAGCTTGTTTATGTGTGGGAGTTTCCATTATTTTAGAAAAGATTTTTCTAAAATAATGGAAACTTCATGGTGTGTGAATTCTGACTCGGACACTTCCTCAACCTCAGCTACATCGCTCTGGTTCATTCTCACTCACTCACTCATCGTCTATACCGCTTAATCCTGTATTCAGGGGCACACTGGGCCATGGAGCCTATCCCAGGCAGCTTAGGGCACGAGGCGGGGTACACCCTGGACAGGGTGCCAGTTCATCACACATACACACACACACACACTAATTCACACACTACGGCCAATTTTGGGAACGCCAATTAACCTAACCTACATGCCTTTGGACTCTGGGAGGAAACGCTGGAGGTGCAAGCCGACAGTGCTAACCACCACATCACCGTGCCACCCTGGTTCATTCCCTATGCCTCTTATCCAGGGGACTCGGGGCACTAGGTAAGGCACATCCTGCACATGGTGCCCATCTATTTCATGGCATACAAACATGCACATGCTCACACATTCACTCAGACATTACAAGCAATTTGGGAACGCCAATTAGCCGAATCTGCATTAAAAACATATTGGGAGGAAACCGGAGTGCCCGGAGGGAACCCATCAAGCCCGGGTAGAACATGCAAACTCCATACACACAAACCCAACACGGGAATCGAACCCAGCGGGAGGTGCTAAATCACAAATTTTATTCTTATATTCTGGCGAATTTGCTTGATTCTGTATCCAACATAAAATCCAAAGTGTTCATTTAATGAAAACTTAGACCATGCTTTTTACAGTACACATTTTTTTTTTAAAGAAGAACCTCCAGTATGTTTGAAAGATATTTGGAGAGAAAGAATTCAGCGTTGTCTGGAATTTAATGTTCTGCCCAAAAACTGAACTTAAGCCATCAAGCTGCTGTCTGCACTTTCTCTCTTACTGTAATAATCACCTGGCCACAGTGAGATGGACACTTCAGGCTGTAGTGAGGCTCAATATGTGCTTTCAAATAAATGTACCTGTCTCCAATCCTAATAAGAAACCAACTTTCCTGCCCCTAAGCTCTTCAGACTGGTCACACCTTATTCATCCATCCATCCATCTAGTGTCTATAGCATTAATACTGTGTAGGGTCGCAGGTGGCGCAGAGCCCATCCCAGGAAACCAAGAGCGACAAGCTGGGGGACATCCTGGATGAGCTCATCGAAGAGCACAAGCACGCAGGTAATCATACACTAAGGGTAAATTGGACTCAGATGTCTTTGGAGGAAACCGGAGTACATGGAGGAAACCCATAAGAACAGTAAGAACATGCAAACTCAATGCACACACACCAGAGATGACATTCAAACCCACAACCCTGGAAGTGAGAGGCAAAAACGCTAACCACTACACCACCATGCTGCCGCGCTCGACCATCGATAGCTTTAAATATCTGATTAAACAACTAAAAATATCTTTTCATCATTTTTTCATCTTTTGAAAATTCATAAAACAATGTTGACACCCTGAATTGTTTCTACACTGTGCACACTGCATCCTGAATAACATCCCCACATCCTACAATACAGCCCATATCCATGCATGGCTTAACACCATCATCATCATCATCATCATCACCTTGCGATTCTCCATCCTCTTCAATCAGCTCATTATCATCTACCACATCACTTATTACTCCAACACCATCCATACCCTGTCCCTAAATACCCCAATACCCCAAAAACATCATTGCCACATATTCTGAGATACAGCAATGCCATCACCACTGATCACTAAATCCCCCAACACCGATGCCTCAACATCATCCTCATGCCATCCCCAAGTCCTGTGTCACATTTCAGTGCCTTATCATCTCCTGTAGTCTAGAGTCACATTGACACAATCGATTAAGCCTCCTAGGGATTAGCTTCCAAATTCATCTGGAGCCGATAAAGTATTGGAATGGACTTAAGGATGACAACAAAAATTCAACCCAAGGCGGAATGATAGAAGGAGCAAAGTGCTAAACACAGCCAGAAGAAAGTTGTCAGTGACGCCTTAGTGGTTAAAGCATTAGGCTACAGAGTTCAAATCCCGGAAGCACATCACTGCTGGGACGTTGAGCAAGACTCTAAAACATTTTTTTTTCTGTTTCTGTGAGTAAAATTGTCATCCATGAATCAGTCATGGTCTATACCACATCATCCTGTATACAGAGTCGCAGGGGGCCTAGAGTCTATCCCAGGAGACTCCCGCACAAGACGGGAATCACTCACTCACACACTACAGGCAATTTGGGAACGGCAAACGGAGGAAACCAACCAAGCACAGGGAGAACATACAAACAACCAGCACACAGACTCGAAGGAGGAATCGAACCCGGACTCTGGAGGTGCAAGGCCGACGGTGCTAACCATTCTATGCCACTCCTTTAATGGCATAATGGTAAAATGACAGATCAGCATTTAGACTGTAGATAAGGCAGATTATGGATAACCTCCCATTTGAACAAATGTTTAGTATGTCATTCGTCCTGTCCACCTTCTGAACACCTTCATCCACCATTTTATCATTGCTTTTAAATAACATCATGTCACATTGCAATGCATTCTGGAAAAAAAAGCAGTGCTGCTGAAGTCTACAGTCATGTTGACTCAATCAATCGAACCTCTAAGGGGTTATCTAACAAACTTCACTTGAGCTGACAAAGTATTGGAACGGCCTTTAAGATGGCGACAGGCGTTCCCTTAAGGGAAAATCGACCTGAATGTGATAAAAGCTGTTCTGAAGCACGGCCAGTATTGAGTTTGTCCAGGTATTATGCTACAAAACTAGAAATCACCATAACACACAAAATAATATGCATGTGGCCTGGATATGTATTCATCTTATAGGAGATTCTTTTATTCTTGGTTGAATAAATAATTACCCTGAAAAACAATGCAATATTTAACATTACTAATCATTTTGATTATGTAACAAACAGAAAAGCAAATGCAAAATTAAGATCCAAAATTAAGATTGATTGATTGATTGATGAATTGATTGATTTTATTACATTAATTCTTTATGTATGTCTTTATTTCTTTGGTTGGTTTGATTATTTTTACTGATTTGATGTTATATTGATATCATTTTAATTGAATGATATCAATATAACATCAAATCAGTAAAAATAATCAAACCAACCAAAGAAATAAAGACATACATAAAGAATTAATGTAATAAAATCAATCAATTCATCAATCAATCAATCAATCAATCAATAAAGAAAGTAAATGCATATGAAAATACAAACAATTAACCAACCAAACCCCCCCCCCCACACACACACAAAATTACAAAATTAATCTAGTAAAGAATCAAACAGCCAAATAAGCAAGCAAACCATTAATAACAATCAACCACGCAAAATTCACTCACTCACTCGTCATCTATACTGCTTAATCCTGTATTCAGGGTCACAGGGGCCTGGAGCCTATCCCAGGAGACTTAGGGCACAAGGCAGGGTATATCAGGGTGACAATCCATTACAGGGCACAGAAACACACGCACACACACACTCACACACACATTTACACACTACGGCCTATTTGGGAACGACAATTAACCTAACCTGCATATGTTTGGACTGTGGGAGGAAACCGGAGGACCCGGAGGAAACCCACCAAGCACAGGGAGAACATGCAACCTCCATGCACACAGAGGCGGGAATCGAACCCGTCCCCGGAATCGAACTTGGACCCTGGAGGAGCAAGACGATAGTGCTAACCACCACACCACCACACACAAAAATACATAATTAAATAATAAAGTAAATAACAATGAAATATAATGAAACCAACCAATCAAACAAACCAACCAAACAAATACAGGAAGAACAAAACTGCAATAAATATTGCAATTAACATCATAACCAATCAAGCAAGCAACTGATCAACCATAAATATTTTTGAAATATTTATATGAATGTATAAAATATTTTAATCCATATTTTAAATACAAAAAAAGCAGCTAAATAATCCATATAAATAAAAAAAAGGTTTTGTCTGTACATTGGTCAGAATTCTCTCTTTTAACGATATCTTCACGTTTTATACATTGGACCCAAAACCAGTCTGTTTGTCTGTCTGTCTGTCTGTCTTATCACAGCATCATACAAAACTGTATATAACTTACTGTTTATCTGCCTGAAGTTTAACCTGCGCCATAATTGAAATCAAAATGTTGAGTAAAACCGATGTTATGAACAGTAATGTGCCAGATTTAATAATCGAATTTAAAATAAGCTTGTATAGAGTATATACAGTATATCTGTTTGGTGCTTCGAATATCCATATCTGTATCTGTAAACCAGATTTTGTGTGTATGTGTGTGTGTTTGTGTGTGTGAGTGTGTGTGAGACTAAAGTCGAAGATTTTTCTTTATTAAACTTAAAATAATGGAAACTTCATGGTGTGTGAATTCTGACTCGGACACTTCCTCAAGACATGGCTCTAGTTTGTTCCTGTACAGGGTTGCGGGAGACTGGAGCTTTTCCCAGGGGACTGGGGGCACTACAGTAGGTACGGCACCAATCTATTCCATGGCACACTAGCATGTAGACGCTCAAACCCTCTGGACAATTTAGGAACGCCAGTTAACCTAATCTGTATGTCTTTGGATGGAAACCAGAGAACCCGGAGGAAACCCACCAAGCTCGGGAAAAGCATGCAAACTCCATGCACACAGAGAGGGGAATTGAATTAAGTCCACTACACCACTGTGCCGCCCTACAACCGCACCAATAGATATTAATTAGAAAAGCTAAACTGGTATTTTTACTGGGATTAATTCATATTTCAATTTAAATAACAGCGCTGAAGAGGTCTAACGGACTGGAGTCGTTTTAAGAGAAAACTCAATCTTTATCCGATTTCTCATCAGTGATTCACTCTCCGATTACCGAACAGGGAGTGTATTTGGATGATGACGAAAAAAGTACAACTTAGTGTAAACGGCAAAAGATAATAAACCTTACAAACTGTGATTTCTTTCTGTTAATAAGTCAGACAGAGAGTTGGATAGAAAGACAGACAGACATGTACGTGGGTTTCAACCTGAAATAATAATAATAATAATAATAATAATAATAATATCACTGATTACATTAAAGCTGATCAGATTATTTTTAGCTTTAAGCTTTCAACTATTTCTACAAATTCTTTAACCGTCAATGTTAACCTCTTTTTTAGTTGAATAGGTAAATTCACAACTAATTTCATTAATAAACCAGCAAATAAACAAATACATAAGTAGATAAGCAAACAAACAAACAAAAAGCCAAACTAATAAATCTACCCGAGGTTCTCTTCTTTAGCAGGTGGCTCGGACTCCGACTCTGATGCCGAAACCTTCTCCCTGAGCACATGCAACTTTAATGCTCTGACACCCTGTAAAGTTCATTCCTTTAAAAATATAACCTGTATCGACATCGCCTGGAACGCAGGGTTATAGACCTTTATACGACACACAGCACAGATTTACGCCTTTCTAATATCACTTTCTATCACAATAAACACAACTGCTGCGTGCATGCTGTGCGATGCTTTTTAATACAGGAAAGACTGCAGCTCAAATCCTTTTAGCTTTCCTCCACTAAAATGATTTGCGGCTTTTTGAATTTATTAGGTCAGTGGAAGTGACTTTTATTTTTCCATAAACACGCAACAAGCCTGGTGAAAGGAACTTGGATGCTCGGATTGGATATGTCAGTGTAATCATGCATAAATAATTCCTGGATTTTTTTTTCTTCCTTTCTTAAAGGAGCGAACAAACTTTATACGACATGAGCGTATTAAAATTGTATGTGCTTGGGGAAGAGACCACATCACAACTGGAGCCACTGGCTATATGTGTATATTGCACATTTGAATTGCAGCCGAAGTGTCTCCAGAGGGGTTTGGGTTCGATCCGAGGGTGTGAATCAGGCACGTTGATCTAGCATTGGCTCCAGGCTCTCGTCGTTCCTCTGTGACCGTGAGTTGCTCTGAGGTACCTGAAATCTATAGTAACAGAGTTTGTGTTCTTAACTGAGCGCAACAGACAAATGTTCTCATTATAATGCCACACTTAGCCAGAGGACTGCCGGCACATATGACATTTTTTTTTTTTTCAGATCTAGAGAAGAGTTTATAGAAGGACCTTACAGCTATTTCTTGTTTCTGAGATCTTGAAAGGTCACACGCATAAGGATTTTTCTTATGATGTTTAAGAGACTTTGCAGTTATTCATGTTCAGTCGAACATAAAACGTACTAATGAATCTCATTTTTCAGAGACAAGATAATTAGTGTTAATTAGTTTCTGTTTGTTTTTAAGTATATGTACATTCCTTGATACTTTCTACTATGTGGCCAAATGTATTCGGACACTTAACCATCACAATCTAGAAATCACTGGCTGTGTTCGAGTGTTCAAGTTCCTCCTCCAAAAGGTGTGCGGTGCAGTTGAGCTCAGTCACAGCTATTACTATTATGGTTTGGGATGARGTGGTGTCTTGTGGTTGATTGGTACTGTAACATGACAAGCTTCATGTTTGATTTCCTTAATAACGTTAAGAGTGGTGGCACAGTGGCGTAGTGGTAAACCTCCAGGGTCGAGTGTTCGATACCCACCTCGGGTCTGTGTGTGTGTTTGTGGTTTGCATGTTTTTTCCCATGCTTGGTGGATTTCCTCTGGGTACTCTGGTTTCTTCCCACAGTCCAAAGACAAGCTGACTAGGCTAACTGATGTTCTCAATACGTTGACATAGTGTTTGTGAATTGGCACCCTGTTCAGGGTGTACAGTATGCCACCTTGTGCCCAAAGTTATATTAGATGAGTGAGTGAGCAAGTGAACATTAAGATGATTAAATGATTTTGTATATCTACAAAATGATCATTCATTCATCTTCTATACTGCTTTATTCTGTGTCCAGGAGGGGCATTGCAGAGCACACACACACACTTACACTRGGAGCAATTTGGGAACATCACTTAGCCTTATCTGCAGGCCTTTGGACTTTAGGGGGAAACCAGAGTACCCGGAGGAAACACACCAAGCACAGGGAGAGCATGCAGATTCATGATCTTCATGCTCCATGAGTTGAGAGGCCACTGTGCTGCTCAAAATGATTTTTCATTAACTGAAAAACTGCTGGACAACCAAAGAGTCATAAAAGAAAAACACTGCTTCAAGAGATGCCTTAATAGTTCATTCCATCCATGACCAGTGGTCACCACTGTATTTTATTCCCATTTTGTACATTCATGGAAGGACCTCCAGTCAACATTAACAAGCATTCTCACACACTACAGGTAATTTGGCAATGCCAATTAGCCTAATATGTAGTTTTTGGTTGGAAACCCACCAAGCACAGGGAGAACATGCAAACTGCATGCACACAGACCCAATGCAGGAATCGAACCCAGGACCTGGAGGCGCATTGCGACACTTTTAACCACCAATAGTCCACTACACCACCACATCATTGATTATTTTCCTGTAAACGCACACCGCCAAAATGTTTCATCCACTATACAGTATGGACAAAAGTATTTGGCCAAAGCTACAATGACATTGTATCAAAATATATGGACTTTAATATGGAGTCGGTCCCCCTTTTCCAGCCATAACAGCTTCCACTCTTCTCGGAAGGCTGTCCACAAGATCACCAAGTGTTTCTGAGGGAATTCATTCTGTAGAGAGTTTACGAGGAGGTTTGGGCGTCGATGTTGGACGAGAAGAATCTCCGTTCCAGTTCATCTCAAAGGTGCTCGATGGGGTTGAGGTCAGGGCTCTGAGCGTCAGGTATTTCATCAAACCATGTCTTTATAGTCTTTGCAATAGAAAAGAAATGGAATAGAAAAGCGCCTTATTAACTGTTGACACAAAGCTGGGAGCATTAGCATCGTCCAAGATGTCTTGGTATACTGTACTGTTTATAACGCTGAAGCATTAGGATTCTCCCTTCACTGGAGATAAGGGGCCTGATTGATTGAAACACCAGAATTCAATAACTGAAAGAGTTTCCTCAAGCAAAGTATGTCCATATTAGTGTAGTTTGCAAAACTATAGAGTGCGTTTAAGTGTTTAAGCGCGCGCTCTCTCTCTCTCTTTCTCACGTGCTTTGACTCATGCACGAGCGCACACGCTCGCGCGTTATCGCGCGCCTCAGTTTAAGAGCGCGCGGCTCAGGCGGCACGGGATTATTTCTCTCTCTCTCTCTCTCTCTCTCAGAGTGATTTCCGTAGTGCTCAGCTCACCGTCAGTATTTTACATCTGATCATCGGAGTGCTCTCCACCTCCAAATGTTCTCCAGTGAACTCCTCTCATCATCATCATCACCATCATCATCAGGAGCGCAGCAGCGGGAATGAATCTCTGTTTAAATTTGATGGCAGGACGGGAGCAGAAGTTTCTCAGTGACTGAATGCATGCACGAGTTTGAGTAGTTTGCACTTTGAGCTCGTGGATGGATCCTGGTTTGGGTTCACAGCGCTCATGGGAGACAAAGGTAAGAAAACCAGAACGCGCGAGCACCAGATTGCGCGCACTGACACGGAGCGTCTATTTGCTTGTGCATTAAAAAAAAAAAAAGCAAAGTGCATTATACAGTATATAATGTAGCATCAATAGTTTGTAGTGTGTAGACTTACATGAGAACAATTGTACATATATTCATATACAGTATGCATGCCACCTTGCACCTCCAGGGTCCAGGGTTCGATTCCGACCTGTTCATGTTCACCCCCTGCTTGCTGGTTTTCCTCTGGGTATTCCGGTTTCATCCCACAGTCATGCAAAGACATGCAGCTTAGGCTAATTGGCGTCCCTAGTGTACTGTAAGTCTGAGTGTCTGTGTCCTGCGATGGATTGGATTGTACCCTGCCTCGTGCCATGTCTTAACAAGTTTGAGGATAGTACAAGGATATAGAAAATGAAGTTGGGAGAAAATGTCATGAGCATCATTGTATTTAGTATGTGACTACATAAAAAATCATTCATAATAATGCATATATGTCTGCATGAGGTGGCACGGTGGCGCAATGGTCAGCGCTGACGCCTCGCACCTCAGGGTCGCGGGTTCGATTCGCACGTCCGGGTCTGTGTGTGACGTTTGCATGTTCCCGCCGTGCTTGATGCTTGGTTTCATCCAAAGACATGCCAATCAGGTGAAGTTAATTGGCGTTCACAAATTGCCCGCATTGTGTGATTGAGCGTGTGTGTGTGTGTGTGTGTGTGTGTGTGTGTGTGTGCAGCCTGCCATGGATTAGCACCTTATCCATGGTGTATCCTAAATGCCTTGAGCCCCAAGTCTCCTGGCATAGGCTTCTGTCCCCCCTGATGAGTGAGAGAGTGAGTGAGTGAGTGTCTGCGTGCACATACAGTATGATATTGCAAACAGGTCCAAACTATGCAGTGACATTATTGCAATGAGGTATATTTCGTATCTAGTCGTTTTTTTGTTTGTATCTTGTGTATATTAAAGTGTGCATTTGTAGAATAAAGCTTTAAAAAATACAGTATGTCAGTGCTCCAATGATGTACCTTTAAATAATGCTTATACTGTATATTCCCATTTATAGCTGAAATAAAAGTAGGTGCTGTGCAAGCAGAAAAGAAAGTCAGATTGAAACATGAATAAATGGTACTGTAATTCCCTTGTTCCATAGAAGTGCATTATTTCCTACAGTCTGATGTGATAAATTATTTGTAGTATTATATTATTATTATTACTATCGTAATAGTTCATTCATTAACCTCCACACTCATATTGAACTGTGTGATCCTCCAGCGTGTATTTCCAAACTGCAAGCTGTGTCACAGCCAACTTGCGATATACAGTATATTTTGCCCATATGGCGCATCCCTTTTTTCATCCTGTGAGTAATTACGCAGAGCAAGATGAAACATGGCGAATTTAACACCCACCATGCTGCCTGAATCCATCCACTTCTAAACTAGCACCTGATCTGCTAAATTAACATCCGCGGCGTGGCGTGAATTCTTACACGCGCGCAACACTGTCAAGGGTTAATCCGACAATCGCGCTCATAGTCATGACATGATGTAGAGTGAAGTTTCTTTCTTTCTTTTTTTTTGAAATGCAGAGCTTGAAAAAGAAGAAAGAAAGCAGAGCACACAGTAACTCGTGAGGGATGTGTATTTGGTGATGCACAGCTTTCTCTAATCCATATAAGCCACGGGAGTGTTCATGCACGCTTTGCTTCGCATGATTTCTCCTCTTCCTTTCTTTCTTCCTTCTTTTCTTGTGTATGGTGAATGTTGATGCTCCTGTTCAGCTAGGATAAAACACACTGCATGGGGTTTTCTGCATGCACACGGTGTAATTCATAATTCATAATTCATACGACTTATTTATTAGCACGCTGTAATATTAATGAGCGCGTGGTTCGACAAGCATTTCGCTCATGTCAAAGTATTTTACCGCGTCCTATTTACAGATAAACTGATACGATGCGAAATCAGCAACAGCCGTCAACGTTCGTACTGTTTGTACGTCACCAAGGTTTAGTGTTGTAAGTAGGATGTGAGTGCTGTGCGTGCGTGTGTGTATTTGATGATGATATTGATACGCTGTTCTCACATGGCACGCACATGTCAGGGTAAATACTGCGCCTATTACCTTGCATTTAGTGTGATTTAGATCTGAAAATGAAGAATATACTGTATACAGTAAGCATTGCAACAGTGATTCAAAAAAAAGATAAATTTTACCTTTTATTTTAGTATACATACTTTTTTTATTACACATCAGTACTAGTGAATTCGCTGTTATTTTTAGATTAGATTTGATTAGATTCATCTTTATTGTCACCGCATGTGTATGGTACAAGGCAAACCAGCGTGTTTGTCGCAGTGCATAAAAATTTTTTTTTGCATATCTAAACAGTACACAGAGAAGGAGTTATGTACAATGAGTGCAAATCATTACAAATGATTATCCATGGATGCAATAAATGCAATAAAAGATATTGTATACCATGGTTATGATCGCGCGCTTTGAGAAGGTAATACAGTGCAATGCATATGTGCAATTTGTTACGGAGAGGGAAATGAAGTAATGAAGTTATATACTGTACATGTGTGCAGTGAGAGATGCTGCAACATGTGATCCTGAGTATTTATAGGTTATACAGTATAAAGTAGTGTGTTATGATCAGTGGAATCCTATTTACAGTATCTGTATAGTACTATGTTTATGAGCAGTGCATAACATGAGTATTTACCTTATTTTATCATCACTTTCAGATTTTTATGCAATATTAATAGTTGAATTATAATAGTAACAATAATGAATTCTATTAAAAGTAAAGTATAAAATGTTGTGGGAATGATGTGGGAATATCTTCATTGCCACCTTCATTTTTTTTCCCCGTAACATGACAAGCTGGATTTTTATAGAAAAAAATATTAGAAGCATATGAGGGCTTATCTGCTCTAACATACTGTAAGTGATAATCTGGTCCTTGCTTTTTGTTATTCAACAACCGTTCCCTGTATCTACGTATACACCAGTAACCAATAATACGGTACAAGGTGCAGTTCTTTTCATAAGCTCCCCCGTTTCTTTTCTAATCCTACAGTCACTTAGAGCTGGTTCATAAAGTCTTGTTCTGGGTTCGGGGACAGAATGATCAGAGCTGAATGAAAGAGACGTTGATAATGGCAGTGAACTCGGAGCAGCGACGGAACGCAGGGGTTTTAATCTCCGCGTGCAAATCAAGCAGAGTGAAAGATGCGAAACATCAACAAGTGAACATTATCCCTGATCAGATAAACAGTACAGTAAACGCTTTAATAATATGGTTTTGTTGAAAGACAGGACCCTCTGTCCCTGCAAATCACTTTCTTTTACTCAGTACGGTATTTCAGGATTGTATAAAAATATACAGCTTTGTTGTTGAAGGAATGATTTCTTTAAATAGAATATGAACTCATTTTTATTTGACACAGCATCTAGAAAAACCTTATGATCATAAATGAATCCAAATATAAAAATAAATGAAAATATAGTTGCAAGCAACGATGACGGGCCCAAGCACCCTGTGCAATCGCTACCCGGGGCGCACCGCACAACCTGTGTTATTCGAGTGTGTTAAGACCTCGAAAAAGCCATCGGCACTCGGTTGCACCGCACAACCTGCACACATCACACACTATACAGGACTAATGTCAGTTTGGAGGTCAGTTTCAGGTGTGTTTTTGCGAACAACCCAAAATAACCGGCCTTCTGTTGAGTTGAGCCCAGGACATGCAGTGCGAAAGTTGTTCGGCTCGATGAGCTCTAAATGTGTACCAGGTTTCGTGTGCCTATGTGAAAGTGTGTGTATGAGCTATACAGCAAAATCTCGTGTGGGGGCCCCTGGGGGCCCCGGGCCACGAGACTCTCAGGCATCCTGATGACAGCAGATTCCAACCTGTCTGCCAAGTTTCATGAGTTCTCGAGCATGGTAAGACCCTCGAAATTCCAAAAGGGTGGAAAAAGAAAATCCTTAGGAAAACAAGAGGGTCCTGCGCACTTTATAGTGCTTGGGCCCAAATAAATATATATACAGCATTTAGCAGACGCCTTATCCAGAGCAAATTATATTTTATTTTATTTTTCTCTCTCTTTTCGTCGTATCCAATTTCCCCCCAGTCTCTAGAGGACTCCCACATCAAGGCCACTCAGGGAGGGACGAGGACCATCACGTGTTTCTGCATCTTTTCGACATGCTCGCTCACGCTCCGCTGAGGGCGGCGTAACACACTCGGAGGACAGCGTTATCCGTTCTTATAGCTTGTGTGAGAGTGCGGAGTGTCCACGGATGCCCATGATTGGCTGTAGAGCCGTGATTGATGTGAGAGCGCAAAGGGTCTCCCATCCAACCGCTTAGAGAGCTCAGCCAATCAGCTCTCTCTAGGCCCCTGGCTGCGGGAGGCTACAGTACAGCATCACCCGGGAATCGAACGCGACTTATATTATCTGAGAATTTGGAGGCCTTGCTCAGGGGCCCAACAGTCGCAACGTGGTGGTGGTGGCAGGGTTTGAACCCAGTCGTGAGTCCAACGCCGCAAACACTGAGCTAGCCCTGCAACCATTGACACTGTGAAGCTTGTTACCATAACACCATCATTCATCATGTTTTATTCCTTACCAAACTTTAGCAGGTCACTCTGGATAAGAGCGTCTGTCAAATAGCTAAATGTAAATGTAAATGTTTTTATTTATAATGCATCTTTGGGATTTTCTTTCTTTCTTCCTTGCCATGTTTCTTCTTTGGCATCAATTATTAAAGCCTGGTATTTCACTGATGTATTACTGCATTTCAATTCAGTAATTCTGCTTATGCGTATTCAGTAGTTTCTGCTTATGCTTTCTAAAAAGAGACAGACAACCCCATTAGGATAATGTAAAAATTATAATAATCACTCGGCTGTATAAGTCTCAGCACTCGATACATGACGGGGAAAAAAAAAAAAAGTGAAACACTGAGTCTGAGTTGATAGGAAGGTCCCCGAGGACTCGTTCCCTGTTAACCGGAACCACAGATAGGCTTCAGGATGTTTTTTTACGTGCATTACTTCATGACGTTAAACCAAACTCTCGCTGCTCAGGTTTCACACTAAATTGCTTTGATTAGAAATAGGACAGGACTTAAGTAGAGCAATTTCCCCTTTTTGCATTCGTAAGAGTCTGTCACTAAACATGTCTAAGAGCATTTAATCCCTAATGACGGTGTGTATACGCAGACGTCCTGTATGGAAAGAGGCATACGTCTAGAAAGGTGCTCACAAGACATCCATGCCTGGAGTGTGTATCGCTGAGTCTATTAGTACACTCGCGTCTCATGCAAAATTCATGGACCTTTAACGAGCGGCAGAGATTATTGTATGTTATGCAACGTTTCATAAGAATAACGTAATAAAAAATACTTTAAGCTCGACCTTTTTCCTCGATCCTAACCATAAGACTCATGCGTTCTGCATGTCACGATTCAAAGTCTGTTTTCTCAGGAAATGTTCACAGATTTTACCCGTGCACATGTTCCATAAATACCTAACGTGATAAATTATTCACCATCCAAACTGCTGGAAACATCATGTAATTACTGGGACTTAAAAGTCCACATAGCCTGGTGCACAGTTTATGTTCATATGTCTTTCTTTAGGATCTGAATGAGTTTGCTAATCTTTGAGGTTTATCAGATATCAGTCACAGTAAATAATATACAGGTAGTCCCCAACTTACGAACATTCTAGTTACGTTAATTCACAACGATAGACAATGGCTGTCCTGTTAAGCTGTCCTGATGGTGAGTAATCGACAAAACAGAATGTATAGTCCAACACAGTGAAGAACAGATCTGCGACAAAAGGCCCGTCTGGGATTCCCCTCGCGATTTAAAGGCACAGAGACGACACTTTTACATTTGACGTGTGAGGTTCATTTTCTTAGGTGCGGTTATGTTTTTTGGCCACATCATGGCAGTGTCGGGAAAGGGGACACGTTTAGTCAAGTGGCTTGGTGTGCTTTAAATTGTCTATTTGTGTCAAAGACGAATAGGCCTCACTTTGTTGGACTTAAGAACAAATCCGACTTACGTACGTGCTCCTGGACCAGAATTTATTCGTAGGTCGGGCACTACCTGTATAAGACATTACATACTTAAAAAAAATGAACAGCTGCAGAATGCAAAGTGGTGTTAGGGCTGATTATTTCCTTTATTTATTAAAGAACAAGAAGTTGTACTTTTTTATCCATTATAAAAGGATAAAGGTATATTTGGGCAAAAATTCACCTTTTGATTATCTTGACATGATTTAAACTGCGATGTGAAATATAAAATGTACTATTTAATATTTAAATATATTTATAGGTTAACTGCAAATAATGGTGCAAATGATCACAAATACTTTAGTTACTGACATAAACTAATATGCATGTATTACCTGCTACAAATTGCAGCCTTTTGCGATTAAATAAATGCACAGGTCCATGTTGCAATTAAAAGTTTTGTGTTTAATTAATTCGTCAATCAAATTTCTTTTCTTAAAAACAACTCTTTTTGCCCCAAAGTCCACAAAGACCTACCCATGTCTGAAATCTTCGCCGTGAATGTCATAAAATGCGCTGGAGAAAATACTCCTTCCAAAAATGCTTCCTAAATATCTCCTTAGAAAAACAATCTTATATCAACAAACACGTCTATTTAAATGCCAGTGTTTATGCGATGTGTCTCCATTACAAATGTACTGTAAGTTAAGCAAATTGGGTTTTATGGAAGAAACCAGGAAACTCCCCCATTCATGGAAGACATCACTAATGGACTCATTTCCTAATCTGATTACATGGATTGGTTGCCAAAAAAAGTCCATGTGTACGTTTTTAGTACAGAAAGATCGTGTATTTTGATATTTGGATCAATCAATATTTTCTGACCCATCGGAATCCAGCACTGATTCAACGACATGGTACTAAAATGTTAAATAAATAAACCTTACTTTACAGTTCTTACTTTAGAATTATTTAGAATAATATTAAGTATTTATCATAAATGCTTAATATAAAAACATCTAATAATATTAAAATCTAAAATAAAATAATAAATATAAAAATAATACAAATATTAATATCTTAAATATTAAAACAAAGCATGTATTAGGTGTACATGAACATATACACAATGCTATAACATTTAAGTAATTAAACGGAATTATAATAAAGATTCAGTAGATAATGAGGCATTGGTGACTCTGGTGGTTGAGGCTCCTGGGTCGCTGACTGGAGGTTGGCGGCTCTTAATCCTCTGTCCATACATAATAGTGTATAGTCTATACAAAGTATCAATTTGTGCTAATCTTTTGAAAAATATATTGTAACAGTAACTGTGAATGGGTAGCATATTCTGATGGGCAAATATCCCTATCAAATGATGCTCCCAGTATGTAATCAGTAAAGTGAATGAAACAATTCCCAAACCTGTTGGTCTTTGCATGTGGAAAACTCCTAAGTAGCAAAAAAAAAAAAAAAATAGATTGGCAGAACACCAGCGTAAACCCTGTGCCAATAACTTGCGGATCGAATGAACCGATGTGGCGACCCTGAGAAAGGGGAAAATAAATAAATAAATAAATAAATAATAATTTAAAATGTTATAGATTACATCACTATTTAGAAACTTGCACTACAGTCAGAGCTGTTTTAAAAAAWTTTTTTTTTTATTTACAGATTTGTACAGTGCCAGCTGGAAGAAGCTCAGAACCGAAACTAGTGCAAACGTACAAACAGATGTAATGCACATAAAACCTCAGTTAAAAAGAGCTGAATGTCTGCTGATAATGCATCTTTTATTCCTTTCCTTTTTTTTGCTATCTATCTGGAAAAAAAAAAAAAAAAAAACGCAACCAAAGTCCGTCTTCAACACCACATGACTTATATAAACAGGGAAATCTGTCCGTTAAATCTAGATGTGTCCTAAAGATTTGTTGGAAGACTATAACTAAGAGCCCAGCGATCTCTACCAATGTTCTGAAAAAGCGAAATGCACAACGACGATTCCTCATCGCCAGTGTGTTTATTCAGGGCCTGGTGTTTTTTAAAATTCCCTTTTCAGGGCTGTCGATGTGAAGCTATTTTAGAAACCGCATGCTGCATTTGACACACTGTGAACCTTTTGTTGATTGTAGAAGGAGGAGGATGGATGAAGCTTCAAAAGCGCTGGCCACATTTCTGAAGCAGCTACTGAGCAGAATGTCATATAATCCTGAATTAATGCATCGTCTTGGAAAAGAACCATCGATTCGTAGTGTGTGAGCCGCGCGCAGGTTGGTTTTTATAAATTTTCAGAGGCTATTAACTGTGAGGTCCTCGTGCGCCGTCCTCGAAGGCCTCGTTCCAGATCCGTTTTGTTCTCACAGCTGCTGATTACATCAGGTGTGTTGTGAGCTGCTATAGATCAAATCCTTGACAGGTCACTTTTCTTTATTTCATACTTTCTTATATAGCACTTATATATAATTGAAAGTGCTATATATTATTTATATATAAAAAGTACAACAAAAAAAATCCAGAAAGTATGAAGTAGAACAAATACAGGTGTGTGAGAATTGAAAGTAAACAATCATTGGAATAAATTCTGACCTGGAACTGAACATGGTTCTTAGGGAAAACAAAATATCTATCTATCTATCTATCTATCTATCTATCTATCTATCTATCTATCTATCTATCTATCTATCTATCTATCTATCTATCTATCTATCTATCTA
>QMIH01000419.1:345074-375156 GCA_003987875.1 Clarias batrachus | reverse complement strand
TATATAAAAAACAGGTAAAGAAGTGGGTTTATCAGACCCTGGGCTTGAATGCTTGATAAGAATCACAGACATGGCAGTAGACTAGGAACATAGGAACACAACAGCTGTTTTTTTTGCGCTTGTGATAAAATAAATAAGCCACAGCTCATCATTTCCCTTTTATCGTTGGCAGGTTCCTTGAGTCGTGGATGAATGCTCGCTGTAAAACTCAAACGTGCCATGGCGTCCCACTACCCGCCGTCCTCGTTATTAGATATCGTACTGCAGCCGAGCTGGACCAGCCGCCACTCACCCATGTGGCAATGCCTCCTGTGGATCTTCTGCGTCTGGGTCAACCCGGCCTTGCCGGCCCACCAGCACTCGCACCCGCATTCGATCAAAATCCCCGGTGACATCACACTCGGCGGCCTCTTCCCCGTGCACTCCAAAGGGCCCTTGGGTCAAGCGTGTGGCGAGATTAAAAAGGAGAAAGGAATCCATCGCATGGAAGCCATGCTGTACGCACTGGACCAAATCAACAGCGACCCTGAGCTGCTCCCGAACATCACCCTGGGAGCAAGGATTCTGGACACGTGCTCGCGAGACACGTACGCCCTGGAGCAGTCCCTCACTTTCGTCCAGGCGCTTATTCAGAAAGATACGTCCGATATCCGGTGCTCCAACGGCGAGCAACCAATCATACGCAAGCCGGAGCGCGTGGTGGGGGTGATCGGGGCATCAGCCAGCTCGGTCTCCATCATGGTGGCCAACGTACTTCGGCTCTTCGAGGTGAGTCATGCGTCTTAACTTGCATATGTACCTTGTGAAACAGGGAGTAGTGTGCGGATTGGCAGGAGTGTGTGTACCCTGTGATGGATTGGCACCCCGTCCTGGGTGTACCCAGCCTTGTGCCCTGTGTCCTAAGTCTCCCCTGCGACCCACTATACAGGATAAAGCGACATAGATGATGAGGGATGTTTTAAAGCACCTTAATTAACATTATCCAAGCTAGTTACTCAGGTCTCATAGAAATGCATTTTTTTCTGCACTTCTGCGCAGGCAGGTAGCAGGGACTTCCTAGTGTCAAAATAAAACTCATGGTTCCTCATATCTTACTACATTTCAATATTCTAAAAATAGGATTTCAACGTGGCTTTTCATCCGAGGTCCTCCTCGTAAACAAAACTCACACTGACCATGATATCATTGTCAGCATCGTCTATACCGCTTTATCCTGTATTTGGTGTCACGGGGAGCTTATAACTGGAGACTTAGGGCATGAGACAGGTTAACCCTGGACAGGGTGCCAATCCATCATACAAACTACAGGTAATTTGGGAACGCCAATTAGTCTAATCTGCATGTCTTTGGACTGTGGGAGGAAACCAGACTACCTGGAGGAAACCCACCAAACCCAAGCACGGGGAAGCAAGCCGGAGGTGCAAGGCGAGAGTGCTAACTACCAAGCCACCTTGCCACTCGGACATAGTATAATAAATTTAATTTGGTACCAAAATGAATTGTTATTGAACAAGAAATCTGAAAATATGCATAACTTAAATCACCCATAATGCCACATAATACCTGATTTACTGTATATAATCTGACATGGACAGAGAAAACTCTGACATCTAATAATCCTAAATTACAATAATAATCTCCCGAAATTGCTGTAGACCTTATTCTAAGCAATATTACTTATATTTGTTATGTGTTATATGTGAATATCAAATTTGGTGATTCGTTAGCATACTAAAACAAACAATGAACAATCTACAGTACCTATAGTGCATCCTTATAGCATCTCTCTATATCAGATATCCTTAACAAAAAAAATAAATGGATGGGATGAATCAGACTCATCATTCCCAGACGCATTTTTAAAAAATCTCCTTTCAAACTCCCTGTACATGTCTGTGGCTCCAGACTTACATCCCCTGCGCTTGTAACTATATACCTTTTTACTGTACTTACTGGATAATTCGTAGTAGTTACTGGCTAATATGCTTTACAGTGAATAACTCAATAAGAATAATACAATATGTAATATTGTAAAAAATATATAATAAGGGGTGCAACAGACTTCGGAAATGTCTACGTTTATCTGACTGGCTTTTTTTGTACAAACATAACTTGCTGATTTTGCTAGACTGTTTCTTTCAATTTTTGCCCAGATTGTGTGTTCAGGAACCAGCACACGTTTCACTACTTTGGGTCGGGCGGCTCAACACAGGTGTTACTTTGGAAATCTGCCATTGCAGTGGGATTTTCAAACCTACTTTTGGCCGAACGCCCTCCTGAGACCCACTCCTAGTGCTAATGCAGTGCCGAAACTGGCATTTTCCTGCCCTGAAAGTCTCGTCCCATTTCTTGTAACCTGGTTTAGTGCATGTATATTATTTACAACTACACGCTGTGCAAAAATTCATCTTAGGCTCGTGCACAAAAAAAGATCCTCAAAGCGAAACCGACATCAAAACAAGAATAGAACCGAACATTTATACATATAAAAAGGGACCGGAAATAACAGGTAAGATAGCAAATGGAAAATGTGGTGTGTCCACAAAATGAGGCGCACGCAAGACGTTCAATAAGGATTCGATTTTAATAAGAACGTTCTTGCTGTATCTTCTTACAAGTACAGTATGAAGGAGAACCTGCCAAAGTTCTCCTAACCATGCTTGCGCAGGATTTTTTAAATCTAAGAAATGTCCGGTCACTTACTGTACAGTAATAATCTTTAACCTTTAATGACATTGAAACATTTCTCCATAACGTATCGATTTTATTTTTGGGACGTGAATGCATGCGAAATCAAAATTCACTTTTTACCTGTTGACACACAGAAGAGATGCTGAAGAGATAAACAAACAAAATCTAAAACAAACCTCTTATAAAATGTTTATTCATATGCATGCAAAATGAGTTCCAAAGGTCTGAGGTCACACTTACAATAATTTTGTTTTGTTTTTGTCGATTGTTAAAAATATGTCAAATAATGTTCAATCAAGTTTGTGCACTATTTTAGGTCCGTAAGTAAGAAAATATGTGACATAGACCATTAGTACAAAAGGTCAGATTTTCTTTATGTCTCTGTATTTTTCTGCTAGAGCGTGTGTTGAGAAGACACTCTGATGGATTTAATCAAATATGGATCACCGGGTTTTGAACAAACTTGTGGAGTCTGACTCAGCCCGAGTGCACGCTCTCATTAAAGCAAAAAGGAGACACACAGAATACTAAGAGGGTTTAAAATTTATGTGAATATCCCCAAAGGGTCTACATTTGGCTTGTATTGTTACTGTATATAATAAATGTTTACCAAAAACTGTTGCAGTAAATTAGAATAGTCTTGTAGTCTCAGTTTTAGTCAGGGTTTTGGAACTCCACTACTGTTTATACAGTATATCCTGACACTAGGATGCTGGTAGAGGATCCTTGGGGTGCTGTGGGTTTGGCTGTTGTGGCTCATTCCGGATGGTTGGCGGTTCGATCCCCAGCTCCACCAGGTTGAAACTGTTTGGCCCTTGAGTGAGGCAGCGCCCTGAGCTCTGGCCCCAGTTGCACTGGGATATGCGAAGAAGGACTTTCACTGTGCTGTAATGTATATCTGACAGTTAAAGGCTTAACTTAACTCATGTCTCTGACGCGTCCCATGGGTGTGGGGTCTGGGGAGTTTGAAGGCCGGGTCAGCAGCCGGGTCTTTGCCTTCTCGCCCCTATACGCAACGTGCTGAGGTGGACTGGAAGTTCTGGTGCCTTTCTTTCGTGCTGCATTGTCTTTTCGGACCGGACAGGCTGGCATTTGGTCCCCGCTCGTACGGGTGAGCCTTGGGTGCCCATGAGCCCGTCAACAGTTCACTGGTATATAATCAGTGTTATTCAATTGACCTGATGGTGGTATTAATATTATGGCTGATTGATGTACTACTGTATGCACTGTATTATTTTACATGAACCCATGACATGGTTGAATTCCCGGATCTGATTGGTCAGAAGGTGTTGATTAAAGATTGATTCAGACTATACAAGTACATAGTAAATAAGAAGAACATGCTAATTAGACCCAACCTCCCTTCCATGGTAATAAGATCACGTGACCTGCGATCTCTCTATAATTTTCATCAAAACAACCATCATGGTGTACACAGAGCCAACTCACAAAAAGCTTGTCTCCACATTTTTTGGTTTGTTCTGACACCTTGTCACCTGACCGTATTTGCATACTCATTAATATTCATATATATATATATATATATATTCATATATTTTGTAAGATGCTTTATTTCATACAGCAGGTATTTTCTTTTAAATGCTCCATTTAAAAAAAAATCTAACCACACTTCAGATCTAAGTTAATCGAACTGAGAAATGATAGAACTGACTTGGAACAAAGTAGATCTAATCAAATAGCCAAAGTTGTAACTGCTTTAATTACACACTTGAGGCTTTTTTGTGTGTTTTATAGTTAAAGTGTGATGTGTGTAATGTGTGATTTTTTTTTTGTCTTTTTTTAAAGAAGTTTAACAGCTTTACCCTTGGAGCACAGAAACTTTTAACAAAACACTCATTTCCCAATGAGTACAATTATGACGCAGTTAATAAGTTCCAACAAGATTTAGCTGTTCTATTTAAATGACTTTTTTTTCCACATAATTTCCTCTCACTCACTCATCATCTATACCGCTTAATCCTGTATTCAGGGTCACGGGGGGCCTGGAGCCTATCCCAGGAGACATGGCAGGGTACACCCTGGACAGGGTGCCAATCCATTGCAGGCACACACACATACACTCACTTTGGGAGGAAACCCACCAAGCACGGAGAGAACATGCAAACTCCATGCACACAGAGACAGGAATCGAGCCTGGCCGGGGATCGAACCCAGACCCTGGTGGTGCAAGGCGACAGCGCTAACCACTACACCACCGTGCTGCCCGTGTAATTTCCTGCTCTGTGTTTTCTAGTATGGAGAGTAAACTGAGCTAAAACATTGAAAAAGGTACCTGTCAGTGTAACTGTGTGAATATATCATTTGCATAAGAGTGCGTGTGTGTCATAGATCACAGGAACTGTCATTTGAATTCTCTGACCTCTTGAACCTGATGCAAATGCTGTAAATCAGCTTTGGCATGGGTGCTTAGTTGATGCTGTCATGGTGGCGAGGCTTGGCTCCAGTAGCCCAGGGCGGCGGTTAATTGACGAATATGTAATCAGTCAGGGTAACTAATCACGTCGACTAATCAGGCTCTCTGCTTTTCTCTGCTCCCTGAGGCTCCAGCAAGACTAAGTGGGGAAACACTAGCATTTTTTACATTTCAAAACTTTTCCCTCAGGGGCATGGTGGCTCATGGGATAGCACTGTTTCCTCAGACCTCTGGTTCAGGGATTCAAATCTGTTTTTTTTGCATGTCCTCCCTGTTCTTGATGGGCGCCGTCTGGGAATAACAGCGTCGCCTACACATCCGTGGTGTTTCCAAATTACCATAGTGTATGGTCGAGTGTGTGAGTGTGTTTCCGGCAGCCTTGTGCCCAAAGCGCTCTGAGATGGACTCCACACCTGAATAAGCAGTATGGAGAATGAATAAAAGAATGAATGGATTTTTGAACTGAAATGGGCTAAAAAAAAAAAAAAAAGAAAAAAAGAACGCTTCCTTCCTGACGAAGACCTTGTTACAAAACTGAGCGGAAAAAAATGGATTCTTCAAATGTCCATTTTGGCTACGCAGACCGCCGAAACGCTGCCTGGCATCACAAAGCACCTCAGTGCATATTGACAAGCGTTTGATCTACATATCAAAAAATAGCCAGCTTTCTCTGGAGAGCGCCAGCTGGCAGAAATGTGTCCATGGCCAAGCTGACGGCAGTGTAAAACTACAAAAGACTGCTTGAATATTTTATCGAAAAGGTCATCGCTGTTTCAGAAACAGAGGCATAGTCTTCGTCGGTATAATGAAGCGCGCGGGCACGGCAAAACAATGATTCAATATTTCAAACGGGGAATAATTCATTACGCGCGTTCATACCGCGGCGCTGTTGCATTTACGATTCGGAGTTGGCAGAAAACAACAGCTGTGTCTGTCGTTCCGCCTGCAAGTCAAAGCATAGTAAATTATATTCATTTACATGCTCTGATATATTATTGCTTCCTTAGTATGCGCTGCAAAAAGTGATATCTTAGTAATGAAGCAATATTACACAAGGAGGGTGCGGGGGGTGGTGCTATATTGCTGGATATGGTGCGGCTATGATCGTACTGTATCCAGCAATACAGCAAAACCATGCTATATCCAGCAATACAGCACTCTCTCTATTTTATACAGCAGTTCCGCAAACACCATTTATTATCAACAGATTATGATTTGCTTCTTCATTTAACCTGTTAATTTAATTAGAGTAACTTTTTAAACTTTTTTTTTTTTTTTATCAGGGGAAAAAAGTAGTTTTCATTTCTTACTATGTAGCCAAAAGGTGTGGAGAATAAATCATGGAGGTGGTTCTAATAAAGTCCTGTAAATCTCGTAAGTTTTTCTTTATATTTCCAATTATTCTGCCACGTTAACATCCATCTTCTAGAGTTACTCGGGTTGGACCTTGGAAACGTCTTGGTACACAAAAAGAAGTGCCCTTGATCAGGGGTTGGAGAGCGATTTAGAATTCAGCCTGGTAATTCTGTTAGGACCTAGTTAGCTTTGTAGCTAGAAAGTAAAAAAAACGTCTGGTTCAAAAACTTTTCAGAATGACTAACAGTAGAAGCAATTATTAACGGGTGGGGGGTAGATTAGCCAAAAATTGTACTCAAGTAAAAGTAGCTGTAGTTCAAAATAATATTACTCAAGTAGAAGTAAAAAGGAGTCATCCCAAATATTACTCAAGTAAGAGTAAAAAAGTACTGAGTAACAGTTTCAATCATAATGTCCGATTTATTTATTTGATAAATATTAAAATAATATACAATTTCTGACATATCCAAATAATAAAATAAATGAAATGAATAAAATAAAAAAATGAATAAAAATGTTTATCTTTACAAAATAGCAAATTAATGAACAAGAAACAGAAATGTCCTAATCTCACCTTTTTTCACAATATAAAGCTTTTAAAATAAATCCCTACTGTAGGTAACATATGTATGTGTGAACAGTGTAACTATTTCCTGTGTAAGATATGCTGTGTATTCAGTCGCCCAGCAATGACTCAGCAGAAAATAACATTAGCACATACAGTATGTACAAGAGTCTCACTTAACCATAAACTGTGTCCTGCAGAACTAATGTGAGAAAATTATATATATATTTTTTAGCCTCTAACATGTTTGCTAATTATATCTTTTAACATAGCAACATTAAATAAAACAGCAAAACTATTGTAAGCGCGACATGTTTCCTCAGGTTGGACTATGCAGCTTTGCAGTTTGTCTGTGGTCATGTGATCATAGTTGCTACATCTGATTGGTGGAACACAGTCATGTGGTTCTGTAGATCCACCGGCTGCATTTCTCTGGGAAAAATAAAGGATATCTAATGTGTAGAATAAATGGTTAGTAAAGTAACAAGTTGAGTGTAGCGGAGTAAGAGTAGCGCTTCTTCTTCACAAATCTACTCAAATAAGAGGAAAAAGTATGGTGCAGTAAAACTACTCATAGAAGTACATTTCGTTTAAAAAAGTTACTCAAGTAAATGTAACTCGTTCCTACCCGCCTCTGATTATTAGGAAGACAAAGTGCTGTTTAAGATGACGTCATGTTATCAGAAGTGTTTTCCTGCTGAAAGTGCTTCCGTGACTGGGTTTGAATGAGGTCTTTAGCAGGAATCTGCTCTCTCGTCAATATGCTGGACCGCACACACCTACTGTACTTTCACAGTTGCTTCAACCGACAGTGTAATTAGCGGTTATTATAAGACGTGGTGTATATCATGTGGCGTGATACATATGCGGTTGTTAAATGTCCCAGTAGTGTTAACGTCCATTATCACCACATGTAAAATGCCTCTCCTCCAGTCAGATTGATCCGTCAGAAGTAGCTTGAATATCTTGAATTTAGTCAAATTTATCTACATTTCCTTGATATAAGATTAAATAAACTAGTTATAAGATTATTAAGCTTAATTCTAGATTTGTTTTTGTTTTTTTACACAATTTTAAGCGAAATTTTCTTGTAACTTGTTTCAAGAAATAAATGTTTAACATTAGTAAAATTATCTGCCAAAAGAAAAAAAAAGTGTTCTGTCTAGATATAGGCTTAATAATCTTAAATTTGGTTGATTCATTCACTCACTCATCTCGTCTATACAGCTTTATTCTGTATTCAGGGATTGGGACTATCTAAGGAGACTTAGGGCACTAGGTAGGGTACATCATGCATGAGGTGCCAATCCATTACAGGGCACAGATACACACAATCACACAGTGCAATTTAGAAATGCCAAGTAACCTAATCTGCATGTCTTTAGACTGTGGGAGGAAACCTCGATTACCCGGAGGAACCCCACCAAGCATGGGGATAACATGCAAACTCCACACACACAGTGTGACAGACCACAGTGCTCACCACTAAGCCAGCGTGCTGTCCATTTGGTTAACTGTAATATTACATTATGGAAATGTAGTTCATTTGAATAGGTTTAAGATATTTTGACGTGTAAAGATCTAACTTTTTGCAATATGACCTAATTCACAGATACAAGTAATAATATTACCTGTAATGTTTCTATGAGTTTTGGCAAATTCAGATATAGAGAGCAAAAAAAAAATTGTATTGGAAGAATGATGTGTGCATTACGCTGCGGCGTCGGTTGTTATCTTCTTACAACAGCAAGATTAAAGTGTTTTATTTCTTTACATCATGATTGTATCCAGTCAGTCTAATACAAGCCAGTGTGTTGGTTTATATTGTAGCTGCTGGTACGAGTTTTATTTTGGCCCGAATAAAATAAATGCATTTGAAGAGGAGTTCTTCAAGCCTCCAGCAAACGGACAAGATTGCCAAGGATTGCCTTTATGTTTGGGCATCGCTGCCAAAAGTATTGCTCACTGATCCATGACCAGCACCAGGCTGCTCTTAACAAAAGGGACATGAGATATGGAGTATTCGCTGGAAAATAAAAGCATCTTCGGGGTAAACAAGTCATTCATCCTAGTTCAATAGCACTCAAGGAAAACTCCGGTCTCGCTGGCAGCCACGTTCGAGGGATCGGCTCGACTCGCTCGCTGTCTTCTTCTGCTGCGTTGGCTAACTGAGAAAGTACAGAATCTCTGTGACAAATTTGTTGATTCGCACCCCGGTAAAAGCTCATATCTCAGCCGCTCCTGTCTGGACTTCCTCTACACTCTAATCCATCCTACACGGGTCTTATATAAGACGCTGAATTAGAAAGAAGAGAGGTTTTAGGAGAGAGAAAGACTGAGACGCATGTACTGTACAGCTCTGCTCTGTTTACCTTCAGTTTGCTCAGAAGAAAAAAGTAGCATTGATTTGATGAAAAACTAATCTGCTTGAATGGAACATGAAGTCGGCATCAGTGCCAGATCTTAGTTTCGGGGGATACTCTTTTACAGACTCCTCTACTCAAGCTATAAGCCACTTCATCACTTCTGTAAAAGTCTTAAAAGAGCATCCGTTGTGGGATATAAGCCTGCTCAGCTATGTGAACGTAACATCCAATTACGGGTAGGGTATAAACAGGAATAAGAACCATGGCACTAGTTTGGTGTTTCCAAAATTATCTTTGCTCATTACACTAATTGGAGGTCTTAGCTTGCTTGGTCTTGCATAATTTTGGTGATATTACTGTGGGTGTGGTGTTTTGTTTGTAGTGCCTTTAAATTGTTTTTTTTTTTAGGAATTTTACATACGTCTCTACCAGTGGAACGTTTTTGTGGAGAAGGTTTTAAGAAGTGGAGGAATCTTTTCAGGAACTTGAGAACATTGGACTCGATCTAGGACATTTTCAGAAACTCTGAGACTTTACGTGTGGTTGTACAGTACCAGAGGAACCTTTTCAGGAACTTATATGTCGTGGCCAATGGATACACCTTTTCAGGAACCTGAGAACTTTGGACCTTATCAATAGCAGAACATGTTCATGAATTCTGAAACTCTGAAGTGTGTTTTCACTGGAGGAAACTTTTCAGAAACTTTTAATTGTATGTTTTCATGGATTTGGGCACTTTAGGACCCCCTTCTTTAATTTTATAATTAGTTATCATTTGATGTGCCCTGAGAACAGGATCCTGGATGACCAGCAACGATGATGTTCTGACTTAATGCTGATCAGATGCATCCCTGGCAGGTCTTGCAGTGTGAGCAGGTCCTTGGTCTGATTTTCCACAATATCTTCAATTTTCATTGCAAAAGAAAAAAAAAAACAGACCCTTAGATACTCTCCACATCTTCTTAACAATTTTTTCATTTTTTGATTTCTGTACAAAGTAAAATAAAGGGCAACTCTGTGTAATACTAAAACATAAGAAAACTCTGCTTTTCTCTTGTTTTTCACACAACCTTCTCGGACGCTGATATCAAGTTCAAATAAAACTTTTTTACAAGTAAAACTTTAACAAACAAACTTGTCCAAGGCGTTTTGTTAAAAATCTACAGTGTGAGCACTCACAGTGTGTCCAATTGTGAGTTTTGTGAGCAGAAAGGTTGCGGGTTCAAGCAGGCAAGTGGCAATCTGGAGGCTGACAAAATTGTTTAGTGTGAGTTATTACATTGTACGCAATCAATAAAAATCTCACACCTGTTTTTATAAATAGTATTACTGGTGGAACTTTTTTAGGAACTTAACAACTCACTCACTCGCTCACTCATCTTCTATACCACTTTATCCTGTATACAGGGCTGCGGAGGGCTTGGAGCCTATCCCAGAAGACTTAGGGCATGAGGTGGGATACACCCTGGAAAGGGCGCAAATCCATTGCATGGTACATATGCAAACATACACACCCACGTGTTCCTTCACACACTACGGGCAAACTGGAAACGCCAATCAGCCTAATTGGGAAGAAACCGGATTGCCTGGAGGAAACCCACCAAGCACCACAAAAACTGCATACAAACAAACCCGCGGCGGGAATCGAACCCGGAAACCTGGATGTCCAAGGCGACAGTGCTAAGCCACCAACTCAGCAACTGTTCAGAATTATTATTGTCAGTGAAACCTTTTAAGAAACTCAGTAATATTAGATGTTTCCACCAGTAGAACCCTTTCAGGAACTCTGAAACTTTAGGTTTGTATATGCTGGAGGAACCATTTCAGGAACTTAGCCAATCTTATCTGTCTACCCACCGAACAAATCTTTTTTAGTAATGTTGGAACTTTAGACACTTATTGTTATTGGTGTTGAAACGTTTTAGATGTCTTCTCCAGTGTAGCCGTCTCAGGAACTTTGGAGCTTAAATTATTTCTCCACTGAAGGAAGCTTTTATAGGAACTTTAATATGGTTTCCAATGGATAATTTGTTTTAGGAACTTTAGATGTTATCAGCAGTAGAACCTTTCCAGGAACTCTGAACCTTTAAGTGTGGTAGCATTGGAGGAACATTTTTAAGGAGCTTAGCACAGTTTAGCGCCGTGTGGCTCCATTAGAGGAATCTTTGGTTTCTAACGGATAAACCTTATCAGGCATCCAAGAATGTTCGATGTTATCACCATTAGAACCTTTTCCGGGAGTTTTTGCATTGGTGGAATCTTTTCAGGAAACAGATTTTATGTATATAAACATTTTTAGTAACTTTCATTCTGTTTTCACTGAATGCAAGCGTTTCCACATATAATTGCCGAAAATAAGCTATTTATGAAGCCTGTCCAAACATGTTGTTATCGGGTTTGGGGAACATTATGTTGTGGAATGATGAACATTTCAGTTTTCCTCAGTGAGCTGATCTAAATAAAGAAGGATGTCCTACTGGTTCAGAGGAAATGCAAATAGGGGAGACAGTGGCAATCGTCCATATGAGAACATCTGTCTTTAGCAAAAGCCTCTAATTAGACATCCAAAATATACAGCCAGAAGCAGAAGAGAGACAAAAGCAAGGAGTCCAGCAGAGCCGAGGACCAGCAGCTTCATTAAACCAGACCCTTTTTACATCTGAGTACAGAGAAGCAGCGAACTGCCGCCTGTCATTATTCCGGTTCGAGGCCTGCTCGCTCGAGCGCAGACAAAACCTCGGCAATCGCCTCGTTCTGTTTATCAGGTGTGCGTTTTTCCTGTTTGCTGCTTTAATGTGCAAAGCATTTATCGGATGCCTGTTTAGCATGACAAAAGGCTCTGCGCTGATGTGTGCCCGAGTGTTCAGCTGCACCGCTCAGCTTAGTATAGCACAATATCATAAAACAAACTGTGCGCACTCAGAAGTGACAATATCGGTGAGTTTCACAGCCTTTGATGTTTTAGGGACAGGTGTTCGGGTGTCGCCCAGCCTTTGTGTCATTCGGTTATGCCATTTCCTCAGCTAATGTTTATTTAATGATTTTTTTCAAAACATCGTAACATCATTTGTTCATTTTCAACGCCCACTGTTGAATGCGAGAGGAACTGCCTTTACAATAAGATACTCACGTGCCTTTTAAAACACTCGCCGGCCACTTCATTAGGTCCAGGACATCCATTCAACTGTTAACGGGAGTATCTAAATCAGAATGAGAAAAGAAAGGCGATTTAATCGAACGTGGGCTGGTCTGAGGATTTCTGAATCTGCTGATCTACTGGGATTTTTATACATAACCATCTCTAGGGTTTACAGACAATGGTCTGAGAAAGTGAAAATATCCAGTGAGGGCAGTTCTCTGGGTGAAAGTGCCTCGTTGATAACAGAGTTCAGAAGATAACGGTCAGGCTGGTTGGAGCGGACAGTACGGGAACAGTAACTCAATTAACATGTGATTACAAATGAGGTATGCTGAAGGGTATCTCAACGCACCTCACGTTGAACATTAAAGCTCCAGCAGCAGAAGACCACACGGGTACCACTGCTATCAGAGAATTCACATGGGCTCACCAAAATTGGACAAAAGAAGATTGGAAAAGTACTGACTGGTCTGGCTTGTAATACATTTACACCATTTGTTAGATGCCCCCACTTGCATTTGATATCATTATACATCAGAGCAGTTGAGGGTTAAGGGGCTTGCTCATGGGTCCAACAGTAGCAACTTGGTGGTGCTGAGGTTTGAACCTGGGACCTTATGATTAGTAGCCTTAACCACTGAGCTGATCAATGGTTCAGGCTGCTGGTGGGGGCGGTGTAATGGTCTGGGGGGTTATTTCTTTGGACTCTTTGGGCCCCTTAGCACCAGTAGAGCATTGTTTTACTGCCCCAGCCTACTTGAGTGTTGTTACTGACCATGTCCATCCCTTTATGACCATAGAATAACACAGCATGTCACAAAGCTAAAATCAATGTCAAACTGGAGCTAAAATCCAGCCTCCATAGTCACCAGATCTTAATCCAACACCTGCACCCAACGGACAAATCTACAGCAACTGCGTAATGCTATCATGTCAATATGGACCAAAATCTCTGTTCCAGCAGTTTGTTGAATCTATGCCATGAAGAATTAAGGCAGTTAACGAGGTTCAACCCAGTACAGTACTAGCAACATAATAGTAACAAAGTGCCTGCTGAGTCTACTGTACATACTGTAGACACTACACGGGCTTAGTATTCTGATCAGGTCAGTAGAACAATCAGTGTACATGCACGGGGGTGAAAACGCACAGGCAAATAGCTGAACACCAGGATATTTCATCATCAAAAGATGTAAACAGACAAGAGACCAAACCAGTAAATACAACTGTATGAGACGGCAATAAAAGCCAAAGCTTAGACAGCTTACATTCAAGTCTGGGGTAAGACTTCACAAACAGAAACAGAAAAAACAAGATGGAAAGTAATCAAGGTACAGTAATCAAGGTGAGACACAGGCCAGGTCAACACATTAGGGTAATCAGTCACGCTATAATATGGATGGGAGAAGAGCTAAAAACCCAAACAAAAGCTCATGGTGTGACCTCCAAATAAAACTACACGAGTGAGTAGTATGCCAATACCGTACCGGCATGACAAAATTGCTTAAAATGGAAAAAAATTCTAAATTATCTTTTGCTGTCTATGATTACTCCATCCATGCATCCATCCATCCAGGGACAGTGGAAGCCAATGGTGTCCATTGTATTTATTCCCATTTTTACAACCGTGGTAGGACCTCCGGTCAACATTCACACGTTACATGCAATTTGGACATGCCAGTTAACCTAACTGGACTGCAGGAAGAAACCCACCAAGCACGGGAAGAACATGCAAACTCCATACAAACAGACCAAGGAAGGAATCGAACCTTGACCTTGGAGCTGCAAGGCAACAGTGCTAACCACTACGCCAACGTGCCGCCCTATGTTTACTGCAGATCCACAAACTCCATGTTTAAAACAATGCTCTGTATTTTTTTTTGTATTATTCTTTAGCTGAGTGTATTTATTTCTTTTTTTGCATTGAGGTTGATTCGGGGTGAATGTCAGTCAGGGATTTTGAGACTGAGATCACACAGAGGTTACCACTTGCGGTGCTAAGCTAACGTCAGAGTGTTCTCCTCGCAGCACACACCACCTTGACACAATGATGAGTAATGTATTTAGTCCTTAAATGCACTGTATATATTCACACACACACACATACAMAACAAGCACACTAAATCATTCTTTCTCAAACGCCATATACACACACACAGATGACACTTCTGTCGCAGCGTTTTAGCAGCGCTGTATACCCGAGAGTGAGAGAAATCTTCGTGAGAGGCCGGAAGTCTCACACTCCGGGGCAACAAATTGTTTCTGAATGAGGAGACATTTGCTCTCCCTCCAGGGCCTTAGGGTCCTAAATTTTTCAACGAGCTGTCATGGTGTCCCACCGCCTCAGTAATATCCATCTCCATCTTTCATCTTTTAGTGGCCAGATGGGGTTAGCTGATGCGTAGCTCATGAGTAAATAAACCCCTTGATTATTTTAAAGCATTAAAGTAATCTATGTAGAATAATAACATGCGTTTAATGAGAAACTAATAAACATGACCTACAGTTGGAATAACTCTATATCATTACCCTCATAAAAAACAAAACGAAAAAAAAACAACAACAACAACAGTGCCCATGTCAGTGAATATGCGTGAATTTGCACTTTAGAAACACGACCATATCCTCCTGCCTCAGCTAGAAGCTAGACAGGTACAGTAGTTAATGGCTAGTTTGCCTTGTGACTCATACGTCTATCTGTTCCTACAGAGGCTTCGCACAAATAATATGGAGAGGCAATTTGAGTTGTGTTATTATTTTCAAACCGTTAATGCCACAGTGTGTATAGAAAATAATCACTCCTCCTAAATCCTCCTAAAAATGACTTGTAAACTTAATCGGGTGAAGCGAATTAATTTCTCAATGGCACACAAAGCTTTGCGCAGCTAGGCTTTGCTCTATCAATATTGGGTCAGGTGTACTTCAGTGGGTAAGGCACTGGACTGCGGTTGGGCAGGTTCCAGGTTCAAACCCCACAACCACCAAGTTACCCCTGTTTGGCCCTTGAGCAAGGCCCTTAAACCTCAACTGCTCTGATGTATAATGAGATAAAAATGTAAGTTGTTCTAGATAAGGGCGTCTGCAACGTAAATGCAATATTTGCACACTCACGTTGAGTAAAATTTGATGGTGAACGTTGATAGACTGCAGTCTTCAAGTCATTCCACTTATTTTAAATGGCATTTACGTCTGGTTTCCGACTAGGCGGTGCAATGATGTTCACATTTTTCTCCTTCAACCACTGTTGAGTTTTGCTGTGTGCTCTGGGTCATTCTCGTGTTCGAAATTAAACCTACTTTCCATTGAAAGCTTTCCGGCAGAGAGCATCAGATTTTCTTCAAGAATTTGATGGCACTATGCCCCATCCATTTTCCTTCTATCCTAACAAGTACCTCAGTCCCTGCTGCAGTGAAACACCTACATAACAGGATGGACCAATCTTCATGCTTTTGTCGGAATGATGTTCTTTGGATGGTAAGCATATCGTTTGGTATTACATTTTAGTCGCACATGACCACAAGACCTTTTTCCATGTGGCATCAGAATCTTCAAGGTGTGTTTTTGCAAAACTCAGTCGCTCAAGATATTTTTTCTTGAAACCCTTCCACAAGATAGAATTTGTGACACATGCACGCAATGAGCACTCTTTGTCATAAATTTCTGCAACTGCTTCAGAGTTGCTGTGGGCCTCTAGGTTGCCTCTCTGACCAGTTTCCTTCTGGCGATTTTATCCAGTTTGGAGCGACGTCCTGATCCAGGGACGGTCTGTGTTGTACCTTCCACTTGATCACAGTTGGTCAAATGTCTTTGTGTGCCATTGAGAAGGTGATTAGATTCACCTGATTGAGTTTACTAGTCATTTTAGAAAGGGGTGATACCTTTTCAAATCAGTGATTCTGTTTTCTGTTTTTTTTTTTTTCCTGACATGTTGGTGTTAAATCTTTTACTAGGATGCTAAACGCTGCACTGAGTAAATATAGCTGGATGAAACAAAAACTGGATCTCTCTTCATTTCATGGCTGCAAAGCAAAAAAAGTGATTATTTTAAAGGCGGTGGGGGGTCATTCTTTTCTATACCATCTGTACTGTATATCTTGCCCAGAAAAGCTTTCTATACTTACTAGTAGCTTTCAAACAGAATGGGAAAATGAGTTAATCCCACATATTCTCATCATAGTCACTTGTAACCTGTAAAATATAATTAAACAAACACAAAGGGCACATTTATTTAGTATATGTGGTGATTAAATATGGAGGCTGACTGTGGTGACCTTTAATGAACATCATTACTGTGCAAAACACTATTATTCACACATATATCAGCTGTGCTCTATGCGTGTCATGGTAATCATATATAAATAGGCATTTGGAGCTGTCATAATATATTTAAACTCAGAATCTCGATGGCAGCAATGCCTCAGGAGGCAAGGCGGATTTGCTCTAGAATACCTAGGTAAAGGCTAAAACAAAAACTAAACACAGGAAATTCGAGTCTCAGAAATGCACAGTCAGTAAAACGAACAAACAAACAGGGCCCGTATTCACAAAGCTTCTTAAACCTAAAAGTTGCACCTAAAAGCAGTGACGAAATTCTAAGAAAAATCTTAGAATTAGGGCATTTTCTTAGAGTTTTTTCTTAAATTTAGGATTAAATCTTAGTAAAGATAAAAATGATTCACAAAACATCTTAACCCTAAAAACAGCTCCTAAGTTAAAAATTGTTAAGAGTAGAGAGGAGGACTTTTAAGAGGCTTAAGAGTTTCTCTAGCAGAGGACAAAATGGCGGAAGGAAGAAATAAACTCCAAACACTGAACATAAAGCTAAAAGTAAACGTTGCTCTTCTGTACAATTTGGTTTTCTTGTTGTTTTACTTCCATCTCTCTTGGATTGTTGGCTACATACCATCCAAAAGTGCAAATTAAATAGACTGTCCCGCAATCATGTAAACTGTAAAAGCTGAGACATTTTGCTCCTATAAATCTAAAATGTATTACAAGTAATAAAATCAGTATGGTAAATAAATGTGAGAACTTACAGTAAATATAGTAACTACTGTAGGGAAATTGGTTCCTTCAAAAGTAGACACATTTTCAACATTTAGCCTAGAAACTTTGCATAAAGTAACCTGTACTCATGATTATACAATGTCTTCATATACAAAAAATTATAAGTTCACTGTTTGTTCTATTATCATGTATTCTGTTTTCACAAAGAGCACATTTCAAAACCTTTGCAGAGGTCAGAGGTGATTTTTTATTAACCAATCACAGTCCTTGAATCGCTGCACCATCCCTAGCAACGGGGTCAACCACACCTCCTCACTAAGATACTAAGGTTTTAGTATTTTCCTTATTCAGAGTTGCTCTAAATTTTTTCCTAAATCACTTTTAGTCTAGGACTCCCAGCTAGGACTTTTTAAGCTAAGATAGGAGCTCTCTGAGAGAATTCTAAGAAGCTTTGTTAATACGGGCCCTGTTCTATTATTATATATTCTATTTTCACAAAGAGCGCATTTCAAGACCTTTACAGAGGTTAGAAGTTATTTTTTTTATCAACCAATCACAGTCCTTGGATTGTTGCATCATCCCTGGCAACAGGGTCAACCACACCTCCTCACTAAGATAAAGGTTTTAGTATTTTCCTTATTCAGAGTTGCTCTGAGAAGGTTCCTAAATCACTTTTAGTCTAGGACTCCCAGCTAGGCCTTTTTAAGCTAAGATAGGAGCTCTCTGAGAGAATTCTAAGAAGCTTTGTGAATACAAGCGAGGTTATGACAAATTAATATTTGTGTCATTCTCGAACTAGTGTATATTCATGCATTTAAAATTTCCGTGAATTATTCAGATCGACGTAATCAGGAGTTACAGGTGCATGTCACAGACGTTGCGTGTACTCATTAGCTAAAAAAAAGCAGTATCTTTTTAATTGAGCATCTAATAATTTGCCATCTAATTTTATTTAGTCCCCAGAATTTAAACCATTTTTCCCACATGCCTTATTTTCGCAAACAAACATCAAAGCAGGTTATTATACTCAAGGAAACTGTCCTAAAACCTGGCACATTCGTGACGACTCCCCCGTGACGAGTTTGACACTGTGTTTTTAAGAGGTTTTGCCAGAGGAGACAACAGGCGCCGCGTTACACGAGCGATTTTCAGATCCACCACGAGATCCAGACAAAGCCCTACGCCTCAGTTCGCCTCTCTCTCGCAGACGCACATTGACAAGTTTCACACAGCGCATGGCTTAATGACATCTCCTTTACCAGGAGCTGTTGAACAGAGGCTGAGGATCGAGATAAACCATCAGGCAGCTGATAGCTGGAGAATTAGAGAAACCCCTCGGGACATTAAGCCTCTCGGTCCCACAGCTAAATTTACTGCTGTACACACAGAAAGAGGGATATGAGAGTGTATCAGATAGTTAGAATTAGATAGAGAGAGAGAGAGAGAGGAGTGTGTGTGTATATGTGTGCAGGTCCATAAGTAGAACATATTGGATAGAGGAGCATTTATGTTTCATGGGGAAGCGGATGGGATTTGTTAGACACAGATGCATTTCAAAACATAACACCCAGTGATGTACAATACAAAGATCCATAAATGCAAAAACATTACCTGTTATTATAGGGATAAAGACATGTTAAAGCTCAGATATTATATGGTTAAGAATCTTTCACAACAACTATAATAAGTTAAAACTAAAAGATTGCATCGTATCACATTGTCTTTTTCTGTACTGATTCTGATACGTGAACCTCCAGTATCAGCTAAACATAATGTTTCACTAATGCCACTAATGCAACATTTATGCATTACAAACTACCAAACTTAAAAATTATTATTATCTTTTTACTCAAGCACTTAAAAATACCTAAACATATGATTTACATAAAAAGCTCTTGGATCGAGGATTCGATTCCCGTCTCGAGGTCTGTGTGTGTGTATGTTCTCCCCGTGCTTGGTGGGTTTCCTCCGGGTACTCCGGTTTCCTCCCACAGTCCAAAGACATGCAGATTAGGCTAATCGGCGTTCCCAAATTGCCTGTAGTGTGTGAATGTCGACTGGAGATTCTACCTCGGTTGTAAAAATGGGAATAAATATAATGATCACCATTGGCCTCCACGGCTCCTGGATGGATGGATGGATGGATACATATTTTACACAATAAAAAGATTCTTCATATGTAAAAATTTTCAATTAAAAATTCAAATTTTCTTTTCTTTTCCAATATTTCAGTTCGATACAGGATCAGATAAATTTCTTGTTTTTTCCTCCAATATCAAATCCGCCATTTTTGCCAGTCCACTCCTGATCCTGGGTTTCTCACAGGTTCAATCTTTACTTCAAACACTAACTGCTTTATCCTGGTCAAGTTGCCGATCGATCCGAAGTCTATACTAAGAACACCTATTGTGAAGACGGAGTACAGTTTAATGGAATGCGAGTGCATCTGAGGAGCCCCTGCGCACATACTTCCACACCTAGGAGCGAGGAAACCAGAGATCCAGAGGCAACCCATAATATGAGGGGCATTCAGGTCAGAGTGATTTTGATTGCGCAGAATAATGGAACTCCCTTTATTTCTCTATATATTCCACTTTTACACTAATGCACTTATCACAGTGTTTCACTAGTGCTTCAAGATAGAAGCTTTTCTCAGAACGCTGATGCCATGATCCGATCGGTCTGAAACGCTGGCCTTCTAGGAACTCCTTTAATGGCCCAGAATGTGAACATGGAATGATGTCAATGATGCCAAATGGTGTTTGTAAATGTTTGTGTGTACAGTTCCTACAGACAGATGCGCCTCTTCCGTCAGTTGACAACAATCTGTTTTCCGTCAGTTTTCAAGGATCAGGCGCTCCACTCGCTGGTTGTTCACGGGAGCGACTGCAGCAGGAACATCATTCATGGATGAACGGCGTTCTTTAAAACCTTGTTTTACCGCGGCTAAGAGTCTCATCACCACTTAAAGTCTACTGTAAATGTCAGTCGATTTTTCGCCTTCGTTCACCCTAACGTTCATCATAAGTCTCGGTTTGACTTGAACGGCCCTTGTAACACAGAGAACAATCATAGTAAGCACACAGAGGATCGAACCTCCCTCAGAATATCAGATGCTTTCTTCCCCACAGGAAGAAAGTCACAACAGACAGACAATTGGAAATAATTGGAATTGTCTTTTCTCAATGTAGGCTAAATATTCTGTAAGAGCATATATACGTTCACGCACTGGCATCATAACCTTGTCTGACCTCTTTGCATTTCCCCTCGGCGGCTTTCGGATCCTCGGAGTTGTAAATTCCTTTCCAATTTTTTATCTGACGTCTCTGTTCTTACTCGCTCGGATTGCTTGGCTGACCTTTGCCCCTGCTTCTTGACTTTCCTTTTATAACTCTGCCTTCTTTAAAGAAGGTCTCAGAGACTGAGATTGTTCATTTTAGTGGTTCTATGCAAATAGTGTTTTTGGGTTGTTTGGGTACAGACAGATTCTGYTTTTAACTTTTGTGKGTCTTTGGTTGGTTAGAAAATGTAAAACGAAAGAAAGAGAGAAATAGGGAATTAAAGAAAGAAGAAGAAAGGGGTACAATGTCCTTTTTTTCCTTTGTTGGATGCAGAATTCTTTTGTATTTTCTATTATGACACAAATGACCATGCAAGATATTTTATTCTGTGTTCTGGGAGATATGGAAGATCTGGAGTGGGTTAACTTTGATGTTTTGATGCTGGAAGCTTCTTGAACGCTGCATGAACAGCCACTGTATAGAGCATATGTTAGTTTAAATAATGTACAGATGTTTCATTATCATGCTGTACAGCTTCTTCACTCGAAACTTTCACAGCATGTTAAATTGGCTGTGCAAATAAATAAGCTCTGTCTCCATGGAAACTTCAGGTTGAGCATCTTTCTTTAATTGTACCTGAGTTCAAAATCTTTTTTTCTTCTTAAGATCATGGATAAATTTATCTTCGGTGTTCTGTGTCATGAATATGAAACAGATTATTGACTGTGTGTGCATATTGTGCATTCGAGTGTGTAGTAATATTTACCTTGAATTACTTGCCAGCCCTTACATTTAATTCATTTGGAAGACAATGTATATCCAATATGGATTATTTTACTTAATATTGGCACCTGAACGTTAAGAAACTACAGGAAAAATGAACCCTCTTCCCACCAAAGTGAATCAGGTGCTAGTTTGTGTCTGGTGCTAGTGCCGGATCAGAGCCGGTTCGATAGCGAGCCTCCTGAGCACTGGCTTTGTTTTTCCATGGGCTACAAACTCACATCATTACGTTACTGTATACGTCCGTGTACGTCTCTACTTTCCCAGCAACGCTAATGGCAATGCTAGCAGAAATATTATCAGAAATGCTAGCATTAGCGGCAATGCTAGTGGAAATGCTAGGAGCAATGCTAGTGCTACGGGCAACAATAATGGTAAACTTTAACATGGCTTTACGAGCAGTTCTCCTGGCTTTTGAGCTGCCCATTGCATAGTCCATTAAAAAAAAATGCCGGTTATAAACTTTTAGTTGGTCTTAATATTCCCTCCACCCCAGTCCCTTATGTAAGCAGTTCTTCCTTCTAGCTTAGCAGAGTGTTGGTGGCCCAGTGGAACCGGCTTTTCTTACTGAGGGCTGTCTGAAACCAAAGAACTGGTTCGAAATTAGCCACCGTCTGAGAGCTAGCTCCAGAAGCACCTTGGTGGAAAAGGAGTAATTGTGTCCTTGCTAACGATGTTCCATGAATGGGACAATTTGAACGTTACCTCACAGAAAAGGGTTAAACAGGCTAAAACCTACTGGTGAAATGATTTTTAGGGCTAGCAGAGAAATCTTGGTGTCTAAATGGGGCTGAGGGTTCCCTCTTGCTTATCACTGTTTCCTCATTGAGATATTCTTAAAATAGGATTTCAATGTTTTTTCCATGGCTCTCCTCACAAAAACTAACTTGCATTGGCCATATCTCAATTAGAAACTGGAAGCTTATTGAACCAGAAATCTGAAAATTTGCAAAACATAAATCACCCAAATGTGACTTAATACCTGATTATTTCCTTAAAACATTCTATTATGACAATAGTTAAACTGTATACACATTAACACTTATATTACAACAGATTTCGTCTAACTGGAAACCTTTAGTGCGAGTTACAGTATATATGATATAAATGGATTGATCAAATGACTGATATGTAGTGATCTATCTATATAAATAAAAGAGAGGTTTTGTCTGTAAGTTGGTCAGAACTCGCTGTTTCAATGTTATCTTCACTTTTCATACACTGGAGGACCCAAAACCAGTCTCAGAAAAATTTCTGTCCGTATGTCTGTATGTCCGTATGTCTGTCCTGTATGTCTGATTTTTGTCACAGCATTAGGCAAAACTGGCTGAACAGAATTGAAAGAAACTTTGGCAGTTGTTAGAGAGTGTATTTGCCTGAAGTTAAACCTGCGGCATAAATTAAATCAAAATGTTGAGTAGAAGCGACGTTATGACCAGTTATATATACTGTATATATATAGTATGTCACAGAGTCTAGAGCTTTCTTGGCAGAATATAACGTTTTTTCCCTCAAGGACGGCGTGGCTATACTGCACGTGTCACTCAACAAAGCCAATTAACACGTTTACAGTGTATAGACAGAGTATACAGAAGACACAGAAAACTGTAAAGCTGCCCAAATCCTCCTGAAACACAAACGGAAACGTGACCCAGCATGGCTTACTCCAATAAAAAGCCAGGTAGACTATGCAAACTGAAGATTAATGGACAGATCAATGTGTTTGTTCTTCCTGCGGCAAGTTTAAAACCAGTTTGTTCTGAAATCGCGGCGCTAATAACAGCATGTGAGGCGTCACTATGAGATAAAACGCGGGCCGTGAAACCTGCAAACGTATCCGCAGCAGTCCGAGGTGAGGGCGGGTAAAATACCAGAACTGGAAATGAAGAATCATTTTTTATTCTGTTGCGTAATTATTTGGTATGTAAATTCCCTCAATATTGCTAAAGGTGGAATATTTACAATCTGTCTTGTTCATGTTGTGTAAATCCATTCTTATGAAAGCATGATTGTCAGCGCATGTTAAGTCCCTGGTTAGAAGCGCTGTCTAATTAATTATCACAACCGCAGCTCTGAGGTGAAGCGAGCGGTTTGCTATGAGCGTGCTCAACTCCCCATGAACCTCGGTGTGTTGATGAAGCTAACAGAGTGGACAGTCTGATCAGCTGGAGGAAATGTGAGCAGGACGGAGAGGGACGGACATGCAGGCTTGATTGATTGCTTTATTAATGTTCAGAGGGAAAACTTGTCACCGTATAAAAAAAAACATTGCAGTCCATATATACATGCACAACCCCTTAAAAAATAATACTGAGACCTACTTTAGGGCACAAGATAAACAAGTTCACTGCAAAATTATTGGTGCCTTTTAAAAGGACTAAATGAAATAGCAAAGATAAACATAAAATAAAAATTTTAAAAAGTTAACACACACAACAAAAACATTAAAGTATACAAAAGACTTTAGTGAAGAGTTATTGGTTCCTTTTCATAAAAGAAAATAAGGGGAATTTTTTTTTATTTATCTTTTTTAATTGTTAACTTTCCTGAAGGGTGCCAATAATTTTGGAGTTGACTACAGTACACATTCTGAATGCCAGAGGATAAATAGAATGCTGCATTCTCTTATACACATCAAAAACATTAAGGAATAGAGAAAGCTACTTTGATCTACAAGATGAACTAGTTCACTGCAAAATTATTGGCGCCTTTCAGAACATTTTATCATTGTCGATTTTTTTCTTTTTCTTGAAGGGTGCCAATAGTTTTTTGAGTTGACAGTATGTTCTATATGTGCAGGATTGACTAAAATACTGCATCCTCTTATACAGGCAGCTGCACACACACACACACACACACACACAAACACACACACACACACACACACACACGCACACAAACACACACACACACACACACACACACACACCGAGTAAAAACCAGCTTTAGGGATTTTACATCCTGTATCTCCTGTTAGCATTCCCACAGCACATACTGTACTTCAAGCATTACCCAAAATCCTGGCATTGAATTAACACCTAACATTTATATAAATGCAGCTGAATAAAAGTAAACAGGGTGAATTGAGCGCTGGGGATTTGGCGCTGCATGGTGACGCATCATGCCTACATGAACACACTCATATGTACTGTAGCACACTTTCCACCACATTTTATGCGTATGAGCAATTTGCAGGTCATCAGTGGAGGGCTACAGTATATAATTATAATAATCTCACAGAAAAACCTCCATCCAGTTTGTCAGTATTGTCACAGACACTTATTATTACATAATTATTACGGATTCATCAAAAATCCAACAAGATGTGATTTGTTAATAGTGTCTGTATTATTATGTAATATTATTTTCTGTGCACACGTTATGATGTTGTGGAAACTTGCGGGAACAAGTTAGTATCTTCAAGTTATTTAGTTCATGTTAATGCTTTGTCGATTACTTACACAGTATTGTACCATAATATTATCACACTAAATAACACACTAAATATTATATAGTGGTTAGTACTGTGGCCTCGAACCTCCAGAGTCTGGGTTCGATTCTCGCCTTTGGGATCTGTGTGCATGGGATCTGTGTGCATGCTCTCCCTGTGCTTGGTGGGATTCCTCTGGGTAATCCTGGTTTCCTCTCACAGTCCAAAGACATGCAGATTAGGCTAACTGGTGTTCCCAAATTGCATGTAGTGTCTGAATGAGTGCTTAAGTGTGTGCCATATGATGGATGATGGCGCCAGGCCCCCTGCAACCCTGTATACAGGATAAAGCGGTATGGATGATGAGTGATGAGCTGTGTGGTGTCTGGGGAATTTGGAGGCTGGGTCTGCGGCCTTGGGCACTTAGACTGCTGAGTTCTCAGTGTGCTGCACTTGGTGCCTTTGTTTCATGGCTAGCATTGACAATTCCTTTGCAATTTGCTTTTCTGTGGTATTAGATTGAACTGGCTAGCCTTTGGAACCAGACTGATGGTTTCCCCAAAGTTCCTGTTTTTTTCCCGATTCAGCACCAGGTGGCCGAACCTCAGCAGGGACGGGCTACTGTGGCAGAGAACACACTGTTTTTGAGTTCTGAGGATTCCTTTGGCACCCATGTCGAATGTCTTTGATCCTGTGGCTCCTAGCACACTTGTTTTTGGTCCGATTGGAAAACGAGACATGTCCCATCAAATGCCTTGAAAATCTCTACTACACTGGAAAATAGACATACTGTAGAAAAAATAAGTAACCCGTTCAAAACTCCTTCCAAATCTCTTTCCACAAATCTCTACATCAATTTAAAATTTGTTTGGTCAGTGGGTGTTGATCAATATTCTGTGAAAGCAGTTCCGGCTGCAAGGTTTATACTAATGCGCTCATTCTATTACCTTACCATTTCCTCGGAAATAATGCTCGATTACAGGGTTCGTGTTTAATATTGATTATTTTTCTGTAAAATCAAACCCTGTTGTGTTTTATTTCTTATATATATTATTGCATTCTGAATACATGCTTATTCTACAGAATATGTAAACGGCGTCTCTGAAGAACTTTCTAATTTACGTTGGTGGGAATTTCAAGGCATCCTACGGGTTTTGTGGGAATTTGATGAGCACTTCATGGCATTCTGAGCCTTTCCGAGAAATTCCGTATTGCGAAACGTATTTTCGCATAGGAAATAATGTAAATGCAGATAATCTGTTCCAGCCACCCCAAAAATATTACCAATATTACCAATTTACAATATCATTATATTTTTTTGCATATAAAAACAATTAAAACATTTAGAAAATTAGTCAAATAGGAAATAAATAGACCACATTTAACCTTAATTTATGATTTCATTTGGCACCGGCTGCTACAGTATAAAAATGAAATTGAAAGTGGCTCCCTTTCCTTCTTACTAATGTTCTTGGTAACATTCTCTGTACACATGGTGCTATTTCTTTACTAAATCTTGCACAAAATGCAAAAAGTTAAAAGACACAAAAAAATCAGGTCGCTTCAATTGGCTTATATACGTATACATAGGAAATGTTATGGTGAGCACCGATATATTGAGTTTTATTTGGAATTCCAGGAAAATTCCAAACACTCGTCGTCTGCATGAAACGGAATCAGTTTTCCGCTGAACAATTGTAAAACCAAAACGGAATTGTGGGAGTCGAGTGATTTAAAGCCGAGACGTTCTTTCTCGAATAAAAGACCCGCGAGTGTGTTTAGAGCGATTTCTCTCCCTGATCCCAAACACAGCCTACGTACATTCCGCAGGTTTTATTGATGCTTAGTAGAGCCACCCACGATCTGTTTCGGCCCGATTCAGTCTATAATGTGAGGCTGTTTGTGTGTATATGTGCATGTGTCTGTATAGTGTTTACGCCGATCTAATCTCTGCTTTTCGATGATTCAGGGATGTGAATGACGAGTCTGTTGCTGAATGTGTCGTTTTTGAAAGGCTGTGTGTGAAATGGCTTCGGGTTCCTCTGTGCATCACTTCATTTGACTAAAACCGCTCTAATCCTCGATGGATAATCTGTCAAATGGCTTCCTCTCGTGTCCTTCTCTCCACACACTCCGCCTGTGCTCCTCTTCTCACTGACCCACATTTATATGACATCGCGAATTTAGAAAAGGTACATTCTAACGTTCAGTTATACAGGCAGTTATAAAGAAAGTAAGGACAGGCCCATAAATCCCTAGTGTTACATTAGGACTTTAGACTTCTGCATCTTTGCAAAGAATCGATGTAAGTCTTTTCTGCTCAGATATTTCTCGCCTCGACAAAGAGCTGCATCTGAGACCTCCTTATGGAGATTTATCAGCGCGTATTAGCATGCAGAAGCCGAACACGGCTGGATTAAAACCTATCAGAGGAGAATTATCATACTGAATAACGTTCTTGGTGATTAACAGAAACCTGCTAATCCAAACGCCTGGCACTTACGGAAAGAGGTTCCATTTAGTCCAGGCATTCAGAGAAGGCTAGAGAAAGAGTTAAGTAAGCAAGTAAGTATTTATGGAAATGAATCACGTCCACCATCCTGAACCAGCTCTAGTTCATTGGCCAGGGACATTAACATTTTATTTTATTTTTTAAAAAAGTGTTCCATTAATGGAGAATTACTTAGCGGCGTAATTAAAGCCATGACCTGGCTGAACCTGAGTCTGAAAATACAGCTTTAATGGGTGAGGTGCTAATGCATCTACAGCTTAAACTCACAATTTATTTATTTATTTATTTATTTTCAGGTTAAATTAGGAAAATTCCAACACGTGAAATCAGTCTGGTGTGAGAAACGGATTTCGTCATGGAATTTACAGAAGTTTGAGGAACAGGTCTGGCGCATTTTGAATTCACCAAATTCAATTCATTTGAATAGGATTTTCATTATGATTATAATTTAGGCTCTTGTTATTAATTAATCCTAAGAGTGATAGTGTTAGTGCGCTTACAGTACAGTAGTTAGAAGTAGTGCAGTCAATCGATTAAAACATTTTAATCTAGTTAATCACTAGTCATAGACTGGGATTAATCACCATTCCTCACCATTTTAAAATACACAGATTTACTTATATTATAAACAGTCGCAGCCGGTCAATACGGGCCGCAGGGGCGCAGGGCACATAAATCTGGTCATTTCACAAAAAAAATACGAATGTGTTCAAATTTCTAGATTAATCACATGCGTTAACACATTAATATTGACAGCCCTGGTTTAAAGTAAAGTAGTTGGTCACTGTTAGAGTGTTTGTACTGGACGTTGGTGTTCAGCTAAAGAATCCACAATGGAGGACATTTTCACAAAAATAAGTAAATAAATAAATAAAAGGTGATACTTCTCACCCTAATCATAGACTATTCACTCTTCATGCTTCGGGCGGGCCCTACAGGGGCCTCAGCAGACTGATAAATAGCCTTTTTCCTTTAGCTGGTATTGTATTGAACAGATGATCACGGCATAATAACCACGACACTACTGCAGTGTCTCCTTCACTTTATATTGCACTGCTTTATCCACTCCGCATCTTTCCACCATCCATAATCTATAATGTTGTCATTGCAGTACTGTATATTTATTCTCTGTATAGACTACATACTGTATACTATATAGACATCAATGTACTGTAGGGACAAATGTACAGTATATCCTGTTTAGAGTGTCATCTCTATGACATGTCTCCATCACTACACAATGATGCTGCACACAAATATACTGTATACTACTCACACTCCTGTACATATGATATGATTTTACTACATTTGCTATTTATTGTAAATAGACCATGTGTGCAGGTTCTGCATTTCATTGCTGTTGTACATGTACAGTACTTGCACAATGACAATAAAGTTGAGTCTAATCTAATCTAATCCAGAATCTGTAGACGAGTAGCCTAGTCATGGTTCTACAGAATATTTTCATGTCATGTGTATTTATTTTTCATTTATTTTATTCTAACTTCAAGTTAGAATCAGCACCAGAGCGCGCGCACTCACACAGACTCAGAGGACAGATTTATCCCGCAGGCAATACGGCTGCTTAACAGTCACACCAGTAAAGAACATTTACATTTTCACTAAATGTTTAGGACGGCTACAGGGCATACGATTTGTCACTACACTATTGCACGTGGCACGTACCCGGATCAGTCCCTTCAGGAAAACAAAACAAAACAAAACACATATTTGTAGAAAATATGTAGTGTAAATTATTACACTTGTTTATTGTTTAAATAAATGCGCCTTTAATTTTATCTGTGATTTCTCACACTTTGAGATGTTCTTTAGCTTTGGTTACAGCACACAGTGTGATGTCCAGTTCATGTGTGGAAATGATTCCTCATGCTCACAGAAACACCTCTTTAACAGTCTGAGTCCTGGAATATAGCCGTGCCATCAGGCAAAAAAAAAAAAAACTTTTATAGGTAGACAGATCCTGTATTGATCTCGAAGGACATTCCAGATGTGATAACCCGGTCGTTCAGGTCATCGGCTGACTTCATTTTATTGCCCCGTGCAGTGGCCACTATGCATGACTTATTTCTGATTATTCTCACTAAAAACAGTTTTTCTTATGGACACACAGCTGTTTAGTCCCAATCCTGTGAGCTCTTATCACATAATTTTTTAAATAAAGTTATAAATAAAATAACTCAAATAAAAATAATGGTTTTTACTGTTTTTTTTTTTTTTTTACGATGCAATTGAAGTGATTTTCATTCATAATTTTTGTTCGACCACATTTCTTCCACAAAGTTGACTTCCATGATTTCATAACGTGTTGAAGTGTGCTTAATGCTATTCCAGTAATTAAAATCAAATCTCCTTAGTTGTCCTTGATGCAGCACAATATTTGACCCTTCTGAAATGGCAAAAAAATTTTAAAAAATGTGTGTACATATATATACTTTGTAAATAGATATATACTTTACACAGTATAAATACAGTATATATATGGTATAAAGTGTAAATA
>QMIH01000419.1:334604-345068 GCA_003987875.1 Clarias batrachus | reverse complement strand
ATATATATATATATATATACATACACACAGTGGAACCTTGGATTAAGAGCATAATTCATTCCGGAAGTGGGCTCGTGTTCCAAAACACTCGTAAACCAAATCATCATTTCCCATAAGAAATAATGAAAACTCAAATTATTTGTTCCACAGCCCCAAAAAATAAATACATAAAAATACAATCTATAAAATGAAAATAAAACAAATTAATCTGCACTTTACCTTTAAAAAAATGTACAAATAGATCCCGACAGATAAGTGTTTCCGTGAAAAGGTGAGAGAGTGACGCTCAGTGTCAAAATAAGAGTCGCATACGTGATACATGATATTCAGCTCTCGTAAATGAATACTTGCTGTTTATTAAAAATCTTTGCTCGGTTTGCGGAACACTCGTAAACCACGTTACTCGCAATCTGAGGTTCCACTGTATATACATACATAATTTAGTAAAATTTAATTTGCATCACTTACCTTTATTTGCAACATAAAAAGGACAGCAATTAAAAATCAAAAAAGTAAAAAATGTTAGAATTTGTTAAAATAATAATTAAAAAAATATTTTTCAATGAATGTACAATGTAAAGACATAACATAAAGACATAATCACACAAACAGTACTGCACCTTATACGTTTTCTCCTATTTATTTTATTCAGTTAATCTCCTTTAATTGGATTTTATTCTTTTTATTTTTAATAACTTCTATAGGTGCAGGATATTGTTTTACTGCATTATTGTTGATGCTGAATTTCTTAATAATGATGTAAGCACTGACAGTTATAATGAACCTGAATGTGAAAATAAGTGTGTTTATAATCAAATTCAACAAGCAGTGTGCCTAAGAACAAGTTTTTAAATATGTAATGAAAAGATGAACACATGTCCTTTTGTTGGTTTTAGGTCAGATTTTCCCCTTACATCAGAATGTAAGGCATCATCCTTGAATTTTCTCTTCAAATTCTGTCGGATCTATGGGTTGGTACTGTATGCCATGCATGACGTATTCACAGTTCATGCCAAAATCTTGGGATTAGCTTTGTATCCTCTGCATCACTAAAAAGGATAAAGCACTTACTATAGACAGATGAATAAAAAGAGGTCCAGATTTGCATATACTAAAAAAATTCAATAAATGATTTATAATAATAATAATTATTATTATTATTATGTTTGTGTTTATGTATTCAAAACACCTTTTGTATGACAAGATGCTTTATTTCAGATGTATTTTAGATTGTGAAATCTGTCTTTTTGACCTGCACTAAGCTAGTGTGTGAAATGAAACGGCTGATAAACATAATGTCAGTAACCAGCGGGATCCCAGAAAACAAATGATCTTTCAACATGAAATATTACCTCAGCTAAGGAAATGTCTGTACCCAGAATGCAGAACAGTATGCCTTAAAAATAAGCTTTAAAACATCTGTTCAACATTGGGGGGAAAGAATTAACAAGAAATGTTACATTTAGTAGTAGGGAAGTTTTTACTTTAATTAAAAAAAAATGTTATTGATGGAAAAGTCCTAAAAATGCTCATTTTAATATTGACTTCAAAATCATATCATTCAAGAGTATGATTACTGTCAGTATCATTTTAATCGTTAATCCAGATGTGCACTACTGTGCAAAACCCATGCCTCATTTCTTCATGAATTAAATTTAATGATGTGGATTAAATGAAAGAAATGGGAACAAATGTTTTACCGCGACAGGCTGCAAAGCGCCTAAAGATATAAACAATTTAAAAATGAATTGTTTACAGGACAACCTCAGCAGCGACCTCATTTCCCCTCTCGTCTGTTCCAACCACTCAGCATTCAGCATCTGCAGTATACTAATCACCGGCCTGAACATCTGTCATCATCTGCACCGGTTTCTCACTGGTTCACGTCTACTGTGTGTGTCTGGTGTTTGCAGATTCCTCAGATCAGCTATGCCTCCACAGCCCCGGAGCTCAGCGACAACAACCGCTACGACTTCTTCTCTCGGGTGGTTCCTCCGGACTCGTACCAGGCTCAGGCCATGGTGGACATCGTCAAGGCGCTCGGCTGGAATTACGTCTCGACGCTAGCCTCGGAGGGCAACTACGGAGAGAGCGGTGTGGACGCATTCGTTCAGATCTCTCGAGAGGCAGGTACAGTAACGCAGTCTCAATTACCAGCCTTAACCCCGCTTCTGTCAAGCAGAATGCATAATGACACATCTAAACGCTAAATGGGTCATCATCCAGTCTCACTACACCAGGTGTCAAAGTCACATTCTGCCCAGATCACATCGAGATTTTTATGAGCCTTTTAAGGGCCTTGAACTGAAGCTATTAAGTGTTGAAGAAATAAAAACCTGTAAAAATGCAGGCAGATGGTTACAAAAAAAAAGTCATCTGAGTGTAATATTCAGGCTAGATGAGAAAAAAAAAATCTACAGTAAGCCCCACATTGTGTGTGTCTCTGCTGGGAAAGTGTGTTTTTTCTTCTTCTTTGCTTTAATGAAGCGTTATCACTTTGTACGATGTGTCGCACACTAATCAGATTTTTGCCTTAACCACGGAAAAGATTAGAAAATCGGAAGAAAGAGATTAGAAAAAAGCTGTCACAGAATCAGATCGTGTATGCCAAGAATATATGTCTTTTATCTCCCATCCCACGCCTCTTCAACATTTCTTTCTCTAACGTATTTCGAAGTCTCTATCCTGGATGATTCATTTGGGGATTTGAACTCAATCACCGAGACACACTGATGACCGACTCCTGCTGCAATTCTGAGTCATTTTCAGATGGAAGTCTGACTTCAAACCGGAGCAGATGGGTTTTGTACATGTGCATGTTATACTGTACTGGAGGTCTGCTGTGACCTGCGGGCTCGAGGAACCCCCTCTGTGATCTTATATAAAAGTGTTGCTTACAGTATATACATGATATTACAAAACATATATGGTATGTTGAGAACGATATTACAGCCATGATGAAAAGTTTTGAGATTTTTTTTGCAGGGTTGACCTTTCCTTCTTTTTTAAGACCTGTCAGTCAACTTTGACCACAAGTTCTCAGTGGGATTTAGGAGTTTTCTGGCCATGGACATCAAAATTTTGATGTTTAGTTCCACCTTATTTATCATCACTTTTGCCTTATGGTGAGGAGCTCCATCATACTGGAAAAGGCATTGTTCCTCACCAAACTCTTCTTTGATGGTTGGGAGAAGTTGCTCTCTGAGGACGTTTTCGCACCATTCTTTATGTATGGCTGCGTTCTTAGTCAAAATTGAGCGTGAGCCCACTCACATGTTGGTACTGATGGATAAAATCAGGATGTGGCCCGGAGGTTGATTGCCAGCATGCGAGGTCGAATTGAACAAAAATAAATAAATAAAGGGTCAACACTGAACGTAATGTAATGTAATTGTCACATCTTACGAAAAGATCTAAAAACCATGCAAATTATTATTCTTGTTATTCTCAAAACGTTTGGCCCCAGCTCTAGATCATCGTATTGCCTAGCCCGATGCTGCACTTAAAAAAATAAAAGTTTTGCTGCATGCTAAGCTGGCTAGCTAGCTAGCTAACCTTTGTCATTTTAGAACAGGATCTGGGAACCACTTGTCTAACATACACTTACTTGAAAATTCAATCAGACCTCTGACTGGATTATTTGCCTAGAGGCGTTTTAGACTAGAGAAATAAACTAGATAGATTTCCATCCTGCACTCGTCTCACACAGTGATTTTTTATTTTATTTTATTTTATTTATTTATTTATTTTACTCTGGTATTGGCTTTTCAGCTCTAGTGGTTTTACTTTCTTTGGGAATTAACACTGTAAATAAGTCATATTTACTGCCATAACCACTATAAGTAATATTTAGGACCTCAATCTATACTTCTGCTTTACTGACTTGCAGGACGCCATATCTGTAGAGTCGTACAGTATATACAGTATGTGACTTAGCCATAGGAAAACGGTTGTAAAAACTAAATGAATGGGTATTGTATAGTAGGAAAAAATGTACCAGTGCAAAAGTTATGGCAAGCGCTCAGATTTGCTGCAGTGAATATAAAAAGGTTGAACATTTCTTAATGTATCAGAACGGTTGATGATTTCCTCCTATAGTGCAGCGATTGTTCCTGCGGGAGGCCCGGGTTCGATTCCCAGCCAATGCCCAAACCCCAGCGCAGCCAAACCCCGGATAGAAATGGGAGGGTTGTGTCAGGAAGGGCATCTGGGGTAAAGACCTGTAAGCGAAACAGCCGAAAGACAAAAGTGCAAAACAGCGCTGCGATTGTTCTGGGCCGATTTGGATAGACTACTGATTTCAGAGGACCCCAAAAAAACCGTTGAGTGGTGTTTGATCTGGTTCTTTTCCATCCTTTTAGTCTTGGTTTCAAAGCCATATTGTGTCTGAAGTAAGTAAATGCCTACGGATCCAGACTTTGAGGCCAGCCTGTACTTAAAGCTCACACTTGTGATGTGAAGCCAAACCAGCTGCCATTTTGTCTGGGTTGTATTTTTACAATACCGCGTAGATGCTGTGCATTCCACAACTTACGGCTGTCCGATCCATGACGGGTCCCTGGCCGACACTTGCTCTGAATGTGATCCCCCACGATGATGCATTAATTTAGCCCCGCCCCTTTAACATCCATACCTGTTGTGCTACAATAGGAAGCCAGATTGTAATGTCATATACTGTACTGTATATATAGGGACTGCTTTAGTGTCTGAGTGCCAGCCTTTAATTATGCTTTAATGGTCAAACCTTACATGCATACAGTATAAGACGTGTTGCCGCTGGAAGTATCTGTATTGTCTGCGTATGCCATCCTGCTCTGTCGCTCTAATATACTTTCCAAATTATAATATTAAAAATGTCAGGTAAAAATAGATATTTTGTCATTGTACTTAATAACGGAGGTCAAGACAGTTTTGGACACTGGGAACACTTGGGTCTATCAGTCATCCAGCAACCTCAGTAGAGTTCGAGTTGGAGTACAAGGTAGGGAAAAAAATTGTGTTTAATAACAGAATGTACAGAAACTATACTGATATTCTTTGTTGTTAAACACTCACTCATCATCTATACCGCTTAATCCTGTATTCAGGGTCACAGGGGGCCTATCCCAGGAGACTTAGGGCACATGGCAGGATACACCCTGGACAGGGTGCCAATCCAACGCAGAGCACAGACACACACACTACTATGTGTGATAATTTGGGAATGGCAATTAGCCTAACCTACATGTCTTTGGACTGTGGGAGGAAACCCACCAAGAACATGCAAACTCCATGCACACAGAGACGGGAATCGAGCCTGGCCGGGGATCGAACCCGGACCCTGGCGGTGCAAGGCGACAGTGCTAACCACTACACCACCGTGCCGCCGTGTAGTTAAACAATGTTTTGATATAAAAAAACAACAACTATAGTTTAACATTAAATTAAACTTATCTATCATAATCTTCCAAATCATAAATCTGCCAGTACACTGTCCTCTTGAGTGTTGTAAAGAACAGCTGGAGACGGATAAACACTGATAACGCTCAACAAACAGCGTTATCTGTTCTCTCGTCATGTGTTCGGTAAAACCCCTGGGGGGAAATTTGACCAGCAAACCGTAATTATTTGGCTTGGTGGTATTTCTGTGGCAGGCATGATTGCCAGACAAAATGGTGAGTGTATTGATTGTGGATCACATGACTGCAAGAGCTCTAACCACTGTGTTTGTCATTTTACTGACCTTTCTAAATAGAGCTTTGTTATAACAAAAAAACAATTAAGAAACATTAAGGAGCCATGGTAGGTTTATTAAGTCAATACCTAATAAATAATACTTAATTATTATTATTATTATTATTATTAGGCGGCACGGTGGCTTAGTGTTTAGCACTATGGCCTCGCATCTCCAGTGTCGAGGGTTCGATTCCCGCCTCGGGGTCTGTGTGCATGGAGTTTGCATGTTCTCCCCGTGCTTGGTGGGCTTCCTTCAGGTGCTCCGGTTTCCTCCCACAGTCCAAAGGAATGCAGATTACGCTGATTGATGTTCCCAAATTGCCCGTAGTGTGTGAATGAGCGTGTGATTGTGTGCGTATGCCTATGTGGCACGCCGTTCCGGGTGTACCCCGCTTCGTGCCCTATGTCTTCTGGGATAGGCTCCACCCACTCTGCCACCCGCGACCCTGATACAGGATAAAGTGGTATAGACGATGAATAATTATTATTATTATAATTATTATTATTATTATTATTATTATTATCATCAAGCACTCTGTTTATACAAGACCTCAAGAAAAGCAATAAAAAAAAGACAGAAACCGAAAATAATAGCAAAGAGCAGAGTAAAACATAAATCAAACCCAAAAACAGAAGTGATGAGTTTATTTTCTCGTTAGGCATTATTATTCTAATCATATTAATATTAAGATAAGCAACATAAAGAGTAGGGCATCATATAGAGAGAAACATTGCTAATGAAGGAGTGTGTGTGTGTTTGTGTGTGTGTGTGTGTGTGTGTGTGTGTGTATGTGTGTGTGTGTGTTTGTGTGTGCCCGCATATGTCCAGGATTTTATATCTTCAAACCCAGCTCAGCCAATCAGATTTTAGAAACTGTCCATTTTAAATTGCATTATATTTATAGTAACTTGTATCACCTTTACCTTATTCTACCTCTAACCCTAAACTCGTCAGCTAATTACACGGCAGCGGACTGGTCTTTAGTGACGCCGCTCTCCAGGCCCGGAATCAGATCTGACCCTCCTTAACCTTCAAAGTCTTTTTTTGAGCTTGACTGAACCAAATTAGTCCGTCTATTAATATCGCTAGCGTCCCATAGAGCCCGGAAAAACATAGCCAGGACATCTGTATGCATTTATACCCGTCTCCTCGTAACTTCTCTCTCGTCATTAATATAGATTAGAGCCGGTCCGTATCAGTGAGACACTTTTCAACATCACTGTCCGTCTTCTTGTGTGACAGGAGGCCTGTGCATTGCTCAGTCTATGAAGATCCCCCGAGACCCCAAACCCGGAGAGTTTGACAAGATCATTAGAAGATTAATGGAGACCCCGAACGCTCGAGGGATCATCATCTTTGCCAACGAAGACGACATCAAGTAAGTCCATCAGTGCTCATGTACTGTCGACACTGCCATCCTCCTAGTTGAGCCCGGCTTCCATGGCAACGGTGCCACATGAGGTAGAAAGTTTAACTGTCATTTTTCCACTGTAGTTTAATACCATTGGTAAAATTTGCAAGCAGGATTTGACTCATATGGGCTTTGAGATTTTTAACTTCATTTGTTATTTATGCTTAATGAATATATCCAATGCAATTCTTTCCAACCCCAATCAGCCAATCATGTCTCAGCAGTGCTATACAGTTAGTGTTCTCATCAAACATCAAATGTGATTTGACCATGGCATGGTTGTTGGTATCAGACCGACAGATTTAGGTATTCCAGAAACTGCTGATCGTCTGAGATTTTCACACACAACAGACTCTAGAGCAGACGTCGCTAAACGGAACAAGTGACAGTTCTGGGATAAGTGATCCTGATGCTTTCACTTGTCCTGATGCTTTTCTGATAAATGAGAATAATGAATATACCAGTAGTTCAATGCTTTTCTCCTCGAGGTGGGTGCATCTACAGTATATGTATCACTCAACACCATAGGTTACCACATATAGACAGTGTGTGCAAAAGAAAAGGGAAGTAGATGAATGGACATGGAGATCAATGTACAGTGGAACCTTGGATTACAAGCATAATTTTTCCTGGAAACAGGCTTGTAGTCCAAAACACTCGTAAACCAAATCAAATTTTCCCATAAGAAATAATTAAAACTCAAATTATTCGTTCCACAGCCCCCAAAATAAATTAGTACAAATAATTAAAGTAAAAATAAAACAGATTAACCTGCAATTTACTTTTTTTAAAAAAAAAGTAAAAAGAAATCCCAACAGATAAGTGTTTCTGTTTGTGGGCGTTTATTTGTGAGTGTATGTGTGTGGAATTAGCCCCTTCCCTCGCCTCTTCTTACACAGTAAAACTCCTCCTCCCTCCCTCCCCCTCACTTTTTAAGTTTCACAACAAACACACACGCAACGGAAACACTGTTTTAACGGGGGAAAAAAAGAAATCTCTCTAATGACTCTCGCTTGAGCGCATACTAACGGAAACAGACTTCCGAAACAGAAAAGCATCTCAGAACGCGCCACCTGTCAAACCCTTGAGGCAGAGACACGACAGGGCTTCAGCTGCAGACAATTACATTGCGTTCCCCTTAGGAGTCTGACACTACTCGACCATTGCAGATTGGAAAACTTGTTTGTCACCTGTGTTTTTTTTCTTTCCTCTTCATCTCCTAATCTTCTATTGTCGCGCTGTTTTAGTACAGTACAGTATGTGATCCTGTTAACACAACGTGTTAATTCTATAGGTTTTCAGCAGCCTGATCATCTGTTATGGAATTGTCTCGGGTGTTAATACACTGCTATTTATATAACTCTGACGGCTAAGACGAATGTGCATTACTTGGCGTGGACTGTATGTGCGCCCGTTATAGCTGCGTGAGGGTGTATTGTGGGTGCAGTCGCAAACAAAAGCCGGGAGATTCGGTTTGAAATCGTTACAAACGTAATTAGAATGGAGTTCCTTTGATGCATTGATAAGCTAATAAAGGGGGCTGGAAAATGAAATAAGGCATTGAGCTGTGAAGCGGACCGGAGAGCGTGATGGGGAAAATYTCCAAAAAGATTAGATATGAAACTCAGACTTTATCATATGATATTGAAAGGGAAAGTATTACAGATTCAATGTTAAAATCTGACTCAATATTTAAGGCTATACAGTATATGGTAGGTGTGTGTGTGTGTGTGTGTGTGTGTGTGTATGTGCTGCTTGCTCAAAGTTTTTTGCTTTTTGTCCTGGTTAAAATTAAAACTTGCAAAATTTGCAAGCTTGTCTAACGCGGGAGCTTGACCCAGCCTACGGCGTGTTCTGTATCCGCTTTTAAAATGTCACTTTGGTATGAAAGCTGTCAGCGATTACAGCCTTCCTGATGTTATCTCTGCCATTCTGTGACTATGAACATATTGTACACAGGTACTGAGACGCTGCCGTTTAGACATCGCTTTCGTTAGAGCCTTGACAGGCGAGATAGAGAGATGTAAAGCGTCTTCCCTTTCGCCACAGTGCTGAGGAGTGACAGGACGTCGGTCTGTAGGACAATGATGTCAAAGCCTCAGTCATGAACTGAACTGAACTGAAGGTCAGCACTTCCCTGGCTACCTGAGCCAAAATACAGAACATTTTCTGAATGTAAAGTCTAATTTAAGAGTAAATGTTTAGTTTTTAACCAACACTGCAGATGAAATATGCATTTAAAGATGACAGAAAGTCAATATCACAAGACTTAACAAGGATACCACGCACAGTCATATAGAGCAAGAATAAAAAATGGTATATTTTAAGAAGGACATATTATTTAATGAGACCAGCCAGAAATAAAATCAATAGCTTCTTATACAATATACAGTACTTGGCCTGCAACAAATAAAGGCTACGTCTACTTCTTTAATACGACTTCCAGAAATAACGGCCACGCCTCCTTTATTACGAGTTCCAGAATCAGAGGACACGCCTCCCCTTTTACTAGGACTCACCGAAACAATGAAGCCGCACCTCACTTCTTTGCTACAACTTCCAAACAAAGTGGCCACACCCCCTCCTTTACTACAAATTTCAGAAACATAGGCCACGCCCCCTTCTTTATTTACTCCAACGTCCAGAAAAAATATGCCACGCCTCCTTCTAAACTTCCAAACAAAGAAGCCATGCCACATTCTATATTACAACTTATAAACAACTAGGCCACGCCTCCTTCTTTGAACAACTTAGGTCACTTCTTCTTTACTACGAATTCCAGAAACACGTCCTTTTTTCTAAAACTTACAGACATATAAGCCGCATCTCCTACTTTACAACAGTTTCCAGAAAAAGAAGCCACACCTCCTTCATTAACTGCAACTACCAGAAAAAGAGGCCACACCTCCTGCTTTACTAAAATTTATGACAAAGAAGCCACACCCACTTTTACTGTACCTACAACTTCCAAAGAGGCCACGCCTCCTTCTTTACTTCAACTTCCAGAAACATATGCCATGCCCCCTTCTTTACCACAGCTTTCATAAAAACAAAGGCAATGCTTCCTTTTAGCTAAAACTGACAGAAACAGATGCCACGCCTCTAACACTGGAACTGGCAGGCACAGAAGCCACGCCTCCTTCACTAGGATTGACAGGAACAGAAGCCACGCCTCCTTCGCTGGGATTGACAGGCACAAAATCCGCGAATCCTTCACTAGGATTGACAGGCACAGAAGCCACGCCTCCTTCACTGGAATTGACAGGCACAGAAGACACGCCTCCTTCACTAGGATTGACAGGCACAGAAGCCACGCCTCCTTCACTGGGATTGACAG
>QMIH01000419.1:301990-334529 GCA_003987875.1 Clarias batrachus | reverse complement strand
CACGCCTCCTTCACTAGGATTGACAGGCACAGAAGCCACGCCTCCTTCACTGGAATTGACAGGCACAGAAGCCTCGCCTCCTTCGCTGGGATTGACAGACACAGAGGCCATGCCTCCTTCGCTGGGATTTACAGGCACAAAAGCCACGCCTCCTTCACTGGGATTGACAGGCATAGAAGCCTCGCCTCCTTCACTGGGATTGACAGGCACAAAAGCCACGCCTCCTTCACTGGGATTGACAGTGTGAACATTAGTGAGAACATTTGTGGAAATAATAAAACGCAGTGATCAGACGTGATGCCGGCGGTACTGCAGCGTTTCGAATCCGTGTATCTGTGTTGTAAATATTGAGCCCGCTGCATTGATTCCAAGCGGCGAATCTTTAAACTCTTTCATACGCAGCCGCGTGCCTGCCAGCGTTTGCTGATGAAGACCGTAGCCTGTGCGACGTGCCGCTGACAGCCCTTCCACCTCGTCAGCACGGACGGACGTGTGCGCTGAAGTTTCACACTCATTAACGCTTGCACCACTAAACAAGCGCCGTGTGTTGACACGGTGAGAACCGGCGCTCACCCTCGCTACTGGAACAGAATTCAAATCAGATATAATTAGAGGCCGATTTTAAGGGAATCACTGTCTCCTCTACTGAGAAGTCAGAAGGCCAGTTCCTGATGTGTTAACAAGCTCTCGTGGTTGTTCTGCTGGATCACAGTTTAGTCAGTTGTACTGCTGAATCGATATGGCGCTTGTTAATGAGGCAGGACAGGCTGGTCCACTGGAGACGCTCGGTAACAGCCGTCCTCGTTCCACTTTAGTGTAAAAGTAAAAACTCAATACCTGTTTCTAAGACACAAGCTTGTGGATTTTTTGTTTTTTCCTGGTTAATATATGAAATTATATTCTGTGATTAATTCATTCTAATAGCCCCATGGCTTCAGGTCTAAGCCTGAGTAATTAAGGTGTACTGGACCCAGGATGGAAGAAATCAATAATTAATTAAAAGAAATTAGTATAGTTTTGTCAAATATTTTTGCTCTAACGATAAAACCATTCTTCATTAAGTTTCTAGTTATTGAGTAGGCAATTTTCTGTGTAACAAGTTATATTCATATTTCCTTATCTGACATTATTTAAAAGGAGCATTCAAATCAAACAGGGACTTTTAATTGTGCAGTTATGAGAGTAAAAACTCCCTTTATTTCTCTATATATTCTCCTGCTACACTAATGCGCTTATCATCAAGTTAGTAAGTTTTCTCAGAATGCCGGCTTCATAATCAGACTGCCTTCATCGTGTCTGAAACGCCGGCCTCCCAGAACTCCTTTAAATGTGGAAATGCCTTGGTGCGAGGTCAGGACTGTACAGGGGATGTGGCAATAACTTTCAGGCAAATTCCTGTAACGTGCAAGTGGTGTTGGTGATTGATTGTGTGTAGGTAGCTTCCACAGACAGACGCGTCTTTTCCGCACGTTGGTGACAAGTTATGTGTGATTCAGATGTTTTACCGAGGCTTAGAGTCTCATCACCATACTTCGCTCGAAATCATTTGTATATGTCAATTGGTTTTATGCCTTCATTCACAAAAAATTTAATCACAAGTCCCGGTTTGACTTGAACGCCCCTTATCCACACTTATTGTAGTAAAAACAATAAAGAATATTAAGATGCATGAATTTTTGGTTTAAATGGAAATAAAATCCACCTGGTAAAAAAAAAAATAATAATTTAATCTATGATTAAAAATAAATGCATACACAGTAAATTGACCATTTTCAGTATTCTGCTCCACAAATTAGTTCAAATGCAGTTCTCAATTTTTTCTAGTTAACAACTGTGAATATTTTTAATGCAGCCTGAACAGCTTTTTCCTTTTCTTTCAATAATAATATGATGTAAGATTAAAAAAAATAAAATAAAAAAAATTTWAAAAAAAGATACTACTGAAAATTGGTATAAAATGAATATGATGATACTATCCCAATGACCCCTGCCTTTATCCTAGAGTGCAGGATAATGTCTCTGTCTCTTCGGTGTAGGCAGGTACTCGATGCGGCTAGACGGGCGAACCTGACCGGCCACTTTCGGTTTGTGGGCTCAGACAGCTGGGGATCGAAGAGCGCCCCCATCCTGGACAATGAAGAAGTGGCGGAAGGAGCCATCACCATCCTGCCCAAAAGAGCCTCTGTGGAAGGTAAAGATGCTGCAAAATTCCTTGAGCGATTATCGACTGATGTAATAATGCTGTAACAATAACCTCGCCATAGCCTAATAGCTAATGTTGCTTGTTTTGAGCTGAGCGTTCTTTAGATAGTATATGATTTATCATAGATGAAGCATGTCAGTCCTTACCTTACACAGCATATGCATTAAAGACTTCTCAATCCTCAAATAAGTTGTTACCGTAGAAACGATACCATGTGAGAACTACAGAACCTACAGTAGCACTACTGTCATATTGCTGTACAACTGCTTTTGTAAACTGCATTCATAACTCTTTAAAGTTGAAGTTGATTCTCGGCCTGGGTTTTATGGCACTGATGGTTTTCTGTGCCTTTCGCTCAGGGTTTGATCAGTACTTCACATCCCGCTCTCTGGAGAACAACCGCAGAAACATCTGGTTCGCTGAGTTCTGGGAGGACGACTTTAAGTGCAAGCTGACACGTCCAGGCATCAAACTCGACCCGGAGAAGAAGAAATGCACAGGTAAAACCTATCCGTCCTGATCTCTTCTTATTTTTCTGATATGGCATGAAGCTCCAGGTGTGATTATATACGTGGAGATCCTTCACAAACCCTGTAATTGACAAATACATCAATTAGTATTAGTGTCCAAAGTGAAACCGTTTACTCGCCACCTTGCTAAAACCAGGTTTGACCTATTTTTGCCTTCATTCTTCACGGCACATATTCAACATGGTGCTGAAAACATTCCTTAGAGATCCCGATCCATGTTGAATCTGCAGATTTGCCGGCTGCACGTCCTTTTGTGTGAATCTCTTTCGTTCCCCCAATCCCCAAAGGTGCTCTATTAGATGACCATGAAGTCTGTTTGAGTCCAGTGACCTCATTGTCATGTCCAAGAAACCAGGAGCCCAGAGCGTGCCAAGAAGAAAAAATCCCTCCCACAGCATTACTGTCCACCTCCTGCAGCATGACCCGTTAAAACGAGGCGGGATTTATCCGCGCTTTCATGTGGTCTACACCAGTTTCTGCCCCTACCATCTGACTGTCACACCAGAGATCCAGACTCGTCAGAGCAGATAATGTTTTCCCAATCTTGTGTTGTCTAATTCTGGCGAGCCCATACGAATTGTAGCCTCAGTGTCCTGTTCTCAGCTGACGGGAGCTGCTGTAGATCTTCTGCTTCAAGGTTCGATATACAGTAGTTGTGTGTTCAAAGATGCTCTTCGGCATACCTCAGTTGTAACGAGGTGTTATTTGAGGTACTGTTGCCTTTATATTAGCTCGAACTAGTTTGTCCATTCTCTTCCGACCTCACTCGGAGAACTGCCGCTCACTGGATATTTTCTCCTTTTCAGGCTGGCCGTGAAAATCCCAGTAGATCAGCAGTTTCGCATCCCATCTGCCACCAGCAATTATTCCATGTTCAAAGTCATTTAAATGACCTTTCTTTCCCATTCTGATGCTCGGATTAAATTGTCTGCGAGCATGTCTAGATGCCCTAACTGCATTGATTTGCGGCTGATTAGATTAACATTAACAAGAAGTTGAACGGGTGTACCGAATGAAGTGTTTGGTGAGTGTATTAGGTAATGTGTTTTAGTTAAAACTGCTTAATTGAGCGCGTTATTAGAGTCCCGGATACATGATGATTAACCTTGATCAGTAGATATTGGAAAGCTTGAGTCACTTTAAGCAGAGAAGACCCATCTCTGTGTGACAAATAACGTGGAAATGGTGGCTCAAACGGCTCTGTGCCACTAATCAGAAGGTCAGGGGTTCAAGACCCATCACTGTCTATTGCCTGTTTTAGGCAAATCTCCTCTGCCACTTATTGGTGGCCCATTTCCTAAAGTAGATGCCTAGTATGTGTTCTAGTATAGGTCTAGTAATATTGTCATCTTGGACCTTCGCGGTCTGGGTTTGATTCCAGCCTCGGAGTCTGTGTGCATGGAGGTTGCAAGTTCTCCCAGTGCTTGGTGGGTTTCCTCCTGGTACTCCGGTTTCCTCCCACAATCCAAGCACATGCAGATTAGGCTGTTTGATGTTCTCAAATTGCCCGTAGTGTGTGACTGAGTGCATGTGTATATGTGCCCTTTGATGGATTGGCACCCTGTCCAGGGTCTAACACGCCCCGTGACCCTGAATACAGGATAACGTGGTATAGACGATGAGTGAGTGAGTGGAAGCCAAGGGTGACCATTGTATTTATTCCTATTTTCACAATCGTGGTAGGACCTCTGGTCAACATTCACACACACACACACACACAAAGAAATTCACACACTATGGGCAATTTGGGAACGCCAACGTGTGTCTTTGGACTGTGGGAGGAAACCAGCGTACCCGGCGGAGATCCATCAAGCACACTAAGATTCTAAGATTATCTTATATCAGATCATCTTATCTTAAATATCTAAGATTCCTGGGATAGGCTCCCTTCCTCCCGCGACCCTATATACAGGATAAAAAGATATAAACAATAAGTGAATGAATGAATGAATGAACAGTTCTATATCACTCGTGCATTTATACAAGAAGTAGTTTATACATTAATATCTTGTTAGCTGGGAAAAAAGCTACCGGAGCTCTTGTGTTGGTATGAATCTGACCGACGTGTGACTTCCATACAGCACACTCATGCTAAAGAGGAAATGTTCTGCAAGTTCTAAAATCTTTTTTAAAAAGTGTTCATTTATCTCCGTAGTTTAAAACTCAGAGCATTTGTATTTTTTTATTTTTTTTGCTGTTTTTTAAATAAACATATACAGTATAATGTACATTAGGTCTCATTGTGCAGAATAGAGAGATGTATCCTTTTTTTTCAGCATAAAATAGGAAATATTGATGAATTAAATTTCAGTTCATTTTAATCAACTACCAAACCATGACTGAGCAAAAAAAAAAAAAAAAAACATACTGTAGGCAAAGGACTAGCACACGTCATGTGTTTTATTATTGTTTTTTTTTTTGCGTCCAAAAACTAATAATATGCTAATTTTGTAGAGTTCTACATTTTTATGACGTCATTTTACATTTCCCAGTAGTGGTAAGATTGACCCTTTATGAGGGTAATTATTTGACCTTTATTAACCTTTAAAATGGGTACATTTTACCACTTTATAACGACGTCCATATAACCACATCGTCAGCCAATAAAATGTATACATAAAATAGAATGATGTATAGTATATTCATATTATATTAATTATATTATAATATATATCATTATATAATATATAGCAATAAATTAAGTATTTAAATATTTATACAAGTCTTTCGGTTCCTGAAGTGTTTGGCTGACTCTGTGTGTATAATAAACTTCTGGCAACCTTTTAAAACCGTTAATACTCAAGCGGCGCAGATCTATATATCTGTGTGTGTGTATACAGTATATATCTGTGCCACTTGAGTATTAACGGTTTTAAAAGGTTGCCAGAAGTTTACAGAAGTTGGAGGTAAAAGGAATTGAGGTTTTTCTCGAACTCTCTCTTACCAGCTCAATAAAAGAACAACATCCAGACAAAGCAAATTCTACAGAGAAGGAAAAAAGCGCTGTGAGGAACTTCAAGGTTCATTAAAGGTTCTTCAGATGGTTTAATCGGAAGGAAAGAAACCATCTGAAGAACTCGTACTGAAGCGCACAGATTCTCTTAGCACTTTTCTTTTCTGCAGAATGTGCTTTGTTCAAGTGTTGTTGTTGTTGTTGTTGTTGGGACAATTGTTGTAAACAATAGAGAATCCTCAAAGATATTTTTTTACCTGAAAGCAGCTCTTTGATATTTTTTTTTTTACTTTGTTCTTCAACTTTCTTTGCAGTCACGCATCATAAAAACATTCGAGACGCATTTCTTTGCATTTTGGGGCCGATTTCTTCTTAATTGTCCATAAAACCGCTTCAATGTAACAACTGCGGCGGCGAGGCCAGGCGATAACTCGGAGGCGGTGACGGGAGGGCGGAAATAGTTTAGTCTACGAGCGCAGACTCTGACAAGCGTGGCAGTGACGGGCGACTTCAATGGCCTTTAATACCCTCTTTGTCTTACTGAGGCTGATGTTTATTCATTCATGTCTCACCTTTTTGGCTGTCGTTTGAAATTTATATCTCTCTCCATTCATTCTTCTCTCTCTCTCTCTCTCTCTCTCTCTCAGGTAAAGAGCGGATCAGCCGTGACTCGCTGTACGAGCAAGAGGGGAAGGTGCAGTTCGTGATCGACGCGGTTTACGCTATGGCACACGCGTTACATAACATGCACCAGGACCTGTGCCCGGGCGCGATGGGGCTCTGTGCTAAGATGGACCCGGTAGAGGGGCGTTTGCTGCTCAGATACATCCGCGCTGTCAGCTTTAATGGTGAGGATTCCAGACCTCACACACACACACACACACACATGCACACATGCACATGCACGCACACACTCACTTAGAGTACTAAAATCCTAGACAGGCAGATAATAACTCTCCATAGAAGATCTTTAAAGTAATCACTCATTCTAACATTTACACTTATTTTCTGTTTTTCCACTGACGAGCCGTTTTTATTTTCCAGTACCTAGCTTCGAAACTCTTCACACACTTAGTTAGGATAATGAACTGTGTGAAAATGCACCAAACTCTCATTATTTTTAAATGTTTTGACACAAAATGCGCTCAGTGAAAGCATTTCTTTTTTTTAAACACTCCCTCATTAATATTGCACTCGAGCTCGATAATCAGCAAAGCTGTGTATTTCGTGAGCCTAATCTAGTATTCATTCTCATGCGACTTCAAAACACTTGGATCGAGTCAGCAAGGCATGAGATAACCGAAAAGAGGATTTTTTAGAGAAATGGAAAGAGAGAAGAAAATGTCAATGGTGTCGTGAATTTTTTAAATAAAACTAGTGCTGAAATTATAGTCTGTAAATGATCTGCTAATCAGCATGATGTGGCGTAGTGGTTATCGCCGTGGCCTCGCACCTCCATGGGTCCGATTCCCGCCTCGGGGTCTGTGTGTGTGGGGTTTGCATGTTCGATGGGTTTCCTCAGGGTCCTCCGGTTTCCTCCCACAGTCCAAAGACATGCAGATTAGGAGAATTGCCGTTCTCAAATCACATGCGAGTGCCGTGTGAAGGATTGGCACCTTGGAGGGGCTCCAACTCCCCCGTGACCCTGTACACAGGATAAGCGTTACAGAAGATGAATGAATGAATAATCATCATGACCTAAAGAAAGAAAAAAGAACACGAGAACATGTACTCATGTGACTTAGTGATTCTGTAAAGCAGAACTTACATGAATCAAGGATGTGCAGCCCAAGTACTGAAGATGTCACAGCCGTGCTGATATTCAGTACAACAGCACGACCACGAGCGTGATATTGCTTCTATACGACAGTTCTTCAAACCCGGTTTATCATCAAAAGATTATGATTTTGTTTTTGTTTTTCAACCCATTATTTTGTTCCTCGACCTGCAGACCTAGCGTACAGTAAGTAACAGGAGTGAAAGTGGTACTGGTCCTACTGAATGTAGCCAAAAGATGAGAAGAATAAACTATGGAGGTAATGGACAGTTTTGAGAAATGTGCAAGATTTACTTTACTACATATTTATCATATTTTTATCTGTTCTCTTATTCCACTGTAGAATATCAGCTACTGTAACTTCCTTGAGTCCCAAATAGTGCTAAACATAAAGCTCGTGCGCTATGTAGGATGTACAGTCCCTTGTTCCACACACCAGTATATAGTGCCCTTGATTTGGGGTCGAGAAAGGGATTCTTTTGATTCTCAGCTACGGACGTCTGTATCTCCATCAGGATGTGGATGATAGTCGAAGGAATAGATGACTTTATGTCTTTAGATCGTCCGTGTCAAATAAAGTGATGAAGCTATCATACAGTATGATCACGTTATCAAACACTAGCGTTAGTATCCGCCATTGACGGTTAAAGAATTTGTAGAATTTGTTAAAAGGCTAAAGCTAAAAATAAGCTGTTCAGCTTTAATGTAATCAGTGATATTATTATTTCAGGTTGAAACCAACATACATGTCTGTCTGTCTTTCTGGACCTCAGAACTCTCTGTCTGACTTATTAATACTCTCACTATCACTCACTCATCTTCTATGCCGCTTTACCCTATATTCAGGGTAACGGGGGTCCTGGAGCTTATCCCAGGAGACTTAGGGCACAAGGCGGGGTACACCCTGGACAGGGTGCCAGTCCATCGCAGGACACACACACATACACACACACACTCACACACTCATTTACACAATTTGGGAATGCCAATTAACCTAACCTACATGTCTTTGGACTGTGGGAGGAAACCGGTGTCCCTGGAGGAAACCCACCAAGCACGGGGAGAACATGCAAACTCCATGCACACAGACTCAAGGGACTCAAACCCTCAACCCTGGAGGTGCGAGGCGACAGTGCTAACCACTACACCACCGTGCCGCCCAGTTATTAATGCAAAGAAATCCCATTTTATAACATTGAGTATCAAGTATCCCCTTGTTTATGCTAAGTTGTACTTCTTTCATCGTCAGTCAGATACCCTCCTGATTAAAGTAAACTATTACATCCGGCACCCGACTGTTCATAAAATCACTTTTACTTAACATTTTGATTTTAGCACATAACACCGGGCTCTCAGTTCAGGCATTTTACGCGCCTTCACCTCGGACTGCGTTTGCTCTAACGACCCGTATTTCATCTCATAGCGGCGTTCCACATGTCTGATTTTTATTAGCACCATGGTTTAAGAACGAATGAGACAAATCGGTTTTTAAACTTCCCACAAGAATAAACATACATTGATTTTTGAAGGTTCACTTTTTCATAATCTCCTTGCGCGTTGCGCAATTTGAGTTGCGCGTTCGTTTGTGTCTGGTGAGGATTTGGCCGATTCTGTAGATGAATTATGCCAGTTCTTGTGTCTTCCGCGTATTCTGTGTATTTACAGTAAACTATTGTGTTGATTGGCTCTATTGAGTGACACGTATAGCCACGTCCACTAAGAGGGGAAAAGCGCTATATTCGTCCAAAAAAACAAACAAAAAAAACACTAGATGTTGTGATATAATCTGATGCATGACGTCGTTTCTACTCAACATTTTGATTTCATTTATGGCACAGATTTAACTTCAGGCAAATACCGAAGTTTCGGTCATTTCCGTCCAGCCAGTTCTGCGTGATGCTGTGACAAAATCGGCTGGACAGACATACAGATATACAGACATACAGACGTACAGACAGAAATTTTTTTTGAGACTGGTTTCGTGTCCTCCAACGCATGAAACATAAAGATATCGTTGAAAGAGCGAGTTCTGACTAATGGACAGAGAAAACCTTTCTTTTATTTACTGTATATTATAGACTGAGATGAAGTTATTAATATTGTGACCCGAGGCAAGTGTAAGTGCGGGATTCGACATACACATCCGTCTCCACATTCTCAGAAGAACACTAATGAATTTCAGTGCTTGGGACCCAGTGTCGGCTGTAGGTCAGTGAGATTTCTTTTTTGTGTGTGTGTGTGTGTGTGTGTGTGTGTGTGTGTGTGTGTGTGTGTGTTTAGCATACGCTTTCATAACCAGCACTCTGCCCTGCAGTACGACTTCATCTGTGTGAGTAACACATCTGAATCTAGGCTAACTCCGCGCTCCATTACCAGTACTGTACATCTTTCTCTCTCTCTCTCTCTCTTTCTTTTACTCTTTCACTTTGCCGTTCTTCTTTTCTCCCCGTCTGACTCGTCTCGACCCCCCCAGCACTTATAAAAAACGTTATTTCTCCAGCCACACATGGCCGCGGATTTCTAAGGGAACTGTCCATTAAGGTTTTTCCACCCTAGGAGAAAGACCGCTCGGTCTCCGTCTCTTTTGTGACTGAAAGCCCGAAGCATCTGAACCAGGAGTGTGCAATGTTTCAGAAGAGAGGAGGGAAAAAAAAAAACCCACACAAGGAAGTACAGTACTATTTTTGTCCAGAGATTTCAAATGAGGCTGAAAGAAAAGATATGTTCAGGAACTACAGATTATCAAAGGAACGAGCTGATCGGCTAAAATCCACAACGCTGCCGGGTTCCTTCCCTGTTTTTTTTTTTTTCGTTCTTTTCTTTGTCTTCTTCTTTTTGTCGTCTTCAGGCCCAGAACGCAGAGCGAATGCAACATTTATCAGGTTAAAGTATGCATGAACGGATCTTGGAGGAAGAACCGAGAGAGCACGGAAAGCTCGGTGAGATTGGAGAGGAATGAAAAAGAGGGAACTCCCTCACACACACACACACACACACACACACACCCCGCTTCTGATGCCACTGTGATTGGATTGGAGTCTGAGCGTGCGTTTCCACGGAAAGTTAGGGCGGTTAATTATATTGTTCTGGATGTCTTTTTTTAAAGGTCAAGTTAAGCTAAAAGTAATATTCGTGCACTTTTGGAAAGTGCTGCACCCGACGGATGATGAGACTGACTCATGTGGAAAAATTCAATTCTATAAAATTCCCGAATCTGTTTGTTCTGAAGGTGTTGATTAACCTCTGACGCAAGATGGACAGTTTTTGCGGCTTCACAAGTAACATGACAAGGTGCAATTGTTTTTTTGTCATATGTTAATTAACTAAAGCTGATAAGTGATAACAGGATGTAAGTTGTTTATCAGGACATTACACATAATGCTACGTGGCATCACGCCGTCCTGCTCTGAATTATTTTCATCCTGTAATGGATCATCGCCCAAGTGCAACTTACAATATTCATGTTGTATACTGGTGCGTTCAAGTCAAACTGGGATTTTTGATCAACAAACTTTCCGGTGATTAAACCCGTGTGACATTTTGACTTGAACTGCCGCTGTAAAACATTTAAATGTGCACATTACAGGAACTCGGCTGGGAGTTATTGCCGCGTCCGCCGTACAGTCCTGACCTCACTCCAAGACGTTTCCATGTTCTGTTTGGGAATGTCCTTAAAGGAGTTCCTGGGTTCTGTTATTCTGCACAATCAAAAGTCCTGGTTTGACTTGAACGGCCCTTGTACAACATATCAATCCCATCATGCATTGGGTTTGCTTTGGCACCACAATTCAGGCTGGTAGATCATGTTATTATTTTTTTTTTTTATGTTATTATCATTCTGTAATTTCCTTCCTCTACAGAGAGTGGCTCTGTTTTTAAATTACCTGCATTACGTTACTGCATGACTTGTAAGTCTGATTGTGCTGGCAGAGAAGAGAAGACGTTTCATATGCATGAATTGCGCAATATGTTCAAAATAGATAAAATGATTTCTTGCATGCATCAGTGAGGTTTAAAAAGCATGCAGACACAGGTGGATTTAGATTTATATTTTCTATACCGCTTATCGCGTGTAGGATACCCACTGGAGCTTAGGACGCAAGTCTGGGTTCACCCTGTTGGAATGAAAACCATCGCAGGGCACAAACACATCCAATGATAGACTAAGGGCCATTTGGAAACATGAATCAACCCAGACAAGAGGCAAGATTTAAACCCACAACTCTGGCGGTGAGAGGTGACCGTGCCACCCACTACACCACCATGCCACCGCTGGGACAGGTTAATCTGGTTAAAATACGCCGTCTGGACAAATAAAAATCGTCATGTTGCTACATTTTTCGTGCCAGAATGTTGCCTTGTCCGTGAAACCGTTTTGTTTGAAATCATCTCTGCGGAATGAGCTTTCACGGTCAGGCGTAAAAAGGCCTTGCGGGTGAAAATCCCCTCTTGCTTCTATTACGTTTGCTGATTTGTTTTCGTATTTTATCATCAGCTTACCTTTAAATGAAAATGTTGACTTGATGACCAGGAGTTGTTCGCTGCTTATTAGAAAATGTCAAACAGCAGAGTGAGAAAAATAACGCAACTCTACAAATACGAGCTTATTGTTATGAAATGTCAAACTCGGCGGCGAAAAATCCCCATATGAGACGATACGAGATAACCGAATGCTAAGCAGGATGGTTTTCTACAGTACAGTATTTCATATTCTTGTTTTTATCCAAAATGATACCTTATGTTTTTGTTCAGTATCAAGCCAACATCCTTTACCGCCGCCCAGGGATTGTTGTTTCCTGAAGCAGGGAAAGACACTTAACGGTTCATTTTGTGTAAAGCACATCACAGTAAATATGAATGCTATATCTTCCTTGTATTGTGTGCAGGAAGTGCTGGCACCGGTGTCCTGTTCAATGAGAACGGCGACGCCCCCGGACGCTACGACATCTTTCAGTATCAGTTCAGCAACACGAGCAGCCCGGGATACAAAGTCATCGGCCAGTGGACCAACCACCTCCGGATCAACGTGGGTCCACTTCCTGTTGTGTACTGTAATGTCCAGTTCATGTGTGAAAATGATTCCTTTCATTGTTAAACAGAGCTCTGGTTTTTACTGCAGATTTTTATTATTTTTTAAATCTTGCAACGTCACCAAGGGTGGAACGATTGCTCAGAGGTTAGCACAGTCACCTTGCGCCACCAGGGTCTGGGTTCGAATCCCGCCTCAGGGTCTGTTTGTGTGAAGTTTGCATGTTCTCCCTGTGTTTGAGGGGCCTTCCTCAGGGTACTTCGGTTCCCTCCCACAATCCAGATTAGTCTAATTGGCAGTCCCAAATTTCCTGTATTGTGTGTGTGCCCTGCGATGGATTGGCACCCCATCCAGGGTGTACCTCACCTCATGCCCTAAGTCTCCTGGGATTTGATAATGTCTTGAAGGGTTCTTAAACCAGTTCTGGTAAATTCAGATCTCCTTAGTTGTTTTCTTTGCTTAATGCAGCCAAATCATTTGACCGTTCTGAAATAACCAGGGGCGGCACAGTGGTTTAGTGGTTAGCACTGTCGCCTTGCACCTCTAGGGTCCGGGTTTGATTCCCATCTCTGTGTGCATGGAGTTTGCATGTTCTCCCCGTGTTTGGTGGGTTTCCTCCCACAGTCCATTAATTGGCGTTCCCAAATTGGCGGTTGTGTGTGAATGAATGTGTGTACTGTATGTGTGTGCCCTGTGATGAATTGGCACCCTGTCTAGGATGTACCCCACCTCCTGGGATAGGCTTCAGGCCCCCGTTACCCTAAATACAGGATTAAGCGCTATAGACGATGAGTGAGTGAGTGAGTACAAATAACCAGGTGGTGTATTAAAAAAAAAAAAACAGAAGTCTAATAATATTTGAGTGCAATCCTGTACAAGCTCAATCTGATCGTCTTACAGTATTTCTGTGTTTTTTACTGAATTACAGTATGCTGGTCTGATCAGGAGGTCAGTGCACCACAATGCGTCACGCATACACACACTGTGTAAGGTAACAAAAAATGCGGAAAAAATCAACGACTGCATCTTTAATTACGGGCACCAGTGACGGGAAAACGTAACATAATGAATTGTATTTTACACATGAACAGCATTCAGATCAGAGAGGAAGGCAAACAGTATCAATCATGTTAATATGTGAGCGTGCGATTGTAAGAGCTTCATTCGAGCACAACGTTACACATGATGGAGACGGGTTGGACAGATTATAATGAGCACTATTCAGTATAGAGAGGAGATACAGTAGGAGCCTGGGATCATGTGACCTGGTTTTACTGTATGTAAGGAATTACAGTGGAGCTTCGGATTGCGAGTAACTCGATTTACGAGTGTTCTGCAAGATGAGCAAAGATTTTTAATAAATTTTGACTTGAAAAACGAGCATGTCTTGGTTTACGAGTGCCGGGTTTTTTGACACTGACACACACRCACAGACACACACACACTCTCTCTTTTCTTTTTTTTTTACTTTACAGCAGTGATTCCGTTAGTCTGCGCTCACRCGAATGTCATTAGGAAGATTTCTTTTTTTCCCGTTAAAACTGAATTCTAATAACATTCCGTTTCCGTTGTGTATGTGTTTGCTGTGAAACTTAAAAAGCGAGGTGGGGGGAGGGAGGAGGAGTTTTACTGTGTAAGATGAAGCGAGGGAAGGAGCTAATTCCACACACACACACACACACACACACACACACGGCGCCTGCGCGCACAAACGGAAACACTTATCTGTTGGGATTTATTTTAACTTTTTTTAAAGGTAAAGTGCAGGTTAATTTGTTTTTATTTTGACTTTATATATTGTATTAATTATTTTTCTGTATTAATTTATTTGGGCAGTGGTACAAATTTTTGAGTTTTCATTATTTCTTATGGGAAGGTTTGATTTGGTTTGAGTGTTTTGGAATACGAGCCCACTTCCAGAACGAATTATGCTCGTAATCCAAGGTTCCACTGTATACACAAATAGTTGTGCATAATAATAATTTTCCGATTTATTTTTCTACAGTATTATTGTTCTATTGGCAGATAACTTTAGCTGCTTTTTGCATCTATAAGAAATGGAAAGAGCTATCCAATAGAACAAGACAGTTCATTCATTCATCTTCTATATCCTGTACAAGGTTGTGGGGGGGCTAGAGCATATCCCAGGAGACTTTGCGCACAAGGCGCGGTACACCCTAGACAGGGTGCCAGTCCATTACAGGGCACACATACTATGAGCAATTTGGGAACACCAGTTAACCTAATCTGCGTGACTGTGGGAGGAAACCCACTGAGCACGGTGAGAACATGCAAGCCCAAGGCAGGAATCGAACCCAGGTCCCATAGGTGCGAGGCGACAGTGCTAACCACTACATCACCATGTCACCGGAATGATCATCTTAATAATATTATATTGGGTTTGTTGTAATCTTATGTTAAGAAATTTGAGCTAATTTTGACTAGATTGACTTGTTAAGGCATCATGTTGTTTTAGCACACTGTTTTATTACTAGTAAAGAAATCTTCAGTTTCCTACCTTTATGAGAGAGAGAGAGAGAGAGAGAGAGAGAGTGAACAGACCAGTTCATGAGGAATAACTATTTATAGCTGCTATAAAGTCAGTGATAAAAGGTCCGACTCAGGTTTCAGGAATGTTCTACAATGTTGTCAACTCTGATGATTGATTCTTGTCTTTTTATTCCCCATTATTATTGTTATTATGGTACAGTACCAAGTACCACTTGAACCTTTTTACAATTTTAGTTATTCTGTGCATTAACAAAAAAAAAAAAAGACTAATATAGAATGATGACATATTATGCCTCAGGTGGAGGAGACGCAGTGGGCCGGAGGTGAGAACCTCATCCCTCCGTCCGTGTGTAGCTTCCCGTGTCGGCCAGGCGAGAGGAAGAAGATGGTGAAAGGCGTCCCGTGCTGCTGGCACTGTGAGCTCTGCGATGGCTACCAGTTCCAGGTGGGCGAGTTGGCGTGCGAGATGTGTCCGTTCGACATGCGGCCCCTGGCGAACCACACCGCCTGCGTGCCCACACCCATCATCAAGCTGGACTGGCACTCGCCCTGGGCCGTCGTGCCCATGTTTCTGGCCATCCTGGGCATCGCAGCCACGCTGTCCGTAGTCGTCGTCTTCGTGCGCTTCAACGACACGCCCATCGTGCGGGCGTCAGGACGTGAGCTGAGCTACGTGCTGCTGACGGGCATCTTCCTGATCTACCTCATCACGTTCCTGCTGATCGCCGAGCCCAACACGGTGGTGTGCGCCTTACGCAGGCTGCTGCTCGGCCTTGGGATGTGCATCACCTACTCGGCCATGCTGACCAAAACCAACCGCATCTACCGCATCTTCGAACAGGGCAAGAAGTCAGTGACGCCGCCGAGGTTCATCAGCCCTACGTCGCAACTCGTCATTACCTTCATCCTGATCTCGTTCCAGGTGAGACAAAACTGATTGCTGTCCATCGCTCTGGAAATCCATTAACGATCTGTAGGTTTCAGGTTAGAAAAGTAAACTTAAGTATAAATTCTGTAAAGGTGTAGGGTTGGACAATGAATACAATGGTCAACATTGGGCTCTACAGTCCCTAGATGGACAACATAGGGTCTTAGATGGATGGATGGATGGATGGATGGATGGATGGATGGATGATAGGGTTAGACAGAAGCATAGTTATTTACAGTGTGATTATCAGGTATTCAGTCCACGTTCCTAAAAGGAAGTGTAAAAAAGTAAGCATCTCCCTTTAGGGGCTCTGTAGTTTTAGGCAAACTGTGATTAATTTGTCTCAGACATTTGCCATATTTTTTTATTGCTGATTTGGACATGTGATCGTTAATCAGACAAACACGATCAGTCAGAAGTTCGGACACAAATTCTAATTCTAATTCAAATTTTATTTGTCACATACACAGTCATACACAGTACCAGAAGCAGTGAAATGCTTACACGAAGAAAAAAAACAAAACAAGATTATCAATAAGAAATAAATTATGGAATAAAATAAGAAGAAAAAATAGAAAAACTTTAGCTATAGAAGATCAGAACAAAGTATAAAATATAAAAATTAAAAGAACGTACAAAAGCTGTACAAAACAGACGGCACGGTGGTGTAGTGCTTAGAACTGTCGCCACGCACCGCCAGGGTCCAGGTTCGATTCCCGTCTCTGTGTGCATGGAGTTTGCATGTTCTCTCTGTGCTTGATGGGTTTCCTCTGGGTTCTCCGGTTTCCTCCCAAAGACATGTAGGTTAGGTTAAACGTCTTTTATTTGCTTCATTGACGGTGTCCACTTGAGTTGGCACATACTGCGCACGCTGGTTTAAATCCCCATAATTCATGTTACATCAAATTGAAAGCTTTGATAAAAGAGTTAAGGAACATCTGATGTTTTGTGCAAAGAAATTCACATGGTCAATGTCACACAACTGATTAAATAGAAATAGAAACCTAGGAATTGTGCAAAATGTTCAGTGCTGAATATTTGTCTTTTTCTTCTTTACAATCTTTAAAATGTTATCAGTTCATTTAAAAATATTTCATTGTGGATCGTTGGTTCTGCGCCATCTTTGGTAAAGGCGTGATGAAATGGTTCTAATCATGCGGTTAAGTGGCTAGGAAGAAATCATATGCGGATGTAAGATATTGGATTAATGTTTATTTTATGAGGCCCTTTTGAAACAGATTTGTTTGTCAGAGTTGATTGATCAAATATACAGCATGGAACAAAGCCTTTTTTTTAACGTTCGCATTGATTTTCTATACCGAGTGAGAAATTCCTACAGACTACAAATTTTTCTAATTGTCCACTGCGCATCATAGAACAAAGCATGAAAATAACGGTCGATGATGAGACATGTCTCCTGCTTGAGACTTGAGCTCCATGAGGCATTCACGTAGGCTCTAATCTGAGGTGCTTTTCATTTCCGAGGCCGGTAAGTCTAAATGAATTTACTATCTGCAGCAGAGGTAAATCTCGGGCTCCCTTTCCGGCGACGGTCCGCTTGACGGTTTTGCGGCTGCACTCGACGATAACGTCCATTTAAAGGCGTTGTCATTTTCCAAATGGATTGACCATCATGTCGTAAAGTCATGATGTATTGTTGTTTCTCATTACACAATTAAGTCATGTTTTGATGTCTTTGATGTCTCTTCGCTGTTGTTCTGCAATGTAGAAATGAATAAGAAATGATGATGTTGACTGCACTGAACAAAATGATTCACGTATGGACATTTTTAAATTAAGGGCAGATTTTCCACTCAAGTAAAAGATGCAATTTGAACAAATATAAATAAATGTAAAAATTGTTATGTTTAGGATAATTAAATACAAAGGGTGTTCGGGTCAAACCGGGACTTGTGACGAAATCACTTATGAAAAGTGTAAAACTGATTCGAGTATTCGAGTACACTATAGTGATGAGACGCTTAGTCACTTGAACGGTGCAAATGTTTTAAAGAATATGCTCTCTGTCTATGGGGAATCATTCACCAGTACCACTTGCACATTACAGAAACTTATCTTGATTGTTATTGCCACATCCCCCATATAGCCCTGACATCCCTCACTCCAAGCCATTTCTACATGGAGTTCCTGGGAGGCCAGCGTTTCAGACATGCTTCATGGCTCCGGCGTAATTTTCTACTTTTTTCTTGATGGTATCCAAGCGCTAGTGAAACACTGGGGGAAGTGCGTTAGCGTAGCAGCAGATTATATAGAAAAAATAAAGGGAGCAAAATTGTGTTCTGTTATTCTGCGCGATCAAAAGTCCCAGTTTGACTCGAACAGCCTTTGTCGAATTAAGAATGTTACAAATTTTCGCAAAATAATCAATATTATCAACGTGTAATTTGGTACTGTACATTTAGCACGATTTACACTGATCAACACTCTAACACTTTTTAAAAGGTTACTTTACTGTATATAATCTCATATAAATATCCCTAAAACCCTTTTACACTGGGTAGCGTCTGTAACGAAGCATTTTCCCTCTCCTTGGCATTCGGTTACCAATGAATAATCCACAATCCCCGTATTTGTGTCGTGCATACAGTACCGCTGTGACCGCATCACTGCGCCATGAATTTATTTACCGCTACAGTAATGAGATGAGCGTCACAGCGGTGCACTTTACAGCTCCGGGGTCTTCGTTTCGATCCTGCGCCCCGGTTACTGAGGTAGGAACAGTAAAACGGCGCTCGCTGAAGATGATTCGATGAATAATGACATTGTGACATGTAATATAAATTGAGGCTATCATAGTAATAGGCTATCTAATCAGGCTGTGAGATTGCTTTCTTCGGTATACTTTTTTTCCTTCTAATAGGCTCCCAGTGAAATGGTGTGAACCCCAGTAACAACATTGTTAAATACCTCTTAGAACATCCATCATTTTCGGGACTTGTTTCAAACACAACCGCGGCGTGTCGAGCACCCAACAGGGTTAGCGTGGATTGAAACGGAAGTATAGCTGGTGCTTGAAATTAAAATGAGGTGGAAAAACTTCAGTCCACGACCCTAATATACTGTAGATAGATAGATAGATCGATAGATAGATAGATCGAGCACTTTATTAATCCCAAATAGTGTATATTGGTTGGTTGCGATGATGGATCAAGAAATGAATGTGTCGAATAAAAGATGGTCTCAGTACCGTGTTGTATTTTACTTCCAGCAAATTGTGAGTTGCGCGATTCATGTGCTAATAATAAGCCTTCGTTTCCATAGTAACACAAGGACTTGGTATGGTAGACGTTTCGTGTAATCAAAGTCTAGTAATAAGCAAACCGAAATCATGTTCTTCTTCAAAGAGCAATGTATAATTATTGATGTGATGAAGCTTTCTGTAAGAAGATGTTTATCCAGTATCGTCTGCTTTATCGGAGAGAGAGAAAAGCACGGCAGGGAGAAAGAGAGAGGGAAAAAACAAGCATCTGGTATTTCAGACGTTTGTCTGGGTTGAATCATGCTGAGCACACATAATGCTAAGAATGCCTCGGTATGCATTTAATGGCATTTCCTCCGACTCAAGGTGCAGCGAATGGCGAAGACATGGACCCGGCGAAGGCAGAGATCCACAAAGGGCTGCTAGTGTGGCTGCAGGCTTTCCTTCAGAACCAGGCAGGCGCCATCACTGATTCCACTTGTTTAATCAGCTCATCTAAACTCATCTTATCTGGCTGCTTTAAAAGCCTGCAGCCGAACCGGACCTTTGCAGATGAAATGAAGAACGCTTTTATTTTTTTTTAGGAAGGAATTACATGGATTCAAATATCCCACCAAATGGCCCATCAGAGTAATGGGCCAGTTGGAATAAAAAAGTACCAAGTCAACACCTAAACTGGAACCTGATCAGGATGGATTTGAAATCGATTTTGTTTGGGAGGTGTTGGGGGTGTTGAGGGGGGGGGGGGGGTGTAGATTAAACCTTTGATCCTTTAAGTAGATAGATATTCGCCCTATACACATTTGATCCGATGGTTTCTCTCAACTGTTTGTCTGAATGAATGCAGTGGCGTGAAAAAGTATTTGCCCCCTTACTGTTTTTATTTTTGTTATATTGTTATATTTTTGTTATATTTTTGCTATATTTGCAATGTTCTGTTCTTTTTTTAAATGATTTCTTGATTCGACAGGTCTGGCAGTACTGCAATCAGGCCTGGGTGTGGCAAGTTACATTTAACTCAGCTTTCCAAAAATAAAATGTGGTTAATTACAGTTCATTTATAGTTTAGCAAGGGGGTAATTACTTTTTCACATAGGGCCAGGCAGGTTTTGGTAGCTTTTTTTTTTTTACCTTAATAGAATAGTTTAAAAACTGCAATTTTTTTATTTACTTGGGTATTCCTTTTGTAATGTTAAAATTAGTTTGATGATCTCAGGAAGGGGCAATTACTTTTACATGACACTGTATATTTTCTCTGTGCATGCAGAAATATGGTAATCATAAGGTAACGTAAGGTGACGTAACGAGATTCTGTGAATCATAATGATTTATTTAAAAAGATGAGAAGCCTAAACAATGTCCAAAAATTCTAATTTAACGCATTGAGCATTTAAATATACCTTTTTATCAGATTATCATCCACCTGAGCAGGTAAGTTAGCATCATTTACTCGGAAGGATTTCAGCGGGATCGGAAAAAAAATTGTCCATGTAAATGTACTGATCAAACAGGTTAGAACAGACAACTGTTCAAGTCTGAATAGAATTCAAGGCTCGGTAATCAGCCAGGAGCAGTACTTCACAAAGACCCAAGATTTATGTGTGTGTGTGTGTGTGTGTGTGTGTGTGTGTGTGTGTGTGTGTGTGTGTGTGTGTGTTTATAGTGAACCAGTATCGGGGAACAGGTGTGTGATTTATGAGACTACTGTAAATTGTTGTTTGGTGGTCAGACTCTGGGTTATGGAGTAACAAACAGAACTGAAGTGACACATACGGTACAGGAACATCTGTCTGTAGCCCCGTGGCGCGTTCAAGTCAAACTGGGACTTTTTGGCATTAAAAAAAAAGAAGACTTGACAGGAACTCGACTGGGAGTTATTGTACAGTCCTGACCGAGGAGTTCCTGGGAGGCCAGCGGTCCAGATGCGAATCAGACAGGCAGTCCGATCATGGCTCTCGTCACTGTTTACCTTGATGGTGATGTGATCTATACTTGGTTAAAGCCTGGATGTGCCACTGTGTCCAGACCTACAGTACATTCAACAGATCGAGAACTTCATTCAATGTCATTCATGTCCTGTAACTATACCGCTTAGTTATTACCTACACTGTACTTACTATATTACAAGAACAAGTGTTGTCATCTGACAGACTGTAGTCCAGATGTTCAGCTCAATCATTTCCGGTTTCTAAACCTGAACCAGCTCTGATTCTGTAGCAGGCGTATGTAGCAGATGTATGCGTTCTTATGTTAAATTATTTAGCTGGAGGCAGCTCATCTGACCAGAGGCTAGCCTGGAGGCGTTCGGTCAGAAATGGCAGAAATGGTTTTCATAGATTTTTCATTTTATTTTGCTCTCTGATTAATGCAGAGAAAATATAACTTATTCAAACTCAATGTTAAAAGGCAGAGAAGGATGCATTTATTCTCCGAGGCAGAGTCGAAACCACTTCTGTCATTCCAGCGGGTCAGAGCCGCGCAATGTTGTCGACAAACTAGCGAAGGTACTGTAGGTGGATGGAGAAATTTGTCAATTTTTATTTGCTGAACTCCTACAGTCTCCTACACAGCACGTCAGGGTAGCAAAAAATAGCTTGTACACTCTTCAGCGAAATGTTTTCAATAACAGCACACAAAATCTGTCTCCTTCGTTTGAGTCGTATTCTTATTTGTAAAATAAACAGAACCGTTCTATGAGATTATAGATAATCTCTCAGATCTAAAAAATAAATATTTAAAATTGGCAGAAACACATGTGGAATTATTTATAATGGAATTATTAAGAAAATAGAATGGCTGTTCGAGTCAAACCGGGACTTTTGTTTGGTGCATTGTTCTAGATCGGAGTTAAAACTGCTCAATATAATCTCTGTATAACCTAATACACTAATGCACTTATCTCAGAGTTTCACCAGTGCTTGTATACCATCAGCGTAGAAAGATTTCTCAGTACAGTGCATGCTTTCATGTCTGAAACGCCGGCCTCCCAGGAACTCCTTCAAAGCCCCAAACATGTGGAAATGGCTCGGAGCGAGGTCAAGACTGTACAGTGGATGTGGCAATAACTCCCAGCCGAGTTCCTGTAACGTGCAAGCGGTGCTGGCTTCAGTTCCCACAGACAGATGTGTGTCTTCTGCAATTTGGTGACAAGTTCTCTGTCAATTTTTAAGGATCAGGCGTGTCCGGGCGTTGTACAGATGTTTTCTTCATTTTGCTCCATTTAAATATTTTACAGCAGAGTCGCATCATCGTACTGCGCTTGAAGTCTTCTGTAAATGTCACTCGATTCTACTCTTCATTTCACAGAAATGTCATCACAAGTCCCGGTTTGACTCGAACGCACCTTGTACCAGATCAAATTGATTATATTATGCATATCTCCACTTACTCCACTCCACTTACACACACACACACAGATATATATACATATATATTTTTTATATAATGTGCATTATGTGTGGATGGGATTTAGAGGGACGCACAGCTGTTTTTTTTGATGCTGATGTTGATCTCACTGATACTTATCAGCCGTCCTGAGACAGAGGGGAACAACTGTAGCCCACACGTCTTTGTCGTTCCCCTGCCACTTCGAAAAAGTTGCAGGGTGCTGATGCGCACACGCTTACGGGCAGAAATATTAATAAAGCTATTCTGGGTGTGAGCGTAGCATGAATGGGGATGTTCATGAGTCAGTGGAAGTGGGACGCGGGGGAGAGAAGCTTATCCGTCCTCCGGTGCCGGATTGATTGACAGCGGGATATTTTTTAGCCCTGCCTCTCCGCTCGTGATGGTGGAGGTGTCAGCGAGTCTAAACGATCGCTCTGCCTTTCTGCTGAGCATCATGACAGCAGCATCTGTCTTCACGTCTGCGTCTGCGTTCCCCTTCCATGACCTGAAACTTTCTTCTGGAAGTTTTTTTTCTTTTTTCTTTTTCTTTTCTTGCACTAGCGGATGAGATTAAGCTGCAGCGAGTGAGATCCCGGCATGAACAGGTGGGGAGGACGGGCTTGTCTCTGTGTTCTTCCCTCCGTCCAGCTGCTGTATTCAAATGACTGACTGTGATATGGGATAAATACACAAGAGCGCCGTTACCTGCAGTTTAATCTGTCCACTTCTTGGTAGGAGGGTCATTGTAAAAGCGTAAATTAAACCTTATCTATGGCAAATAGGGCTACTTACGACAATTATCTTGTAGGTTGTTTAGATTTAAGGCTTCGGTTTTATACCGATACATGATGCGTCCCTATGCATGACGGGACAAGGAATTGCAAAAAGTGTCTTTTTTTTTTTCCACCCCCCCAAAAGACATTAAACAGCGTGAGTGTTATTTCATCTCCCATTATTCCCGCGTCTCAACCCAGATCTTTATCCCGTCTCTCCATGTAGGTGCTCGGAGTGTTTATCTGGTTGGGCGTGGTGCCTCCCCACACCATCATCGACTACGAGGAGCTGCGTCCACCCAACCCCGAGCTTGCACGAGGGATCCTGAAGTGTGACATGTCCGACCTGTCGCTGATCTGTTGCCTGAGTTATAGCATCTTGCTCATGGTGACGTGCACCGTGTACGCCGTCAAGAGTCGAGGCGTCCCCGAGACCTTCAACGAAGCCAAGCCCATCGGCTTCACCATGTACACCACCTGCATCGTGTGGCTGGCCTTCGTGCCCATCTTCTTCAGCACGGCGCAATCTACGGAGAAGGTGAGGTGCTCTGGTTTCCTCCCACACACCAAAGACATGCACAGTAGGTCGAATTTGCGTATTGGGTGTGTGCTCGTGCCCTGTGATGAGCTGGCACCCCATACATACATACAGTATGTACCTACCCTACCTTGTTTCCTGAGCGTTCTTGGATAGGCTCCAGGCCTCCTGCAAGCCTACATAGGGTAAGTGGTATAGATGATACAGTACCTTGCAAAAGTATTCATACCCCTTGAACTTATCTGGTTTCCCCCCACAGTCCAAAGACATGTAGGTTAGGTTAATTGGCGTTCCTGAATTGGGCATAGTGTGTGTGTGTGTGTGTGTGTGTGTGTGTGTCTGTGCCCTGTGATGGATCGGCACCCTGTCCAGGGTGTGTACTCCACCTTGTGCCTTAAGTCTCCTGGGATAGACTCCAGGCCCCCCGCGACCCTGAATACAGGATTAAGCGGTGACGTTGATGAGTGAGTGAGAAATAAGACATTTTTTTAGAAAGAATGCTTGTAATTTAAGTTTGCAGAACAGTTATACCCGCAACAAACCTGGAAACTAGAACCCGTCAGAAATGCATTTCTGATATACTTTCAGATAAATCCTCCGGCAGACACCGGGTGTGCTTTTGGTATCGGATTCCTGTTTTCCTTTCATTCCTGCATTTTCATGTATTTTTCAAATGGCTGATGAACGGCTTTCAAGTATTGAAATATCAACCCTTTAAAACCAAAAATGGAATCACAGAGACATTTCTCAGCAGGGCCTGAGGGCCTCGGGGGGTAGGTCACCTGGCGGAGGGGACGCCGAGCGAACGCTGGAGTTCTTCATTCCCCTGGTGACTTGTCTTAGCTTTATTAGGATGGGTGAAGGCATTGTCTCTCCGGCTCCCCCACGCTCGTCTTATCTGCCTCCCACCACAATTAAACCCCTCGCTGCTACGAAGCAGGGCTTTTGTCTCCATGTCATGGTGTGTCTTCAGGAGATAAAGACAGGAGGGGTGGTGAGGGTGAGGGGGAGAAGACGTCTTCTTTTTTTTTTTTTCTTTTTTTTTTTTCCCCTGTATGTCTCATCTCTTCCCGTGTTTGCACGTTGCCATGTGAAAGCTGGCATCAAAAGGGAAACTGCTTGAGACGCAACTCTGGCGTGTTATCGCGGGCCTGGCAGGTTCCTGCTCGCTTTGGCACATTCATATTCAAAAGACTCTATTCTGCATATTTTTCCGCTACATAAGGACTTAACTAGTGGCTAAACTGTTGGGCCTTTCTGTTGACGAGCCGGAGCCGAGCTGGGGGAAAGATAGGGTTGTGGTGAAACGCTGGCTGTTCCTTGGAAGTAGTAATTTCCTGCTGCGTGGATAAACGTGCCGTACGAGCCCTCGTGTTTTCAGCGCATTCAGGATGACATGAGGAAACGGAGGAAGAAGGATAACTAAGGGTTTGTAGGAACGTAGCGGTTGTGGTACTAATCGTAGAGGAGATGGAGTGTGTAATGAATGTAATGAGATTTCTCTCTGCACAGTCTGTCTCAATCTACCTGATCACATGAGCAGTTTGAGCAAATTCGGATAAACGATGGGATGAATTTATATAAACGGGCCGAATGTCATTTGAATGAAGTCGTAGTAAATGGCTCTATCTGTCTGTTTATCTGTCTGGCGCTCTATCTATTTATTTCCTCATCTGCCTATTTGTTTATACATTTGTTTATTTGTTTGTACCGGGCAAAGGTCTTGACTTTGAGGAATAGTTTTCTAGGATTCTCGAAAAACCTTTTTGTCTCTCATTTGTACCTGAACAGTTTCTAATGAATGTTTGTGTTTGTGAAGCCGCACCGTGACCTAAAAATCATTCGAGCATAAAACACACTTAACGTAAGGCATGACCCAGTGAGAACCAGCTGCAGATGATGATGGCAGACGATCAGGCCGGTGATTAGTATACCAGTGATGCTGAATGCTGAGTGGTCGGAACAGACAAGAGGGGAAATGAGGTCGCTCATTTTTTAAATAATATTTTTGGGCACTTTGCAGCCTGTCACAGTAAAGCATTTGCTCCAATTTATTTCAATTAATAATTTAATTTAATTAAATTTAATAAGAGGAAATGAGGGGGGGTCAAGACTTTTGCACAGGACTGTATATTGTACAAAACCTATTCTAGGTCCAGTCTTAGTGTCTTTTGCAAATTTCGCAATTAAAAGAAATATAATATACAGTATATTAATTGGTCAACATTCATGTTTGGCCATAATAAGGAAAGAGTTCCGTGCTCTCCCTGTACAATAAAACAAAATCGGATTGCGAGTAACTCGGTTTACGAGTGTTCTGCAAGACGAGCAAAGATCTTTAATAAATTTTGACTTGAAAAACGGGCATGTCTTGGTTTGCAGTGTTTACAGTGAGTTTTTTGACACCGACATACACACACACCGACACACACACACACACACTCTCTCGCTTTTACACCCCCCCTCCCCGGCTTCACACAGACACACACACACTCTGCTCTAAACAGAAACTCTGCTCTGTCGCGATTCCTTTCAAAGGTCAGGTGCTGGTTCATTTGTTTTGTTTTTTACTTTATAGCAGTGATTCTGTTAGTCTGCGCTCACGCGAGTGTCTGTATTTATTTTTTTGGGCTGTGGAACGAATTATAGTTTTCATTATTTCTTATGGGAAGATTTGGTTTATGAGTGTTTTGGAATATGAGGCCGGAACGAATTATGCTCGTAATCCAAGGTTTCACTGTATATTCCAAAAAACAACTTGTAGCACACCTTTGTTCATTTTCAATAATATATTCCTGGTTAATGTTCACCCGTGGCTTGCGATTGTGCCTTTTCCAGATGTACATCCAGACGACCACGCTGACCGTCTCCATGAGTCTGAGCGCCTCGGTGTCCCTGGGCATGCTCTACATCCCCAAAGTCTACATCATCATCTTTCACCCGGAGCAGAACGTGCAGAAACGCAAGCGCAGCTTCAAGGCCGTGGTCCAGGCGGCCACCATGTCCACGCGTCTGTCGCACACGAACAGCGAAAAGCACAACGGCGAGACTAAGATGGAGCCGGACAGGACGCAGTAGCAGGTAAATCAAACACCAGTCCGGCTCATTAAACAAGCTCTCCAGTCTGAATCATACAGTAGGTGTGTAGTCTCAGACTGACCACGCCCACTGAACATTACAGCTCACTTGGAGATCACTTGTTACGCTTCTTTTTATTTCATATTATTTATAGAACAAAGTTCATCCTCATTGTTAAATTCCCAAATGTTAATGACTTTGTTGTACGTCGTTGTGCCACCCCAGCTGTACCAGATCAGGTCCAAACGTCAAAAACAAACGGTTTTTGTTTTGTGCTTCATGAGATGATTCCTTCCTTGAGTCTGTATGTGTTGACTTTGGGTTTCCTCCCGCAGTCCGAACATGCAGACTCCCTGCATATGGACTCAAGGTGGGACTCGAACCCTGAAGTGTGGTTAGCACCGTGACCTCGCATGTCCAGGCTTCGATTGCTATTTTGAGTCATCGTTTTCCCAATTAGCTTCTCTGTTAGTTGTTTGCTATAGTGGTGATTAGCATTAGCATTAGTGTTAGCATTAGTATTGCCCTTAGCCATGCTTTATAGCTATAGTCGTAGTTTTCGTGTTCTTGGTTGAATTTAGCATTTGTGGTTTTCTTCATGATGTTCCCACTCCAGCTGGTAATAAATATGAGTTTGGCCAAGGCGGAATTGGTGCTGTGAATTCAGGGGGGAAAAAAATCCTTAGACGCATAAATGCTGACAAACTCTTTGTCCTTTTGAAGGACGCCATTTCTTTTGTCCTATTTAACTGACTAGTCTTAATTGTCCTAATTTATGAATTTCTTTCACGAAATGCTCATGAGTTCAGTGACTCATCATCAGTTCTAAGGTTTGAAGCCTATTTATCAAGGCTCACATTATCAAGTCTCCTTAAATATGAATTTAAACAAAGATTTTTTTTTTCTCTTGAACTAATTGGATTTTCCACGTTTCTCGTCTAAAATGCTTCTGCGAATGCTTTTTGTATTCAGTCTGATAATTGTGGAAGGAGAAATATTCTCCTGCGCACCGCACGCCGACAGTGACCCGACCCCTGATGTTATTCTGAAGGCGCTTCTTGGTTTGAACTGAAGGAAACATCCTGCACTTACAGAACGTACAGTACAGTACAATCGGGGTTATAAAGGTTCAACTCGAAGGAAGGAGGACCGGCGGTCATCACGGCCTCCCGAGGCAGGGGCACGCGCGCCCGCACTCACGTCTCTGTGATTTCTCCGTGCATTTCGTTGATCTATCTTTAGGGCTAATTAGTGGTGGTTTAAAGGTGGCTGTTCGTGTCATTGCTCTGAATTGGTGTCATGCAGAGGTTCGGAATTAAAAGAGCAGGATGTGAAAAAGCAATTACCGTGAAAAAAAAAAAAAACACTTGCACATAAAAGGAAGCTTATAATGATGATGATGATGTTTAAAACCCATTTATTTGAAGTTTTTTAATAAAGTGATGGACTGGATTTTAAAGGTCCTATATTGCACCTTTAACACACGGTCGTATTTGTCAGATCAAGTTTGTTTAATATTTTTCGCTGTAAGTTTGTATTTAAGGTGTCAGGGCTCGTTAGGTCCGTTTCCTCCAGGCAGAACGAACGGTCAGGACTTGCAGTCTTCTCCTCATTTCTTTTCTTACCCTGTCTCAATTTTCTGTTCTTCTAAACTCCTAGAAGAATAAAGCTTGTTAGAGTAATTTTCCACTCGCCCTCTATCGCTCCAGCACACACTCGCTCTCGCTCTCGGATGTATTAGCAGCAGACGCAGCCTGTCCCAGTGCTTTCTTATTACTGACATTTTTTGGGGAAAAAATACAACAAGCACCAAAATGCAACAATGTTTTGTAATGCTGATAAGTGACTCTGACGCAAATATTCCTGCTCAACTAGAGGATGTCTGCGTGTGAAGTGAGCAGAAGGGGGTGAAATTATGATTGAAAAAAGGAAGGAAGAGGTCATGGGTTGAGTGAAAGAAAGAAAGAAAGAAAGAAAGAAAGAAATTATGATTGAAAACAAGAACTAATGAGAGGGGACAGAGATAAAGCCAAAAACAAAGACAGAGGAATAATTAAAGTTAAAGTAAGTAAATAAATAAAGAGAGAAAAAAAACCCTGCTACATAAAAGAAAATAAATAGATAGATAGATAGAATAAAGGAAATGAGATAAAAAGACAAGTGTAAAAGATTAAACAAATAAAGCAAAAATAAACAAAAAACGTTTTCTTTTGAAATAAGAAAAAAATAATTAAAAACAATAAATAATCAGAAAAGATCAATAATTCTTTTTTAAATAAATAAATAAATAAAACTAATCAAGAAAGAGAAGGAAAATGTATTTATAAACAAATAAAAATAAACAAGCAAAGGAAAGCAAAAGAAAGAAAAGTGCAGGGTAAAACAGGAAAAGAGAAATGATAAAAAGGGAAGAAGAGAAACGGAATGCAATGAAGGTAGAAGGGGTGGACATTAGAAACCAGATAAGAAAGATAAAGCAATTAATCTTATTTATTAGTAAAGAAAATCAGAAATTATACAGAGAAATGAAAATTTTAAGAAAGAAACAACAACAGGGTAACACAAGGTGAAAATGATAGCAGGGAAATAATGATAAATAAAAAAAATCATAGAAATGTAAGCTTATAGAAATAAAGATTATAAACAGAAAAAATAAATAAACAAAAATCTGAAATAAAACTAAAATAAAGACAAATACATTCTAACATGCCATTTCCACAGTAAAAGGGTTCCAGGGAGGCCAGTGTGAATCAGGCAGTCCAATCATGGCTCTGGCACACTCGTGAACCTTTCTACCTTGATGGTATCCGAGTGCTGTTGAAATACTTGGATGAGTGCATTAGTGTATCAGGGGATTATATAGAGAAATAAATGGAAGTTTTTTATTGTTATAACTGGGTTCCGTTATTCTGCACAATCGAAAGTTCTGGTTTGACTTGAACACGCTCATAAAACTGTATAAAATAAAAACAGACTGAATTAAACCTGAAGGAAGAATAGATAATAAAGAAGAAAACAAGCATTTCAATATATATATATGGAATTATTTCTGTATAAGAGCAGAATTTCCCTCTCATGTGACTGTGACTCAGTCCGGAGAGCGAACAAACGTTCCTCAAACCACTTGTAGATGTGTAAGGAATTCTCAAAGCATCAGGAAGATCTTCTTCCGCTTTCATACAGCACTTTTATTTGCCATGTGCCGTTCCTCTGCTGTTGTTTTTTTTTCTCTGGATTTCCGCACTTGACTCACCAATAAATAAAAGCAGCATTGCATTGTGTGTGAGATGAATCAGAGCGAATCGATATTACTTGTCATGGAAAGCAGTGTTGAAAAAGCTCACCATGTTGAGGCTGATCAACTAGCTCAAGAAATTCTGAGATGATGAACCGAGCCGTTTACATGGCATCAGTCAAATGCGATGGAATTACCAAAACAGATAAATAAAGTTCCACCCAGTGGGGGGAGAGAGAGAGGGAGAGAGAGAGAGAGAGAGGGAGAGCGCACGCCAACCCATTTATTCAGAGATGTCCAAGCGGGCAGCTCTTTCTTCTTTGTTCTTTTTTAGCTTTGGGCTTTTTGTTTGTTTCCTTTTATAAAAGAAAGACATCTTCTGTTATTAAGACCACAGTAGTGACTTACACTTTCATGCCGAATCTCCAGGCCGTACCACATGTGGGTCACTTTATTACACAGTGTATTCTTGATGTCTTGAACTCTTTGTGCTAGGTTGGAAAAAATTGGTTCATTTCAGATTTGAGTCTCCTTGTACTGTCATGCCTAGAAGATGTGGAGAGACTGGGGTGTTCTGAACCCTTCTCCATATGGAACGTTCTAATCTTCTATACATTCTCACACACACATATCGTATATACCGCTTTATCCTGTATACGCGGTCGCCTGGAGCCTGGAGCCTATCCCAGGAGACTTAGGGCACGAGGTGAGGTACAACCTGGAACAGTATTGTGTCAAGTGCATTTGTAAAACCCATTAAGCTTCATGATGAAACTGGCTCTCATGAAGACCTTCCCAGGAAAGCAAGACCAAAACTTCATTTAGAATTACCAGCCTCAGAAATCACTGATTAATACCAAACAGCACCTCAGACTAGAGCCGATATGAAGGCTCTACGATCGTGCGTAGCAGATACATCTCAATATCAACTGTTCAAAGGGGATAGTTGCAGAATTTGGATGCCTTCAGTATTGTTTTACGGTGTAGAAAGAAATAAAAAGAAATTAAGGAAAGACCATCTGTCCAAGCTTTTGACTTGTTTAGTGTAAATACCCACACACTTTATACATGTACTTCATTAGTTGATCATGTGATAAAGAATTATGAAACACATTTGTACTTAGCTGCACAGATTTGTGTACAAATTTTTTATTTTTGATTGGCACTATACATAACAGTAGAGATCAGGTCTCCGATTTTTAGGGCCCAAGCACTATGACGTCACCCTACAGTATGATATCATAATGTGAAAAGGGCCCTCTTGTTAGTTAGGGCCCAAGCACTACGTCATCAGCTCTGGATTTTTTTATGTTTGTCCACCATTTTGGGTTTTTTCAAGAACTCCAAATTGGTAGACAGGTTGGAATCTGCTGCCATCAGGATGCCTGAGAGTCTCACATGGGATTTTGCTGTATAGCTCTAATACACTTGCACATACAGTATGCATGCGAAACCTGGTACAGTGGAACCTTGGATTACGAGCATAATTTGTTCCAGAAGTGGGCTCATATTCCAAAACACTCGTAAATCAAGTCAGATTTTCCCATATGAAATAATGAAAACTCAAATTATTCGTTCCACAGCCCCAAAAAATAAATACAGTGGAACCTCGGTTTGCGAGTAACGTGGTTTACAAGTGTTCCGCAAACCGAGCAAAGATTTTTAAAAAATTTTTATTCAAGTATTAGTTTACGAGCGCCGAGTATCATGTATCACACATGAGACTCTTATTTTGACACCGAGCGGCAATCTCTCACCTTCTCCCCCTCCCCCCCAGGGCTTTGCAAACACACAGAAACTCTGCTTGTCTCTTATGAGTGTGCGCGCTCAATTTGACACCGACACACACACACACACACACACACATGCACAGACGCTCTCTCGCCTTTCCACCCCCTCCCCGGCTTCACAGACACACAGAAACTCTGCTCTGTCGCGATTCTTTTCAAAGGTAAGGTGCTGGTTCATTTGTTTTTTGTTTTTTTACTTTACAGCAGTAATTCCCTTAGTATGCGCTCACACCAGGTCAGAGAGATTTCTTTTTTCCCTGTTAAAACGGTTTTTCTGTGTTTATGTGTGTGTCCGTTTGTTGTGAAACTTAAGTGATTCTGTTAGTATGCGCTCRTSCCAGTCTCGCTTTTTTCCGTTAAAACGGTGTTTCCGCTGTGTTTATGCGTTTGTTGTGAAACTTAAAAAGTGAGTCCGTTAATATACGCTCATGCCAGTCTCAGAGAGATTTCTTTTTTTCCTGTTAAAACGGTGTTTCCGTTGTGTGTGTGTGTGTGTGTGTTTTTGTTGTGAAACCTAAAAAGCGAGGTGGGGAGAGGGAGGAGGAGTGTTACTGTGTAAAACGAGGCGAGGGAAGGGGCTAATTCCA
>QMIH01000419.1:290578-301849 GCA_003987875.1 Clarias batrachus | reverse complement strand
TTAATTTGTTTTATTTTCATTTTATAGATTGTATTAATTATTTTTATTTATTTATTTTTTGGGGCTGTGGAACAAATAATTTGAGTTTTCATTATTTCTTATGGGAAATGATGATTTGGTTTTACGAGTGTTTTGGAATACGAGCCCACTTCCAGAACGAATTATGCTCGTAATCCAAGGTTCCACTGTATACACAAATAGTTGTGCATAATAATAATTTTACGATTTAAACACACACACACAGACACACACAATGGAAGCACTGTTTTAACGGGAAAAAAAGAAATCTCTCTAATGACACTGGATACTAATAGAGTCACTGCTGTAAAGTAAAGCAAAAACAAAAACAAATGAACCAGCACCTTATCTTTGAAAAGAATCGCGACAGAGCAGAGTTTATGTGTGCGTGAGTGAAGTGAAAAGATTGTGTGTGTGTGTGTGTGTGTTTGTGTGTGTGTGTCTGTGTGTGTGTGTCTGTGTGTGTGTGTGTGTCTGTGTGTGTGTGTGTGTCTGTGTGTGTGTGTGTGTGTGTCGGTGACAAATTACGCGCACACACACACATAGGAGACGCTGAAACAGAGAGGGAGATGTTGAGATTGTAAGAGACGAGCACTAAGACCAGCATGGGAGACGATTACCCACAATTCCGCAGCGCAAGAGAGAGAAAAATCATTGGCTCGGTTGTGATCACGTGACACTCAGTGTCAAAATAAGAGGCCCATGCGTGATACATGATACTCGGCACTAGTAAACCAACACTTGCTTGTTTTTAAAATTAAAAATCTTTACTCGTCTTGCGGAACACTCGCAAACCACGTGACTCGCAATCCAAGGTTCCACTGTATACTTTTAGAGCCATTGAGCTGAACAACTTTCAAACATCACACTGAGTGACGTCATAGTGTGATGCTTTTTTTCCAACATTTGTGGTCTAAACACAGATTTCCCCCTTTTCTAAAATGATGTCATAATAGTATTATATATATTGGGATATATCCCTTTTAAATGCATGTGCCCGCTGTCTTTCTGGTGCTCTAGGTGACGGTGGTGTGCAGGCTGCTTGGGGCCACTCATCGTTGTTTGCTATATTTGCTTTTTTGTTTTCTGTATAAATCATCTAGTCACGATCCAGATCAAACACACACAAAATCTCCCAGGTGATTCGTCAACCCTGTCTTGTGAACCAACAAGGATGCGAAGGAGGCGTTCTACTCTCTCGCTTTGGTTGGTCTAAGAATAAGCTGGATATTATTAATGCTCGCATTTTAACTGTAAGATTCTACATTTTTTCCCCTCCTTGCCTGATTTACTTTGCAATGTCGACACTTTTTATATAGGCCAAGACTTTTTGAAGTAGGCCAAATCAAAGCGTTCGTGCTGTTTAAGTGATGCGAGCAGGTTCCACCAAATGACCAATTATAATAACGTTTCACACTGTTTGTTACATGCGCCACTGAATGAGACACACTGACGCATCCTGTGTTCTTTTATGTGTGTGTGTGTCTGTGTGTGTGTCTGATGGCAGGGGGCCCGGAGCAACACACTCGGCTAATCCGGACCGGAGAAAACGTGGAGAAAAAGAAGCAGGACTCCACTTAGTCGAGTTCCATTTGAGGACGGCTCTAAGGCATCGGGGCTCGGCGGCACTGTCGTCAGAACGATGCAAAAAAACGCACATTTTCTATCCGAAGCTTTTATCGCGGCGATCTTCCAGACGTCTTCATGCTTGCTGACGAACGGGGAAAATATAAAGTCGATAACGTCGCGATACGGTCGATGTAGCAGTGTAGCAGCATGTGGGATGTGTACCGAAGTGTTTGTGTGTTTGTGTGTTCATGCACTTAGGTTGTGTACAGTAAATCCAGAGACCGAAGCATCGGACCGAACGAGAAACGAAATGATTTACCATTGTGTGTTGGGGGGACAAAAAAAATATATATCCGACATTGTATTTTTTCTTCAGATTTGTTTGATATCGAGACGTGACGGTATACCGTGTTGTTAATGTTATGCTCTAAACGTCTAATGTACGGCTATGCTATCCTGTGAATCATGATGTCACCAAAACAATGTGCTACGAGATTTTTAATACAGATGCATAGAGCACTTTTTAAAGGATAAGAACAAACACATAAGGAGATTTAAAAAAAAWATATATATATATATATGTATGTATATACCAGAACATTGTATTTTGACTTCATTTTATGAAACAAGCTTAGGGCAATCTAATTTTACACTGAATTGTTTCTAGATGTTTAACCCCTAACCAAAAGATTTAATACTTGCACCGTTATATAGCATTTTATGTCTGTTTTTTTTTTTTTTTTTGGAATTGTGGAATTGAAAACGTGAAAGAAAAAAAACTAATATTGATTTATAGAGTTATACAATTAATTTTTCTTGTTCTTCCTATTATTATTATTATTATTATTATTATTTGTATTTTTGCCAGTATTATTTATTATCAGATGTGTATGAAAGGTAAATGTGTGTACAGCTGCTATGTTTTTGCTCTGTAAATACAAGAATTGTAGAGAGAGAAAAAAAAAAGGAATGAAATCTTTAACCGACAAAGTGTTTGCATGGGGTTTTACAAGAGTGCTGAATTATATGTTCTGAAACCACGCGAACCTTTTTTTTCCTATGAGGTGGAAAAGCTCAAGATACCGTCTATAAATCGAAATGAATTATTACACCGTTATAGACTCTGACTCAGCCGAAGCATTATTCAGTAACCTGACAGCTCAGTTCAGCCGGCTTGCAAAGCAGCAGTGCGATTCCTCTCTGACGTATCGTTTCATTCGACCCCGGTCACAGATTCCTGTCTTCACGCTCCGATCTGCACTTACCTGAGCCTGAGCTGCCGAGGCTTTTTGAATCCGACCTACAATAAAAACATATACAATACCAGTCAAAAGTTTGGACACACCTTCGAATTCAATGTTAGATGGTGTTAGACGACACATTAGAGCTGTTCTGAAGGCTTTACAGAGCAGACACTTTTCAATGTCAAGTGTTCATATTTAATATTTTTAATTCATTTTTCGCCTAATTTGGACGCCTTCAGCTTTGTTCCACAATGGAGAAAGAAAGAAAAATCAGGAACGACCATGCAATCAGAAGGGGTGTCCAAACTTTTGACTTTTGTATTGTATATATATACACATACTTTATACTTCATTAACTCTATGATAAAGAATTATGAAACACATTTGTACTTTGTTAACTGAATAAATAATGCCATACATGAACTAGTGAGGAAAAGTTTTTTATTTTGAACAAACTTGGCATGATGATACTAATTAACACTTATAGTATACATTTTATTTTAGTTTTAAAAAACATAATAAACATCACTAATGCTCTGGTCTGATGCATATTATACTGTATAGAGTATATAGATATATGTGATGGATCGGCACCCCGTCCAGGGTGTACCACGCCTCATAGTCTGCAGCACCCATTCACCTCCCATCCCCAGCCAACCCACCCCTCCCCCGGCAACCCTGTATCCAGGATAAAGTGGTATAGATGATGAGTAATTGCTCTACGACATCATAGTATACAACGGTTCCTCTTCTTGTAAGGATTTTTTTTGAGCGCGGGCAAATAAAGATAAATATACTGTATGTTTTATACCCAAGATCACAAAATGTTCACTGTGACATCACAATAATGTGAAATTATAACGTCACATTGGCCAGCCCTAGTTCTGTACTTAGAAGTACTTTGGTAAATCTTGGCATTACGAAATACTTGGGGTGATCATTTAAAGTTAGAGGTGTCTTGATGTGTATATTTGAAATACATTTGTGTATTAAAACACATTTATACATCTACACACTCTGGTCTATGTCTATAAGTATTTGTACAGTGACAACTTATATATATATATATATATATATATAGCTTGTTAGAATGAAAAAATCCATACAGCTTCTAAAAACATTCAAACGCACGGCCTTGAGATATTGCACCAATGGCCGACGCGTAAGCAACCAAAAACAAAAACCATATGGAGGATGAAAAGTATTTATTCCTTTCTATATTTGCATTTATGTTCTACTTGGGATGCCTGGATATTTTCTTCCACATTTGATAGTTAAAAGCTTTTCCATCATCATCATCATCATCATCATCGTCGTCGTGTGCACACTGCCAGAGTGAATCCAACACTGTACATTTTGATTAAACACCACTGGTACACACATTACGGGTGACATTATATCGGACGAGTTCCTGCCGTCGGGATCATTGGAAGCTCTTGACGGCTTTGTTTTCCTGAGCGTAGTTTCTAAAAAGCTAAAGCCCTACAGGATCAGAGGATGCTGACAGATTGCGCGCCATCGGTGGTACAGTCTGATTCCCCGCACGCCAGGAAAACACTTTAATAATGTAACAACTGTTTTCTCATTTTGTTTTTTTTCCGACTTAATAGTCACCCAGAAGTAAACACGAACCCGTCATGTCTGACTGCTGTGCAGCGTTCCTTACCAGCCCGGCCAATCGGAAAAAAGCCTGAAAAATTGACTTGTCACGACTGGGCTCAGCCTAGAAGTCGAAGCGTGTGAGAAGATCATACATTTTGAATGTACCATTATGTTCCAATGTTGTATGCGGAATGTATTAGCTACACTGCTTCAACATAAATATTAATGAACGTTTCACCACAGTGCTGCTGAATTCTAAAATCTGATTGGTCGAAGGGTGTTTATTACTTTTCTATACCAGCAACTCTGACAGGGATTCTGACTGACTGTTTTTAATAAATCCACACATTTACAATACACTCAGGTTTCTTAGTAACAACTTTTCCAGGGATGAATGTGGCAGATGTGACATAATTTCATTTTAATATTTAAGAAAAAAGTCATTATGGGGTTTTCCCGAAAGTTGAGAAATTATGGAAAGAGCCTCCAGTGTCAGTGCTCTGTAACACCTTAACTCACTCTCACTGATTGTCTATACTGCTGTATCCTTTGTATAGGGTCGTTGGGGGGCTGGAGCCATTTCCCAGAGACTTCAGGCATGAGGCGATGTACACCACGGACGGGGTGCCAATCCATCACAGGGAACACACGCTCACACTACGGGCGATTTGGGAACGCCAGTTAGCGTAATCTGCATGTCTTTGGACTGTGGGAGGAAACCCGAGGGCCCGGAGGAAACCCACCAAGCGTGGGCAGAACATCTTCTGGTTTCCTTCCACAGTCCAAAGCCATGGCCCTACTACCATCATGCATAGTGGCAGTCGCTCAGGTCTAGACTCTAGTAATGTTATCAGGCAATAACATGATGACCTGAATGTCCTGAATGACCAGACCATCACGTCTATGACGTTTTTCCTCGCTGATGATATGGGGCACATTCCCAGACTCAAAGCTAAAAGGGTTGGAATAAAATATTGAAAAGTGTGGCAGGCAGTGCAGTTTTATGTGTAATTAAGTCTAAGACTTACATCTAAGTGTTAAAACCAGAATCAGATTAATGAACTAAAAAGTATGACACGTTGATCGTTAAGAAATTATAAATTGCAATAACTGGCAGATTGCTGTCATAGGGAGAGAAGTAAAACACTTCAGGATGACCTAAAGTAACCTTTCGTTACTGAAAAATAATCAAGCCGTGTGTGGTCATATTACCTCTGCTTTACATCAGACCACATCTCTCCGTGCAGCTTTTGATCGTTTTCCTCTAACAGCATGTCCTCACGGGTTTCATCTCTTATTTAAATTTTGAAATGGGACTAAAAATTTGCCAACATCTTTTTGCCCCCCCCCTCTCTCTCTTAGTGCATTAAGAGAGTGCGTGACCTGCTGTCAGACCTTTTCATCTTCACACCAGACCCAAATCAAAGCAGCTCTGCTTATAGAGCGCATTAAACATACATGACAGCTGAGGAGGAGGAGGAGGAGAGAAAGTTTGTCATCTGATGGATCACTAACAGGGCGAATAATGAGAAGAGCTAAATGAGGCAGACGCTGCTTTTTCTCAAATATTACTCACATTTGAGTTTTTAGAAGTGTTTCTTATATGTCTGGTTTATTTTCACCATTACTCTTTAAAACTGGACTCTAGTATGAGGGGGGATTAAAGTTCGTTCCCATGAATATTAAGAGAGTGGAACAACTGAGCCTTGAAAATCAACAAATAACTTTTTCGCCAACTTGTGCAAGAGACGCATCTGTCTGTGTCGAACTGTACACACAATCACTCACCAACACCACTTGCACCTTACAGGAACTCGGCTGGGAGTTATTTCCCCGTCCCCCGTACAGTCCTGACCGCGTCGCTCCAAGCGAATTCCAAAGCTTGCACCATTGACAGAGTTCCTGGGAGGCCAGCGTTTCAGACGTGAATTAGACAGACAGCTCGAACATGGATTTGATGTACTGAGAAAACTTTCCACCTTGATGGTATCCAGGCACTAGTGAAACACTGGGATAAGTGCATTAGTGTAGCAGGGAATTATATAGAGAAATAGAGGGAATTTTCACTCTCACAACTGTGTTCTGTTATTCTGCACAATCAAATGTCCCAGTTTGACTTGAACAAAAAACAAAATAAGAAAATTAGAGGTCTATATATATATATACATGATGTATATTGCATTGATTGTATTCATTTATATATATATATATATATATATTGTCAATACAATATACATCATGATTTACAGCTTATCCACCAAACCGACTGAAAAAAAAAATCTAAAATCTACATTTTTGATTGTTAAATGATTCAGACAGTAGAAAACTACTGAAAATAGCAGTTTGTAATGTTACTCTAGGTAGAAGTATTGATATCGCCATATGGTTAGGATTTTGTGAAACTGTGGATATCAAGACAATTTATCATGACACTCGTATTATATCGACATATCACCCAATTCTTCTGTGTTTACCAAAAACAATTGTTGACCTCATGTTAGAAAATATACAGACTGCTACACTATTAAGCAGTGATACTGGAGAATCAGTAATAAACATCTCACCATGTCTCACCATCATACACTACCTGGCCAAAAAAAAAATCAGGCCATTTCAGAAGGGCTGCGTGCATCAAGCAAAGTAAACAGCTAAGGATATTTTTGAAATGACTGGAACTGGTATAAGAACCCTTCAACACGTTAACAAAACATGAAAGGTTGTGGAAAAAAATTATTGGCAAAGTCATGAAGAATGAATCAAAAAAAGGCTTATTGAATTTGAAAGGGAGCATAAAAATTCGACATTGGAGCGATGGAAAAGCTCATGTGATATGATGAGTCCAGACTGACCAACACCTTCTGACCAATCAGAGTCCAGAACTCAGACGCTATGTAATAGTATAAACAACCCTTTCCTTATTTGGGCATCACTTCCTGGTCCGTCATGTTTAATGCATGACTCTAACACTATCTATTTAGGCTTCATTGTTTCTGCGTCAGCATCTGCTACAGTATTTCACTTTATTCTTTGCTGTTTTTTCGTGCGTATGACTTGTTGACTTCCCAGTGCTCTTGTGCATGAGGCCTGTTTATTTCAGTTTGACGAACACTACACAACACCGCGCGGCGATGAGGGTCAAGAGGAGCATGTGTGTCCTGATTCATCTGATTCATTTTTAGTAAATGGCTTTTTTAACCCCTTGACAGCAAATCATGAAAGCATTAAAGGGGTGTCTATGAAACAGTTAAAATCATAGAGATGCATAATGACACAGCGYCACCTGCTGTCTGATAGAAACTAGACAGCTTTAAATATAATTGAGTAGTTAATAATTGTGAATGTACAGTATATAGTGTAAATGAAAAACATATGCAACATGGATTTTATAATAATATAATTATTATTATATACTGTATTATGACATTTTTTAAATATATGCTCGTGCATTTTTCAATATTTTTGTCTATGTAATAGTTTACTTTTACTTTTTATGTGTGAAAAGTGTCATTTACATAGTTTGTAGAAATAGTTAAAAGGTTAACACTAAAAATTATATTATTATAATTATCAGTGATATTATTATTTCAGGTTGAAGACCACAAACTTTATTTTTTATAACTTTACAAATTTTAGTATCAAATGTAGGAGTATCTTATGCCTTCATCACAGATCGATGAAGTAGCTCAGATAGAGATCACTGTAAGTTTTGCTTTAAAAGGACTTGATTTAAGACACGCCCACAGAACCTTAGTCTCAGGTTCACTTTGCGTAGTTTTATAAGGAAGCTCTCTGCTTAGTTTTACTGAACATCCTGCAGAACCGGTCACTTTGTCGCACCTGCTCCTTTGATCATGCATGCAAAATTTATTTTGCAAGACTTTTTTTGGGGTTGGAAAAGTATTTGTTTCCTTAATTTTCTGGCCTACAGCTATCTAACAGGACTTTTTGTTTCTTTTTACTGAAATACTGAAGTTTGGATTTTTTTGTACTGACTTATTATTGAAGTCATAAAATAAACATGTGTAAAAAAGTTTTTTTTTTTCAAAGTCAAAGTCAACTTTATTGTCAATTCTGCTACATGTACAGTGCATGCATATAGAGACTTGAAATTACGTTACTCACACTCCCTTTACAAACAACAGTTAAAAAAAACACACAGAATGCCGATATGTTGCAAAATGGAACAGTGCAATAAGTAGTGCAATAAAGACAATATAAAACAAAACAGTGTACGAAACAATATGAAACAAGGGATGTACATAATTCTGTATTACTGAGGTAGTGGACAGACCAATAGTGCATGAAGTGACATGTGCAAGTGTGTGTGTGTGTGTGTGTGTGTGTGTGTGCGTGCGTGCATGCGTGTTTGTGTGAGAGAGAGAGAGGGTTGGTGTGTGTGAGAGTGAGAGAGAGAGGTGTGTGTGCGTGTGTGTGTGCATGTGTGTGTGTGTGAGACGATGGATGTGTCAGTCTGTGTGTGACAAGTGTATTTCTTTGTGTATGTCTATGTGTTAACATTTGTGATGGTGTGTGAGACATGTGACTTGTTAGTGTGTGTTGGTGTTTCTGTATGTGGGTGTGTGAGACAGAGATATGAGTGTTTAAATTTAGGATGTGTGATATACATGAGTGTGTTTGTGTAAGTGGGCATGTGTGTGATGTATGAGTGTGTTTGTCTGTGTGTTTACACGTGTGTGCGTGTATGTGTGTGCATGTGTATCTGTGCGTGTGAGACAGAGATGAGTGTTAAAATTTGTGAGGTGTGATATACCTGAGTGTATTTGCATATACATGTGTGTGTGTGAGAGAGAAAATGTTAACATTGTGATATAAAGGTGTTTGTGTGTGTGTGTGTGCGTCGTGCAAGAGGTGTGTGAATGTATGTTGCATGTGTGTGATGTATGAGTGTGTTTGTGTGTGCATGCATGTGTGTGTGAGTGCATGTGTGTGCACGCATGAGATGTGTTTGTGTGTGTGTGTTAACATTTGTGATGTGTACGTGTGTTCAATAGGCCTCAGATGCTGGAAGAAAAGCATCACACTATGATGATGTCACTAAATGTGATGTTCCTGAACGTGTCACGGAATATAACGTCACTTAATATAAGGCAGAAAGTTATTAATCATTTTTCGGCGTACATTTAAGACATTATCACGACTCACACGTTTGAGATATCAAAAATCCCTCCGCAATTTTGCATCCTCAATGGACTGGTTTGGTGACTATGGTATCATTTCCCTAGGAGAAGTATATCAAAATCCAGAGACCCAAAATACCCGGCCTCCTGTTGAGTTAAGCCCAGGACATGCAGCGCAAAAGTTGGTGGCTCAATGAGCTCTAAATATTTTGTGTGCCTACTTGCAAGTGTGTATGAGGTATTCAGCAAAATCTCGTGTGGGGGCCCCTGGGGGCCCTGGGACTCGAGACTCTCAGACATCCTGATGGCAGCAGATTCCAACCAGTCTGCCAATTTTCATAATTTTTCAAGCATGTTAAGACCCCAGAAAAGTCCTAAAGTGTGGGATAAAATAATAATCCTTGGGAAAACAAGAGGGTCCTGCACACCTATAGTGCTTGGGCCCTAAAAATAGTAATAAATAAATATATAAATAATTATATTAGTCCCTTTAAAACCAAGTCTTATTTAATATATATGGGTAACTCTTTACAATTAATAAGATTATGATCTTAAATTTAATTTAAAATAATAATCCTTTAAAACAAAGGAAAGATGAAATCAGTTAAACCAGACATTAAAGTCTATAAGCATTAGCAAATAAAGCAAAACCATAAATCAAACCACGCCCACTCCTCCCACGCACGCTCCTCCCACCACCACCACCACCCCTCCCGAATGAGGAAGTCGTCATCGAAATGTACTTCCTGCTTCCGGTATATACCACTCTGGTGTTTCTATGCGGCGGATGACTCTAGGAGCTTTCCCAAATATCTATGACTTATGGTTATGGCTACTAGCAGCGCCGCAGAGCCTCCTGGGTTAGAGTCACAGCAGCGAGATATCGAGAGTTTACTCCAGGAGCAGGAGCTCCGGCTCGGGGACTGCTGGTAAGGCTGGTCCTACCGCCCAGGCACCGCACACTAGCATACTAAGTAGAACGATAAGCCTGACCACTGCGTGCTAGTTTAGTATACTTTATAGTACGCTAGCGTAGTATGCTCAAACACACCTAGCTTACTGCTTAATTCTAACGGCTGAATAACTTTATACATCATTTCTGTTAATGGGTTTTGACTTATTGGACGGTGTTATCGAGTTAATTAGCCAGTATTATTATTTTTCCGTGGAATGCACTTTAAAACAAGGGCGAGTCTGACATGCTAGCATGCTAACAACTTAACGTTGTGTACTTTCGTTCTGTCAACAGCTTTGGCCATAAAGTGAACTCGTGAGAAAACGCTTTCATTTATAACTTCATGTTGGTTTCTCATTCTTCCTTCCTTTATTTTTTTTTTTATAAATACAAATTTAGTAATTTCACTTTGTTTTGACGAGCACAGTGTTGAAAAAGTTGTCAGACAAGTAATAAATGACACAGCTAAATATTAACCCTGTGCTGCAGTGATTGGAAACACATTTAGCTTTCCTGTTGTTTAGGGTTTTTAAAATGTAATTTATTTGGTCCTGCTTCTAAATACACTCTGTGTGAACAAATAATTAAAGGTGCAGATTTTGTTTGGACGTTTCCTTATTGCTGGTGAAGTAACATTGAGAATGTATCCTGTGTGCTAACGGCTGGATACATTTATATATATATATACACACACATGCAAGTGAACCATGCAGGCATGATGTACAAGTGCGTGTTCTGGAGCTCG
>QMIH01000419.1:242573-290561 GCA_003987875.1 Clarias batrachus | reverse complement strand
TATATATCAATTTATTCCTCAACATGACAACATATACTTACCTTTATTTCTGAAAGTGTATGCGGTAAAGTAACAGACGTTTTTTTTTTTTAATTATTATTTATGGGTTCCGTATCAAATGATTTCCCAGGCCCTATGGGACAGGTGTGGTGTCAATGCCAATGCATGGTTAAGGTGTTGGATTGCCTATCAGGAGATCCCCAATTCAATCACTGACGCCAGCGCGCTGCCCCTGTCGGACCCTTGAAAGAGGTCCTTCACCCCCAAGTGCTCAGATACAATCGGGCATTGAGCTGACAACCCAACCCCTTAAAGGAACTGCCACAGAAATGATGAGTATACCTTCAGGGTGGGGAGAATCCGTCGTCCGATGTGCCTGATGGCACGTAGACGGACCCTTTCCCGTTTCGAGTAAATAACACTACTTGGGACACATTACACAGCTAGTGGGTCTCAAGGTGGGATCTGAGATCAATTGATCTTTTTGTCTTTCTGATCTGTCTCTTATTTATCCGTTTATTTGCTTGTTACCGTGGTGGATTTCACGATTCTTATATTTAGGGGTCCAAGCACTTAAGTCATTGTGGACATACATAGAACATGATTAGGCCAAAAATATAATTTAATTAAATTTATTATTTTTATTGTTATTATTATTAACACAATGGAAGTTAAAGGACTACTGCAGTGTATGTTACACATATGATGAAATTAATAAAATTAAAAAAAGATAGATACTTGGCAGTTTAAACAAACATTTTAGTTTTGTGCATACATAAAAGATACATTCTTTTATACCACATATCATGTCCCAGGAGACTTGGGGCACAAGGATGGGGTACACCCTGGACAGGTTGCCAATACATTATAGGGCACACACTACAGGAAATGTAGGTGTAGGGAATGGCGATTTAATTAAACTATGGACTGTGGGAGGAAACCACACACACGAACCCAAGGCGGGAATCGATCTCTTGACTCTGGAGATGCTAACCACTATGCCTATGTATAAATCATTGAACTGTACTTTATTTTGTTGCTGACATGAAATCATCAGGAGTAGCTCATATATTAAATACATAAAATGATTTTAAAAAATTACAATACATACTTTAAAATCTTTACTTTAAAACACAGTTAAACATGTGTCATAAAATTCATAAAAATTCCAAGTGGAAAATTTCATGCTACACGCACTACAGGTACTTTTCCAGGAACAAGGAAGGCAGGTACAGTTTGTACAGTTTACATATTTTTAAGGGATGTAAATGGTTTTGTTAAAAAGTCTGGAAATAAAGTTTCTCTTTCTCTGATGTTCAGTCTAAAAGCCTCTTTAGATGTGCACTAGAGTGCACTATAACGTGAAATAGTATTTTCTTCTTGACTTCGTGTCCTAAATGCCTTCCTTATGAAATGTATAAGCAGTCGAGTCAGTGTCTCGTGGTTTAAACTTCTGAGCTTCACAGCAGGGTTTCACTTTTGAGTTTCGGCTAAGGTGTGTCTCCCGTATGACGTTGTTTCTTGGGTTAGTTTCATTTTTGCGCAGATACCTTCATGCAAAAAACCCAAGATGATGTTGCCAGATTGGGTTGAAAGTATAAGGAAGCAAATCTGAAAGTCCCAGAGAGAGTGAGAGAGAGAAATAAAGAAAACACTACTTAATACACCATACATGCTCTGCAGGTGTCAAGTTTGATGAATTGTATGTGAGGTTATTCTGTAGTTTTACAGTGATGCAATGATTTTGAGAATGACTCAGCTTTCAAAACACCACAACGTGTTACATCACCTGTAATAAGTGCATTCTGCCTAAAGGCGTTTTCTCTCTCTCTGTCGCTCTCTCATTTGCCTTTAATCACAGTAAACGTATTTGTGGAATGGAATTACCCAATCTGGCAACACTGAAGGTGTGCTGTGCTGTTAAGGACTATATGTGTTTAAAGATTTTTTAGATCAGTCGCAATCTAGTGCCTTTGTAGCTTATTTATAATTATTACAACAAAATTTAAAGTACTGAAAGGGAAAAACAATACTATATATAAATTTTTTTAAGAGTCGTGGTTTAGTTGAAACTGACTTGCATGAAAGAAATATTTATTTATTTACACCTTAGTTTAGGATGATGCAGACGTGAGAAGATTAGTTACATTATAGTCAATCATTTCCTCACCAGCCTCTCTTGTGAGGTTAATAAGAGAGAAACAGTACAGCTTGTGATGTCATCAATAAACCAATTGTTGACAGACCACTTGCTGACTGTTACAAAAAGAGGGGTAAAAAACAAATGTTGGGTATTTCATTTCTTGTATCACCACAATGGCTCAAATTCTTTTTATTATTTTTAAAATAATTTTTCATATTCATATACACTATGTTTATATACATTTGTGGTGGTAAAATGTTGCCATTCCTCTATAGTCCTGCAGGGGGTGCTCTAAATTATTCACACAATGGCAGGAAGTACAGCATCCTGTGGTATGGGCAAATAATCTTTTAAAGGTTTTTAAGCACTGTTCAAAAAACATATAGGGAATATTTAATAATATTTAAAATAATTATTAATTAAAAATGTAATAATAAAAGTGGGATATTTATAAAATCACAAACACTGGAGACTCCTTCCATATATTTTAATTATATGTACAACCATCATATGCTTTTTTTTAATCAACATGATATATTATTAACCGCAAATTCTTTAAGGATGATTTATACAGATTTATACTCGTATTACTTTAGTAATAATAATAATAATAAAACATAAAGTAAGATAAGATTAAATTATTTTTCACATGTACTAAAATCAAAATGATCGTTTCCCCAGCTTCCTACTATCCCAGTTAGGAGACCAGGGTCAGAGCTCAAGGCCAGCCAGGATACATTGCCCCTGGAGCAGATAGAGTTAAGGGCACAACAGTTTTCAGATTGTGTAAATCCGTGGCAGATAAAACAGTGGCAACGTGGCGGCTCTGGTGTTTGGACCACCAACCTTCCGATCAGTAACCCAAAGAGTTAACCTCATTTAAGCCACAAGAGTTCTTTTCTCAGTACAGGGAAATGTGTAAATGACTGATTTGTCCTTTTGCTGGCCAAAACCTATCCCACCTATCCACTGCCAGGATCATGTAGGTTTAATGTTTACAATGGGGAACAAAAGTTTTGAAACGAAAGTCAAATTGTTCTCAAAATTTTAAAATGAAGACAATAATACGAATGTGGTATTTTGGTATCCTATGACACCGCTATGTAACTATCAATATTTAGTATGAGGCCATTTATCCTTCTAAACCTGCTGTATCCGGCTGGGCATGGAGACAAAAAGACTTCTGCAGTACTCTGGTGTTACTCATTCAATCCGCAGACATTCACAGAAAGTCCTGCCACATGTTTTTTAAATCCATTAACAAAACTGTCTGTCTGTAATTGGCACAACCCTTCAGCCAGATAGGCGAGAGCTACTTGTTTTGTGCACAGTTAGAGTTATAGTGCCGGGCATATTGTAAGTTGTGTCATTACTTTTGGCCACCACTGAAATTGTCATGGACGTGATTTACATTAAATGTTTGATGATCATGCGTCGGTTCTGCGTCTGCAGGTATCTGGTGAGCAGAAGATGGTTCGGGTTGTGGAGCGAGTACGTGAAGAGCGGCGATCAGAACTCGCCGTCGTTTCCTGGAAAGATCGACAACGTAGATCTGTTTGACGGTGAGTCCTGCAACCAGGAAGCGATAGGATACAAGAGCGACTGTTTAATCGGAAGCCCTGACGTCTGTGCGTGTTAAAGCTAATAAGAAAAATAAAACGTATTTATTAGCTTATTATTTTGCATATGCTTTTATAATGATATCTGTTCTACAATTTCTCTCTCTCTCTCTGTGTAAAAAGCCTTAAAGATTTTAATATGCTTTTAAATAATTTCAGTAACCTCGAACACATCCTTATGGGGTCAGAAATTATATCTGACTACAATCAGTTCCACCAAAATTTTTAGGGTCTTTATGGTTTTTGAGTGAAAATGAATAAATGTTTAGATTTGTTTTAGACCAGACCTCTGTTTGCAAAATGATTTATGTTTGTGTGCAGATTTAGACTCATACAGGTTGAAAGAGAGGCTGGTAGAGCATGAAGACTTCCTCCTGGTGCCCGCGGAAGCCTGGCGTAAACTGCTGTCGTGGTACGGCCTGGAGGACGACCAGCCTGCTATTGAAAGAAAGGTAAACTATCTAAAAAATGGGTAAAAAATTTAGTTATCAGTGCTGGTTATTTAGTTTAAAATGCGTGTTATTCTAAAACCGACCCCATTGATTTCTGATATCCGTTTTCCGATGTGGAATGCTGATATGAACTTTGTTAACCTTTTGTGGGTATAGAGTATTAGTCAAATATTTGGACACACCTAACTCTCCTGTAACTTTATCCCTAGAAATTCGTGAATGCGTAAGATGCACAGGGATTAATTAATAGTACTTCCTTTGATAAATGGGTATAGAAACGTGATAAAATCTCTTCTCCATTCACTGACCAGCTTCTGAGTAACAATTAGACAATTGTATTTTTTTTTCACAATTTTTCATAATAATCTCGATCCATGCTTCATTTTTTTTTTTTATAAACATGCACACATGTTTATCAAATAAAAAGAGACACGTTTGCCAAATATAATTTCATGCCCTTTTATGTCCGTAGTTTCCGGAACTTTTTAAAATTCAAATCTTTCAACGATCTTAACTGTCATTCAGATGAAACTTGACCAATTTAGATTTCACATGGAAAGTCCTAAACCTAAAACAAAGTGCAAAATTGTAAAGATATTGTGACATAAATGTGACATGGTTACGGACACTACAGACATCTACTGTAGGTTTTTACCAAAAACCATCTTGTTTTCCTTTAAACAGCAATTTTTATAGGTCATATTCATCTAGAAGCTTTTTTTTTAAAATAAAATTTTAGTATCACTACTCACAGAAATATGAATAATATACATTTTAATTTCTTAATGTTTGAAGCAAGACAGTATAACGCTGAATAATGGCCATTTTTGCGACATATAAAATCACATCTCTGAAACGGCTACTTAGCAACATGAAATTTTTAGGGAAGCAAGATTGGTCACTTCCAGAAGTCGCTTCTTTGGCACACAGATTTTCTGTATTAACTTACAAATATATATAATAAAATCAGCACCGATACTGTGTTTTGGCCGTGTGTAAATTTATTGCATCTTGCATTACTTCTTTATTGATACAGTCCTTTATTAAACAGAAAATGCATCCTGATCTGATTAGAAATCACAATTTGAGACGTGGTATACTCCTGAGAAGAAAAACTCCACTGATGTGATATAGTCACATCAGTGGAGGTCAATCAGTACATTCAGGTTTTCAGACGATATTTATTTTATTGCCACATAACGATGCTGAGGGAACTAAAGCAACCCCAGATGAGGCACAGAGGCCTGTACAGTGGACACTATGCATGATTGGGCGCTTCATGTGCATCCCTCGGTCTGCGAAAGGTTCAATCAGACCACGTGACCTTTCCCTTTTGCTCCAAAGTCTAATATTTTTGCTCTTTACCAAATTCAAGCCCCTTTTTTTATTAGTCTTATTCACACAGCTGTTCAGTCCAAATCCTGTAAATTCTTATCACATTGTGTCTGTCTGTGTGTGTGTCTATGTGTAAATGCTTTTACTTTCACTATTAAACCTAGCTCTGATTTGTCTTGCATGTTTTTTTTACATTGCAATTTCACCAAGCGTTTAAGTGATTCCCATTCACTTTTTTTTTTTTTTTGACTAAGCAGACGGTTCAAAACTGTCCCTACAGATATTAATAATGTTTTAGACAGTTCTTAACTCAATTCCAGTCATTTCAAATCTCCATGTATTTTTTTCTCCATGTACTTTGCTTGATGCAGCCCAGTAATTTGACCTTTCTGAAAAGCAGGACCCTCTTGTTTTCCTAAGGATTATTTTTTTCCACCCTTTTGTCCTTTTTGGGGGTCTTAACATGCTTGAAAAATTATGAAAATTGGCAGACAAGTTGGAAGCTGCTGCCATCAGGATGTTTGCGGGTCTCCTGGCCACACGAGATTTTTCTGAATAGCTCATACACACTTGCACGTAGGCACACAAAATTCGGTACACATTTAGAGCTCATTGAGCTGAACAACTGCATGGCACACTGCATGTCCTGGGCTCAACTCAACAGGAGGCTGGATATTTTGGATCATTCCCAAAAACACACCTGGATTTTGATATACTCCTCCCAGGGAATTTATACGATCGTCACCAAACCGGGCTGATGTGATCTAAAGACACTGAGGATGCAAAACTGGGGAGGGATGTTTGATATCTCAAACGGGTCAGCCGTGATAAGATCTTAAACTTGCACTAAAAAATGATTTAATAACTTTCTGTGCGGCCTTATATTAAGTGACATCGCGTTCAGTGACATCATTTTTATTTTGCTTCTTCTCCAGCATCTGTGTCAAATTGTACACATTGCATCACAAATGTTAACAGTCAAACACACATACACGCAAGCACACACACATATCACAATGTTAACATTCTCAAACAAACACACTCATGTTTATCATGCACACACACACTCGTACATCACATACATAAACAACCACTCACACGCGCACACACAAACACACACACCTATCTCACGACGCATAAACGCACTTATGTATATCACACATTTTAACACTCACATCTCTGTCTCACACGCCCGCACACAGAAACACATATACCCACAGATACTACACATCTCCACACGTCTCACACACACACTAACGCACTCAACAAATATTTAGGTCCCAAACTGACATTAGCGCTGTATAGTGTGTGATGCAAGTTGAGCGGTGCAAGCGGCGATGGCTTTTTCGAGGTCTTGACGCACTTTAATAACACACAGGTTGTGCGGTGCCCCCGGGGTGGTGATGGCGCATGGTGCTTGGGCTCGTCATTGTTGCTTGCAACTATATTTATTATTATTATTATTATTATTAATGTCCCTACTATATGAATAAATGTAGCTATGATGTAAATAATGAAAGTAACACAAACTAAAAACTTTTTTTTTTCAGTATAAGGTAACTAAACTTGATAAAATGGTCCAGCCTGTTGTTCTTGAAGTTCATATGGGGAAACGTGATTTCTTGCAAAAATGCAGTTTTTATTTTGTTAAAAAAAATTATTTACTTTGGCGCCACGGTAGTTCACGTCCGGCTTTCTCACGTTACCCTGTTTTTTTTTTATTTTTATTTTTTATGTTCTTATACCAGCACACACCAAAGTGTCTTGTTTCACTAATTATTGTTCACATTGCTAACATTAGAACTGTAATATTGGTGTGTTACTTGCTGTTTTTGCGCCGATCCCAGTTTCCACGCTATATGATACTTGGGTATGATACATTGTTTTTTTTTTTGTTTTTTTTTAATCCTTCTCTTTTTCTTCCTCCTCACCAGGTCATTGACCTTCCCAGTACACTGAAAATTGAAATCTATCCTGTGGAAATATTTCTGTGTCTGCACAGCGACATGGACAACGCGGTAACGGCTCAGTTCAGCCGAGCAGACACCATACGTGAGTAAACAAGTTTTTAATGGGTTTTCATAAACACTCGTTAAGGAGGCGTATCACATTTCAGTCACGTTCAACCATTAATATCTCGGACACGATAATCAAATTGTTTAAAAAACAGGACGTTTCAGATGTTTTAGAGTGACACCTTCTTGTGTTAAAGACATGCTTCCGTGTGTTTGTGTGACACAGTCAGCATTCAGAAGGTGATTCAGAAGGAGTTTGAGGTGTCAGACGACGCTGAGCCACGGCTGTGGATGAAAAGCTCCAGTAACTGCGAGAGGCTACGAAACATCCACATGACCGTGCTGGACGCCTGTATCATCACGGGCATGGTAGTGTCGCTCTCTTTCCCTCACTCATTCACTCACATTGGTCTTTCTGTCCTTCCTTCGGTCAGGGGTAGCTAAGTGGTTAAGGCATTGGACTACGGTTCGGAAGGTCCCAGGTTCAAGTCCCACTTCCACCAAGTTGTCCCAGTTGGGCCCTTGAGCAAGGCCCTTAACCCCAACTGCTCAGATGTATAATAAGATAAAAAATGTAAGTCGCTCTGGATAAGGGCATCTGCCAAATGCCTAGATGTAGATGTTCCACTGGCATGATTATGAATGTGGCGAATGCTTCCTCTAGAAAACTCGCAAGTGTGTGAGGTTTTTGTGTATGTGGTTTGTTTGTCTGTGTGTGTGTGTCGTAACACGCTCTTCTTTTTATTCTGCAGACGGTGATCATGGAGTTAAGGAATGCAGATGGCACATGGCCCAGCTCCAGACCTCAGATCATGTGAGTGCAGTCAGACCCGAACCCCCCCTCCACACACACACATTTTCCACTATCTCACTTATCAGATGTCACCTCACACTTCCTGCACTGTATTTACTCATCAGGATCAGGGGTCAAATACTTTTGCCCATATAATGATGCATTATGACAAATCACTTTCATCACTTTAAATATTATTTCTGCGTACTCCACTGGGACTGACTAGTAGTCCTCACTCCCAGTTTGGACAGCTGAGAAAACGGACCGTGTGAGACTTCCGTGTTAAACTGAATGAACAAATATCACGTAACAAAGATAGAGTGATTTGTGTAAATGTTAATCTTGTGTAAACTTTTCCATTAATTATTGGTTATGTGCTTTAAGGAGGAACTCTATGGAGGAGCAGGACTTGTATCAAGGCCAGCCTGGAGTGAGTGGTCTCACTAACCTGGGAAACACCTGCTTCATGAACTCTGCTCTACAGGTTCTCCGTCATACACTTTTATTCATTGTGTAAACAGGCTTATGAACAGACTGAGCTGAATTTCGATTTATCCGAAGTATGGTATGCGTCAAAATCTACAGTACTGAAACTCGCACATCTCGGCTGTGTATTTATGTTTGTCAATGGGACACAGATACAGAAACTCGTGTTCCCAGTAGTGAATAGGAAGTTGTTTTGTGCATTATTTGTTGGAAATGAGTCTCTCTTGACGGAGGAAAAAGTATTTGTAGTTTTGGGAATCCGGGTTGAGAACGATATGACAGAGAGGCCGTGCGGAAACATTTCGAACACTTGTGTTCGAATGCGCTAATTTTGTGTATCTCAGTTTCTTTAATGAGAAATAAACTCGCAGATGACAACAAGGTAATATTGTTCGTCATTTTCATCTCAGTACTGTATATCTCGGCGCATACTATACATCCATGTGGTTCGTTCACCTTTTCACTCGGATTGTTTTTGTTTCTGTAAAATCTGATGCATGGAAATGTAATATTTATCAAAACTTGGCTGATTAAAGATTTAACACACACACACAAGATTTGAGCAAAATGTCAAAAACATTTTTTTTAAATTGTCAGACACAACATAATAATCACCCGATTTCATAACATTGATCTTTTACCTTGTCTCTCCGTCACATCCTCACAGTGTCTGAGCAACACCCCGCCTCTGACGGAGTACTTCCTGAAGAACCTGTACATAGACGAGCTGAACTTCACCAACCCTCTGGGCATGAAGGGCGAGATCGCAGAGGCGTACGCCGACGTCATCAAGCAGATGTGGTCGGGGAGACACTATTCTGTAGTGCCGCGTGTTTTTAAAGTAAGGAGAGATCGTACATAATTACATAATCATATATAATTGAACACAGAAGTGTTATGGTTGATTCTACCAGATCGAATGAAAAGCACTGTATATTGGCTGTAGGGTGTACCTAATAAACTGGCAACATTAATTATGCGTTTATATTGATCAGGGCTTAAATAGCTTTTTTTTTTAGCCTCTGCCATTTTTAGTAGTACAGTGGAACCTCGGATTGCGAGTAACGTGGTTTACGAGTGTTCCGCAAACCAGGCAAAGATTTTTAATAATTTTTTATTCAGAAACAGAGCAAGTATTAGTTTACGAGTGCCGAGTATCATGCTTCACACATGCGACTCTTATTTTGACACCGAGCGTCACTCTCTCACGTTCCCCCCCTCCCCCCACGGCTTCGCAAACACACACAAACTCTGCTCGTGCGCGCGCAATTTGACACTGACACACACGCGCACAGACGCTCTCTCCCCTTCTCACCCCCTCCTCGGCTTCACAAACGCACAGAAACTCTGCTCTGTCGCGATTCTTTTCAAAGGTAAGGTGCTGGATCATTTGGGGTTTTTTTTTTTTTTTTTTACTTTACAGCAGTAATTCACGTAAGGTCAGAGAGATTTCTTTTTTTTCCTGTTAAAATGGTGTTTCTGTTGTGTGTGTGTTTGTTGTGAAGCGAGGTGGGGAGAGGGAGGAGGAATGTTACTGTGTAAAACGAGGCGAGGGAAGGGGCTAATTCCACACACACACACACACACACACACACACGCACGGCGCCTGCGCACACCAACGGAAACACTTATCTGTCAGGATTTATTTGTACTTTTTTTTTAAGGTAAAGTGCAGATTAATTTGTTTTATTTTCATTTTATAGATTGTATTAATTATTTTTATGTATTTATTTTTTGGGGCTGTGGAACGAGTAATTTGAGTTTTCATTCATTCTTATGGGAAATGATGATTTGGTTTACGAGTGTTTTGGAATACGCGCCCACTTCCTGAACAAATTATGCTCGTAATCCAAGGTTCCACTGTATATAGCCTTTTGTAAATATTCTTCCCATAATATACTGTTTGTATGTGTGTGTGTGTGTGTGTGTGTGTGTGTGTGTGTGTGTGTGTGTGTGTGTGTGTGTGTGTGCGCGTGTGCGCGTCTACACAGACAAAGGTGGGCCATTTCGCGTCCCAGTTCCTGGGTTACCAGCAGCACGACTCCCAGGAGCTTCTGTCCTTCCTGTTAGACGGGCTGCACGAGGACCTGAACCGCGTCAAGAACAAGGTCTACATTGAGCTCAAGGATGCAGACGGCAGACCAGACCAGGTACTGACTAAAGATCCTCACATGTATCAGTGCTTGTGCATATAAGATTGCAACACACACGCGCATTAGTACAGATTATAGTGTGTAATTATAGTCATTTTATGCTGAATTGTGTACACATGGATCGAATGCCAGGGACTTTGCACTTTATGGAGTTGTATATTTCTATATTTGTGTGTAATACAATAAAGAACCATAAAATAGCAAACATCTGTGCGTCTGTGTTAAGGCTTGGTTTTAATATTTCACGTTCCATGTTTTACATCGCAAGCTAACAAGTAATAAAAGTCTATCTCCCATATAATATGGTTACTGTAAAATGCGCCTCGCTCATGGTTTTATGACACGGTGTAAAACTTCAGCATGTAGTTTAATACTGTAAAATATTCTGTTCTACATTTAAAAATAATAGTAACATTTGGTATAAAAATCATATTTTTTTTATTTGTATTCTGAGCTGCTTCTATAAACGCCCAAAACGGCAGGATGGACAGCAAGCACACTATATTTTGATCGGAAAATGAACAGACATGGAAAAGCGTTCGATCTGTCTCGCTCTCGTCTGTACAGGAAGTAGCAGAGGAGGCGTGGTGTAACCACAGGCGACGGAACGACTCCGTGATCGTAGACACCTTTCACGGGCTCTTTAAATCCACGCTGATCTGCCCCGAGTGCGCGAAGGTGTCTGTGACATTCGACCCTTTCTGCTACTTGAGCGTTCCCCTGCCCATCAGCAAGGAGAGGGTCATGGAGGTCTTCTTCGTCTCCCTTAACCCTCTGGCCAAACCTATGCAGGTAAACATCCCGTGGTGGCGGTTCTCAGTTTGTGTTTTTATCCAGAAATCAAAAATATATTTGAGGATCTTAAAATGTAAACCCGCAAGACAGCAGGGAATAATATAGATGCAAAAGTGTTGTCCATATGGGGACAGTGTAGTTTTTTATATACCCTGCATTAATTTCTTTTTTCAAAGAGTACGATCCCCTGCCCTGCACATGTTACTGTTTTCTGCATCATTCCCTCTTTTCCCTCTCTCTCACTCTCTCTCTCTTAAGATTTAAGAAGGTGCTTTATCGGCATGACAAATATTTACATTCGTATTGCAGAAGCTTTGAAACAAGTGAAAAGAAAATACCAGGAGTAGATCAATTTTAACAAAACAGTACAGGGAGTAATAATCAATAAATGTATAAAATAAAAGAGTACAGACATTTAGTTAAAGTGAAAGATAAAGTGTCTTTCTTGAACATTACAAAAAAAGGAAAGCATATATACAGTACATTAATAATAGTAGTAGTAGTGATAATTGCTTTTTCTTTTACTGTCTCACTCGTCACATGTTTTTACTCTTCTCACCGTCCCTCTTATTTTATTCCAGGCCTTACTGTCTCACGATGCATTTTTATTTATTTATTTTAATCTCTCCCTTTTATTTTTTCTAAATGTCTCACTCTCTGTTCCGCTGTCGTTCTTACTCATGTATTCTATACCTCCTTTCTTTTTCTTTGTCCCTCTATCTTCCTTATTATCTCACTCTCTCTGTGGACACTATCGATCTCCACCCCTCCCTTTTTTATTTCTCATTCTCTCCTCTTCATCTGTCTTACTTTTTCGCCCAACATGTTGTTCTCTGTCCCTTTAATTACATTGAATTGTCTCACTGTCCCCCCTCTCTCTCTCCTTCTCTCCCACTCTTTCTCTCTCTACCTCCAGTACAGAGTGGTTGTGCCCAAAGCTGGCCGAGTGACGGACTTGTGCACCGCTCTGTCTCAAGCCACCGATGTCTCAGCAGAGAAGGTGAGAGATTCAAATACCAAAGTTTTTTTGTATTTGACATTTTTGATGGAACTGATGGTCAAAGATTAACAATTGCATTTATATGTAGTGTAAGCGATGATTATGATAAATGAGACACTGCATGGAAATCCAGCACGTTGAGGTTTCTGGTGTGTGTGTGTGTGTCTAAGTGATGTCGCTGCGCTGGTGTACGTGTCTACAGTAAAATTCCTACAGCTGAGTCTGAGTTTCAGTCTTTAGAACGTTTTTCTGCAACCTATTTTCACTTCTGCCTCGATTTCACTTCTGATAATTTTCCGTCTGATCTCAGCACAATTTCACATTATGCGAGTGTGTGAAAGAGAGAGAAAAATAAGCCGAATGTACAGTAAATGTCAATGACGTTTTTTTTTTCTTTCTCCCCTATCCTTTATCAGATGGTAGTGGCGGATGTATTCAACCATCGCTTCTACAAGATCTATAGCGCAGATGAGTCTCTCAGCCTCATACTGGACAGAGATGACATCTTTGTGTAAGCATGGCTTCATTTTTTTTTTTTTTTTGTGCAAAAACATTCAATCTTACAGCGTGTAAGTTCCAGATTCATTTATTATCTATTATTCATTCATTCATTTATTCCCCATCTTTTTCTTTTCTTTCTTTCTAGCGCTGAGTCTCACTGACTAACACTAGAAAGACATATGCAACTATTGTTATACCCTTATTTAAAGTCCTGAAGTCACGCATCATGATAAATGCGTCCTGTTATCCTATACATGATAGAGCTTTGTTCGAAAATAAATCAAAGAGACATCAAATATGTTATTTGGTAAACAGGATGCATCGAGACAGAAACTATTTGAAAATAATTGAATCAAATCTCTGCCAGTGAATGCGGAAATTGAGTAGCTTTATATACGCCTCGGTAATTTCAAACATAAATGAAATTCAACACAAATTAAGCTGTAACTGTAGGTGGGTATGATTCAAACCTTTGTGCAGTGCTGTGATGAATTTGTTGAGGAAACAATAGATCATTTTAATCTAAATTAGCATTATGAGTTTGCTTGATGTGCTACAGAAGTGCCACCCCAAAAAAAAAAAAAGTACAAAACCTTGGATTTTTTTTCTTTTTCTTTTTTCAGCAGTATTAAGAAGTCGTGTTAGAAAGATCACATTATTGGTCTGCGTCAAGCAGCCAAGTCAACTGAGGAAATATGAATGTTTAATAGTGAACGCAAGAACATTTCCAGGTAGACAATGTGATGACACTGGAAATATGGATTTGGACTAAACAGAAAACTATTTGTTAGTGAAATGAATTAGAAAAAAAAAACGTCAGTTTGCTAGGGAGCAGAAAGATTGGACTTCGGAGCAATGGAAGATAGTCACATGGTCTAATGCGTCCCGATTGAGCCTATTCCAGAGTGCATGGGTGCGTCAGGGTAAGAAGGGAAGCGATGCACCCATCATGCATAGTGTTCACTGTACAAGCCTCTGGAGACCGTGTTATGATCTCGGGTTGCTTCAGTTGCTCAGGTCTACACTCAGCAACGTTGTGTGGCATTAAAATGAAGTCAGCTGAATGTACTGAATGACCAGGGTATTACATCTACAGAGTTTTTTTTTCCCCTGATGGCACGGACATGTTCCAGGACTCGGATTGGGAAAGAGTGGTTCTGGAAGCATGACGAATCATTTTTACACGTCAACAGTCTTTGTGATTTGCTGGAGAAGATTTTACGGAGTGGTTCGACTCTCATGTAATTAATTGTTGCCGTAATCAAAGCTAAGGGTGATTTTATAACAAAATATCTACACGTATCCTTGCACTTGTTTTATTGATGTGCACAAGTGCACTTCAGAAAATAAGCACGTCGTCATCTCGTTCTGCTTCATCTCCTCTCTAAACTGTCTGCTGCACGTTAGTCAGCTATAACTGAATTTCTGCTTAACTGTAGCTGGTAATTGAATACAAAATCTATTTTTTAGTAGAACAGAGGGTCCAGTCTAATCGAGGAAGTATTAGTGTGGATGCTGAAGTTGTTAATGAATTTTATGGGCCGTGTTTCGTGTGGTTTGCTTGCGCAGGTACGAGCTGAACAGCGGCGCCATGGATCAGGACGAGGAGGAGGTTCTGCTGGCCGTTTACATGCGCGAGCGCTCCAACTACAGAGACTACGGCTCAGGCGGAAACAGCTACAGCACATCCCTGTTCGGCCACCCGCTGCTGATGGCTCTGCCGCGTGCGCAGTGCACCAGGGAATACCTCTACCAGCTGTTTCTCCAGCGTCTGATGTGAGTATCAGCGCTCAGGCGTGATGATGTGAAAACCAGAAGGCATAGATTGCGCAAAAACTGTCAGTTAGGGCTTTCGTAATAAAACGGAAGGTTTGGTAAACCTTATTTTTATTTATAGGAGAGATTTTGTTTCCCGTTGCGATTGATAAGATTCGCATACTAGTCTCGTGTCCAATTAATGCTGAATTTAGGGGTAACTTAGACAGATTTAAACTCTACTTAATCTCATTTTTTATTGTTAAGTAGAAAACTAGATTACATTAATAAGTTGTTCAAACATTTTAATTCTCCACACATTGTTCATACTTCACTCCTTACTGTTTAGTCAATTTTGTTGTTTAACTCTGAGAGGCTAGACCAGTGTGATGTCCCGTTACAGACGATATGTGCGTCAGCCAGACCCGACGGAGGAAGTGGACGAGGAGGAGGAGGAAGAAGAAGAAGAAAACGGTAGCGAAGAGAACGATGACGAAGACGAGATCTACAAAAATCAGACCAACGGACTGAGTGGAGGTAAAATCCTGAGATCTGGAGAGAAATGCAGCGCTTTAAAGCATGTTGGTCAATTATTCATGTCTTGCCGTTTTTAAACAGATGAAGAAGAGGCTGAGGAAGAGCCTGAAGAAGCAGGGCCACCCAAGGCCGAAGAGACTCACCAACAGAACAGCACCCAAGTGGAAGCGAGCGCCGGCTGCGAAGCGGAGGTGAAGGCGGAGGACGAGGAGGCGAGCAGCAAAGCCTGCCGGAGAGGCAGCACCGGGGATGGCCAGCCGGCATGCGGCAGCACAGACAACGCCTCCCGAGCCGCAGCAGACGGGCAGAATTCTGGGAAAGACGAGGATGACGGAGAGTGCGGTGCGGTCGCTCAGGAGAAGACCAGGATGACGGCAAGGCGGCATTGTGCCGAGAAAAGAAGGAAGCCACTCTTTACCATACAGTCTGTGAACTCCAACGGCACCACAGACCGAGGCATCGGGGACGGAAACGGTGCGCTTTCCCTCAGCAGTGAGTCAAGTTTGGGAAAGTTCAATTTATTATTTATGTTTGGGAAAAGCTTTTTTTTTTTTCTTTTCAATTGTTTATACTGTAAGTAAGATTAATTCCACTTTAGGGTTGCTTTGTATTGTGTGTTTTTTATTTATTTATTTATTTTTTAGAAAGAATCGGTACAAATAGCGTGACAGGGCAGAGTACCAAACTCTGAGGAAAGCGCTATCCACCCTCTTCTGCATTCACAAGCTCACAGGCACACACTCAGGAAAGCTTTCACTCAGGATCCGCACCTCGGTTTCTTGCATAGGTTTATATTTCATCGGCTTCAGGGAGACAACCAAAGTCTTTCATCATCATTTATCTAAACTAGCAGCATAAGTTTTGGTTTCCTTTCCTTTTCTTGGGTTTTTCCGCCTTTCTCGTGGTCGCCACCTCGGATTGATTATTCGATGCGCGCTCAGATTTAAGTTTTAGCTCAGATGCTCTTCCTGCCACAACACGTCCGTTTCTTCCGGCTTGATAATGCCCTTCATCTCAGTGGCTGGGTATTAATGCTAATAACACATAGTACTACAATTCCTGTACCTATACTAATAATAATAATACATTAATTACTGTACCTAGAAAATACAATTAATAATAATAATACTATAACCCAAACATAAAAGCCTTGCTCAAGGGCCCAACAGTGGCAACCGGGTGGTGATGGGGCTCAAACCCCCAACCCTCTGATCAGCAACCCATGAACCACTGCATAATCCACAGCACTAATCCATAACCGATCCTTACTTCCAATTACTTGTTTGTTTGATCAGCCTCTTAAATTGTCAGCATTAAATTGACAGATAAACTTTTATTAAAATTGATTTTTTTTAAAAAACAGTTAAGAAAAAGAGTCCCTGCATTGTGTTAGAAATCATTTTAAACCAACAAAGATTTGAGATTTGTTATCTTACCCTGCATTTGCTGAAACCTTACATCTTGCATTGTCGTGTGCTCAAAACCAAACGAGGGTTTGTACTGGATTTATGGTCGTACGCACAAGGGGGAGCACTTTCCCACCGAAAAAAATCAATAAAACGCTTTGGGGGTTTGGAGAATGTAAAGAATGAGTGAGTATATATGTATAAAATGTAAGGTGGGATTTTATCACTTCACAGATCAGCTGTACGTGGCTATTGACTGGGATCCAGACATGAAAAAGAAATATTACGATGACACCGAGGCAGAGGTGAGTTCATATACAGCCTGATGTTTTGACAAAGTTCCAGTAATAAGTATTTATTGTGTAGAAGTTCATAATGAAACTGATCCTGACAAAATTTGTGTGTATATATATGTGTCTGTCTTTTGTCTTATGAAAAGTTTTGGCACTCCTTGATAAATTTTGGTGATTTTTTAAAAATATGTTAACACAGTCTCTCTTGGAAATGTAAAAAATGCACAATATTTTCAGCAAACACTGATGCATAATTACTTCTTATGCCATAAATTGAACAAAAATAAAAACATTATTAAGGCATTGTGCAAAAGTTTGGGCACCTTAAGCGTTCAAGTCGCAGATTCTTTTTTTTACAAGGTTTCAGACAATAATAAGCTCGTTAGACAAATCAAAACCCCCATTTGACAGCAAAAAAACCTGTAGGAAGATTTAGCAGACTTGGGAGTGGTGGTGCACCGTTCCACAAGAGTTTCATGGAAGAGTCAGCAGAAGAAAACCTTACCTGCGTCCCCATTGTAAAATCCAACGTCAGGAGTTTGCAACAGAACATCTACAGAAGCCTGATGCGTTTTTTGAAACAAGTGCAGTGGACTGATAACGTTAAAATAGATCTCTTTAACCACAATCAGCAAAGACGTGTTTGGAAAAGAAAAAAAAGGAGCAACAATTCATGAAAAGAACACCTCTTTCACCAACTATTAAGCAGGTGGATCTATCATGCTTTGTGGTTGTGTTGCAGCCAGTGGCACAGGAAACATGTTTGCTGAATATTATATTATATTATGCATATACTTTTCGAAGAGAGACTGTGTTAACATCTTTTCAATTTAAAAAAATCACCAAAATCTGTTATTTATCAAGGGGTGCCTAAATTTTTGCTTAAGACTTTATATATGTATATATAGTTTGGACACAAGTTTGGATTATTTTTCTACAATCTAAACAATACTAAAGATTACAAAACTATGAAATAACATATGGCTTTATATAATTAATTACCAAAAACAGTCAATTGTTCTTTTAAGACATGAAGGTCAGCTGTTCTGGATCAGTTCTTGCAAGAACAGTATTGTGTCAATTGTGTTTGCAAAACCCATCAAGCTCCATGATGAAACTGTCTCTCATGAAGACCAAAACTGACCTCTGCTGCAGAGGAGACGTTCATTTAGAGTCACCAGCCTCAGAAATCACCAATTAACACCAAACAACACCTCAGATTAGAGCCGTTATGAAGGATTTACAGATCATAAGTATCTCACTACCAACAGTTTACAATATTGCATATTTTGGATGTCTTTAATAATAAAAATAAAGAAATAAAAATCAGGAAAGACCATTGAGTTAGAAGGTGTGTTCAGACCTTTGACTATGTTTTAAGCTGCGGTGAAGCAATGTGTTTAAAAATGCTGACTTTATGTCATATATATTGTCTTTGGTTTGTTTGTGTGAATGCAGGGTGTTTCGGTGTCCGGCCAGCAGTTTCCCAGAGTTTCTTATTTATTAATTTTTTCCCCCTTTGCAGAAATACTTAAAAGACAAGAGCATGGATGTCCCACAGCAGCAAACCACAGTGGATCTGCAGGAGTGTATCGAACTGTTTACCACCGTCGAGACACTTGAGGAGGAAAATCCCTGGTAACACACACCTAGCACTTAAACCATCACAAGCAATGCAAGAGTAGGATGAATCCAACCGAACACAATATCATGTTTTTTTTTTGTGGTTTTTTTTTTGGTACAGCGTTACAGTATCAGATCAGACATGTAAGTCACATGTAATAACATGACAGTCTGAGGTGCTGTAGGAAAACAATCCATGATGTATTATTTATTTGAAATGAGATGGAGAGTTTTCCTATAACAGCATAGCACAAAGTGTGCTTTATTTATTTATTTGTTCCACAGGCAACTTTAATATAGATTTTTAATTAAAACCTTTTTTTTATATTATGAAACATCCTCTAAACTGTTATCCCTTATAAAAACTGGTATTTCTTTTTTTGATAGTCAAAATTTGCAATTCTAGACCTCCGGCTGCGAGAGGTTACAGCATCACCCGGGATTCGAGCTAGCGATCTCCGGATGATAGGGCGAGCGCTTTTACCACTGCACCACTCGGAGGCCCCCTAGACGTTGTTTTCTAATCCAATTATTATCAGGCTTAATTGTTTGCCTTGCTACTATAGAAAGGATCAACAAATGCTTTAATATAAACCTGTGATTCATAATACACCATCATGTATATGTACATACAGTGCTGTAAAAAAAAAGTATTTAAAATTTTTATCCTAATTCCTTATCATCTGTTTCTTATTATTTTGCATATTTATCACACTTAAATGATTGAGATCATCAAACAAGTTTTAATATTAAACAAAATGTTTTTTTAAATAATAATGATTTCATTTATTAAGGGGAAAAAAGGCCTGTCCTAACCCGCCTTGCCCTGTGTGAGAAAGTAATTGCTGAACTGTGATTTAAACATATAATTTTTGGAAAGCTGAGTTAAATTTCACCTGCCACACCCAGGCCTGATTACTGCCAGACATGTCGAATCAAGAAATCACGTAACTAGTACGTGTCTGACAAAGTGAAGCATGCTAAAAGATCTCAAATAAAAAATTAAAATAAATAAATAAATCTAAAGAAATTCAAGAATGGGTGAGGAATAAAGTAATCAATGTGTATCAGTCAGGAAAGGGTTACCAAGCCATTTCTAAGGCTTTGGGAGGACAGCGAACCACCGTGAGAGCCATTATCCACAAATGAAGAAAACTTAGAAACAGTGGTGAACACTTCCAGGAGTGGCCGGCCTACCGAAAGTACTATAAGAGCACAGCGAAGATTTATCCAGGAGCTCTTAAAAGAACAACATCTGAAGAACTGTAGACCTCGCTCTCCTCAGTTAAGGGAGCAAATACTTTTTCACAGCACTGTGTCTGCTCAACCCATCTGAATGTCTTTTTCTGTAGCGTAACTTTGACTGTCTGACCATTTCAGGGATTTCGGTATACAGTTACACCTCCTGATCAGACAGGGTGAAGCAGATCAACTATGTTTATTACGTACTAGGAAGGTATCGTAAGGATCCTGACATACCAGCGTGTTGCCTGACTGACTGTTACTACTGTATTAAGCATCTCTGGCTGAACGTCGCCTGTAGTTTTTGCACACCGGTAGCAGTAGTCTTCACTCACTAGCTCTGGTTCGTCTGATTAACCCTTGAAAAATAAAAAAAACAAAGCCTTTGGATGCCTGTGCCGGGCTGTTTAGTCGAGAATTAGCTTATAGCTGGCTGTATTTCCTTAACAAAATGGCTGAGCATCTGATACGAGACATTGTCCATAACAAACGGTTAGGCTAGTGTGTGTTGTGTGTGTGTGTGAGAAGTGCTTACCCAAACCTGCCGCTACTTTAGTGACTACTTTGCCAGAAGAAGAAAATGTACATTAATAATATCTTATGAACCTGGCACATCTGATTTGGCGAACTGATCATCTTCGTGTACGGATGTTCTTTAGGTACTGCCCAACCTGCAAGAAGCACCAGCTCGCCACTAAGAAGTTGGATCTGTGGTCTCTTCCTGAGGTTCTCATTATCCACCTGAAACGCTTCTCCTACACCAAGTACTCGCGCGAGAAGCTCGACACCATCGTCGACTTCCCTCTCCGGTTGGTTTTGCATATGGTTTCATTTAAAAAAAGATTATACATTTGACTTAAACATGGAACTGTCTTAAAGATTTATTTGCCATATTTTATCAAATATTTTGACCCTATAAAAATCGGGTGTATACAGACAAAATATGCTTATGAAGTAAATCCGATGTAAACTGACACGTCTCTGTAAGAATCCAGAAGGATTGCCAAAGATTAAAGAATTCCTTATGATGGCCGTCTTTCAAACCTGCTGTCTTAGGCGAAGTGTACTTTGATTAAAACATTTCTTCTTGACACTTCCCATCAAATCCGTTAAATTTTGGTTTAATTTATTTCCTTCAATGTCCATTTCAGCCGTGATCATTCTGAGAGCTAGACACATGGCTAGTTATGCTTTTCAGATACGGTCGTAAATAAATTTGCATGTTCCAGTTCGTTTCTTCATTGTTGAAACAATCAGCCATTAAAATGGTCCTACATTTATTGTAGTTCTTTGAGGTGAAAAATATATGCCAAATACATTTTTAGACTTCTTTGCAACATATAAAGCATTATGTACCCAACTAACATGCTTAAAGTTTTGTCCAATATATAATATGATCTTGATTCTTTTCTAATGAACCTAAACTCCCTTTCACACATTTCCATCCGTATACATACTGTACATTCTAATTCATGTCTAGTGCATAAATACATTTTTCCCTTCCCTTCATTAGACTCATTTAGAATGAAAATGGCTTAAATTTCTTTATCTTTTGTAAATTTAAAAATGTAAAAAAATATTTGAAATATTTGTAAATTATATTTTTAAATTTACGTTAAAATAAGATGAAAATTAATAATAAAAAAAGAGTATTATTATTTTGTTAATTTTTCAATAGTTTTAACGCTAAACTATTAAGAACAATATAATTTACTAATTTTGTAACATAAATGTTAATGTAAATTTTGCTAAATTTGATGTATATATTTTTATTTGTATGCATGTATACAGAGAACACAAAGCTGGAAACAGGATTGAATTACAGTACATTTAGGGGTAACATCTGTATTTTACATTTTAGCACTGCGGGAGACTCAGCAGTACAGTACTGTACAGTAAACGGGTTTACCTTTAAGTTTCCTTTCTTTTTTTTAAGGGTAATGTATTAAGCATTTGAAAAGTTACACACATTTTTACCGTCTAGAGAAAAATCCACCACAATGTTCATCATGCAGAACCCAGCTGTCCATCAAACATGTGTTATTTGACTGTAACTCTTTTACTTGTTTTAGTCTGTTGACCCTTTTTTAAACAAGTAAATCCGAATGTAGTTTAAAAGTTCTGAGAAAAACAAATATTTTGAACATCTTATCTAGTCTTAATATTGAATAACAAAAATGTCTCTCACCATGAATATAGCCTTAGAAGTTGGCATGAAATGAAATTAAAGTGTTTTGGGAGGATATTTAGGGTTGAAACTATAAAAATTGCATTTTTTTTTTTCCCACAAAATCTACTGTTTTTCACAATTCACGGATGCTCTAGGAACGTAACCCCGTGAATTCCGGGGGTCGACTGTATGTGGCATGTAAAATAGGGTAACTTGTACTATAATGTAGATGTATATTTTCATCTTATTCGGGATATGTAGATTGAATATCAATGCATCATGAAATACAATTTCATCCACCTTCGATCTCCTTATTTTCTAGAAATCTGGACTTCTCCGACTGCCTTCTGAGGAAGACCGGGTACGACTCGGAACCTCCCAGCAGATACGACCTCATCGCTGTGTCTAACCACTACGGCGGGCTCAGAGACGGACACTGTATGTGTATTCTGTTTTGTGTATACATTTTTTTTATAACCAATTAGTGATGATATGGACACACCTGGCAGAGAGAATCCAGTGTGTTTATTTGGCGAGTGTTCACATTCACAGCATCAAACGATTACATTATTGGCATTCTGACACAATTTGTGTCTTCCTTTGATCTTGAATTGAATTGAATGAATACACTCATTATGCTAAAAAAAGAATCTGTGAAATTTGACCTTTCTCATCAATTTTACATGCATGTACATCTAACGTTTACCTCGTCACGCTATCGTCCACACAGATACCAGCTACGCTCAGAACAAGGACAACGGCCAGTGGTATTATTTTGATGACAGTAAAGTGACCTACGCAAAGGAGGAACAAATTGTGGTAAGAACGACTTCGAAGATCTTCACACCAGTCTGACTTCATGCCGTTTCCCCTACAGTTCCATTTTCTATTTGATGTATTTTCTCTTGATATTTCGTCTATAATGCAAATGCAGATCTCGATTTTGATCGGCTGTTACATGTAATCGTGTATTAATGCGCTCGTGTAATATAATATAGTGTAATTTCCATTGCAGGAGGGGGAAATTATGTGGCTTCACCATCATAAACTTTTTTTTTAATGATTAATCTCGTCTCAGAGCTTTGTAACAGTCGATAAGGAAGGCTAGACGTTTTGCAACAGCAGGATGAAAGGCTTTGTACAATACAGTTTCTCAGCATCAAGCAGAGATGTTTTTCTTTTTTTTTTTTGTCCTATTAACTTCAAATGAGTTTTCCTTTTTGAGGATCAGTTGCAGGATCAAACAGAATACAAAAATTCGCTCAATCAATTAATCCGTCTGTGTTTGTACTGCTTTCAGACCAACGCTGCCTACCTGCTGTTCTACCATCGCCAAGACAAGATGCGGCACCCCACCCTGCCTCGTCCTGATAATCACGCCGCTTCCACCACCAACCACGACGCACCAGGCGGGGCCATGGAGATAGACTGAGACGGCTGCGTTTTTCTTCTCCTTTTGCCTTCCTTCCTTCTGTTCGTCTCCCTTTATCTTTACGTTCTTTCCTGCTCTCAGGTTAATGAGGGAATTTTTTTTTTGTGCAAAAAAAAAAAAAAACTTGAACCTTTTGCCTTTTCATTACCCAGAAACAGGAAGTGAGAGGCAGAGGCTACTCTCTCAGGCTGGTGCATCATGGGTAATACAAGAGACTGTAAAGGCTGTAGTCATTCCTGCACAAGAAGCTGTAGGGACAAGTTCGTCTAGTCGAGGCCGGACACGTGCGTCTCGTGCGGGTGTGATGCGGGCCCGAGTTTACGTCACTTCTGTATTGCTTCTTCTGAATTTCAGAGCGTAGAACGCTGCTGTTTTTTTCCCTCGTGCATGACTTGGAGCTTTTGTTCATAAAAATGTCGAACTGCTTCACTGCCTGTGACAGGCATACGAGCTGCACTCTCACTTTAAACCTTTTAGACATTCAAACTTCCACGTTTTACAAGATAACTTCGTTTTTACTTCACTTTACAAAGCCTATACCTAAAAAAAAAAAAAAAAGGAACACCTTTAAAGTGTATGAACAATATATTAAGAAATCTTAACTACGACACCTTTCACTGCACTAGGCTTTACCTCAAACTGACACCTGGCACAAAGTTTCATCCAAGCTGTTTGTATGCCGATTTTATCCAAAGTCAGGAGCGACAACTAAAAATAGTTCTACTTTCTAGACCACAGTTAAGTGGAAACTGAGACACTGCAAAAAAAAAATTCTCATAAATGTTCCGATGTCACGACTTTGATTAGAAGTCAGCGTGTTGTAAACGAGGTAAACATTACGAAATCGGCTGTAGTGATCAGTAGTGTGTAGTGGTCTTTATTTTTCCCGTATGTCGCAACCCCCCCCCCAATCCTCCCGAACTAACGCAGGGTTAAAGGGCCCAACAGCGGAAACAAGGTGGATCAGGGGCTTGACCTTCAGCAGTAACTCAGGACTTTAACACACTAATCTACAACCGCTGTGAGTAGAAATGTAGAATTTAGGTTCTGTTTTGGAGAATCTTTTTAATCGTTGTCTGGAATATTAGGATTGGACATTTAGCGACCTTTTTATTCCTTTTACAGCTTAAAGTCACCGGAGTGCTGTAACTAGACGTTAGTCACCATCAACTCGGATTCTTCACCAAAGCTCGCTGTGTGCGTTTTTTTTTTTTTTTTTTAGTTTAAATACAAACCCTTAGGATTGTTTCAGACCGTTTCCGTTTCACTGTAAATCTTTTCAAGGTGTCAAATAGGATGGATTTTATTGCGACCTTTTACATTCTATTCAACCAAACTGACCCTAAGGCTTTTTTGTTCCGCATAATATTGTTTCTTTTCTTTGCTTTTGCAGATGGAGCTTTAGTAAATCACACGGGCAGGAGAAACCTGTCTAGAAGCTTTTGTTCCTTGTTATTAAGCCAAGTGCCAACTAGCACAATGTTAATGAGCTGGAGAAGTTAAAAACCCATTAGACCGTACATTTAGATTAAATTATCAGGTCAGTTCAAATGTTTTGATGGAAAACTGTAAATGCTGGGTTTCATTTGTGGCTGTGGAGGAAAAGCTCGTTTCATACTGAATGTTTAATTACTCTGTCCAAAATAATGGATAAATGACCTTGGAAAGATTTTAGGTTTAGATTCCCTGTCTCTGTGATTTTTCCCTTTTAGTTGATTTTTGCACGGGGTGGCTGAAAGGAAAGCGTGAGCTGGCATGAACGTGTGAAGCACTTTGACTTGAAATGTCTGGAGTTTTCCTTTCAGTCTATTCCCTATTTGGTGTCTACGTCGTTTTGGGTCAGCTTGTGTTTGTCTTTGCTTATGTGGACTACAGAGGGTTTAGCCAGGGACTAGTCATGCAGCCTGTGAAGCGCACTAACCTACTTCTTATTATTATTAATATTACTGTTATTAAATGGACCGCCATTTGAGATTGATTTTCAGTAAAATTTAAAAGAACAGACAGTTTGATGGATCGTCAGAGCTGTTGCTTTTGGTTTGTTTTGTTTTTTTCCATGAAACTTGTTTTAAATTCTTGTTTTCAACCAAAAAAAAAAAAAAAGATTTTTTTGCTGATCACGAATAACACGTTACCATGTCGGCATGTTCACCCGGATGTCTCTTGTTGTCTCGTTGAAATACATCAGGGATATATGTCAGAAACTGTTGCAATATAATTCCTGTGAAAAAATGAAAAAAAAAAAAAGATAAAGTATTTTTTAGGCGAATGTCAGTGTCAGGGGAGAAAAAAACTTTAGCTTCGTCTCACTCGTGATCTAATTATTTATTTTTCTTAAATGCCGAGTGACTGATTTGAGATCTTCCATAAACTCCTCCAATATATATATATACATGTTTCTTTCTTTTGTTCCTTCATGTTCTCGTTATCTTTAATATTTTTTACAGAAAAGAGACGCTCTGTTGCTGGAAGCAAACAGAAGAAATATAGAAAGATATATTTTTCAGCACCAATTTGTATTTTTATCGCAGACGGATTTAACCACAAGCAGGATATAAGTTAAATATTGTTGACTTTTCATCGTTTGTGTGCAATTTCTAATGAACTCTTTGGAGCGATGAGAATATTGTTTTTTTTTTTTTTTCTGTAAAAGTGCTTTCTGGCTAGAGCTCTTAATGATTTTTAAAATGCATCTGTACAGTATTTTTGTATTGTTAATAAATATCTTTATTATTGTTAAAGATTCAAATGCAGGGACAGGGTGAGCTTTTATTTTACTGTACAAGACGGAGCATATAATTGTGTACTCAAATGTTTTGATATGAATAAATGAGAAGTGTATATTAATAAGATTTTATATTTGTGCCCTGAATGAATTTGGACTTTTCTCACCTCATATACTTGTGACAAACAATCGTTTTTTTTGTTTTGTTTTGTTTGCTTTTTAAAAAAAAAAAAAAAGTTGTGTTAGTGTTGAAGACATTCTTCAGCATCTCTCGACACTGTAATGATTATTCGGACTTTCGTTGAAATTATCGCATGAGCTTTTACAGTGAACATATTTGTATCTTAATCAGCATCATCGCATTTTTCACATCAGCCCCATCAGTCTTTCATGTTTACAACGATGAGGAAGTAAAAGTCTTGCCCCCCGTCATTTATTCATGAATTGCCTTTTTTTTCCCCTCCAGTTTGTTTTTTCAAATGTCGTCTTCAGGACAGGTTTCCAGGCTTTCTGCTGGACTTTTTTGTCTCTTTCTCAGTCCAGTCCCTGTACCGGAGCAGCTTCATAGGAATATGTTTTAAGCAACATGGTGACCTATAAATCATTCAAGCATAAAACCCATCTAACTTAAGGCATGAACCAGTGAGAAACCGGTGCAGATGATGATGATGACAGATGATCAGGTCAGTGATTAGTATACCGGTGATGCTGAACGCTGATTGGTTGGAACAGACGAGAGGGGAAATGAGGTTGTTGCATAAACATCCGATTTTTAAATTGCATCTTTGGGCACTCAACAGCCTGTCGTGGTAAAACTTTTTTTCCCTCATTTTTCCAATTTAATCTACATCTTTTAAATAATTTTGATATGAAGGATCATGAATATGTAGTGGCCAAGACCATTGTGGAGTAAATTGAGACTTGACAGTACTCCTGAGAAAACTTTTGCCTTTGTCATCTCAAGCAGTTCACGTCGAGCTTTTCATTTGTCGTCTTAATTTGTTAAACTGGAAAATTCATATACAGTTTTCACACAAACCGTCCGTGTTAATTACTCATATAAGTGTCCTGCATATATTTAATGTACACTGTCTGGTGTAAAATAAAAAAAGTTGCATACACATTATTATTTTATTTGAAGAAAACCTCTATAGATGTGATAACCTGGTCATTCAGGTCGTCAGCTGACTTTATTTTATTGCCACATAATGTTGCTGAGTTTAGACCTGAGCACGGGAAGCAACCCAGATCATCACACACAGGACTGTACAGTGGCTGATAATGGATGCACCAGGTCACATGACATTTTTCGATCACTCCAAAGTTCAATCTTTACGCTCCCTACCAACCCGAACCCTTTTTTTTTTCTTTCTCGCTATCAGGCGTTTTTCTAATGGAGAAACAGCTGCTTAGTCCCAATCCTGCGAGTTCTCCTCACATGATGTGCGTGTCTTTTTTTCACACTTGACAGTTCACCACCATCCTTCCAGGTTGCAATAACAGTTAATTACCCAATTCCGGTAAATTTGCTGTTTTCTTTACTTGATGCAGGCGAGTGCATTATACCTGACTTTAAATTGTCCAGTTAAAGCAAATTGCACGTCATTATTGTTCTTGCTGTTCTTTAAACGATCCGATGATGTGATTTGTAAACCTTTGTCATTTCCACCGCACACCTTTAAATCACCAGCACTTTATCTGTGTGAAATTATTATTTTTTTATATACATTTTGAAAAAGACTATAAATAAAGACTGGTTTTGATCTTGGCTTATAATACCTTGTTTTCTCCAAGTTTTACGTTTCCTCCCGTAACAAACCTGTGAATCATTTCCATTTTAATCAGCACAGGAAATGTGCATGTGGTGAAACAAATGTGCCCGCTGTGCCTCGTCATCCAGAGTCGCAAATCATTTCCAGATCAATCGCCGAGCGCTGTGCAGTCTTTATTAATTTCATTTATTTGGTATTCAGGCTATTTCCTACTTTCAGTTTCCAAATCAGAGAAACGTTCGTATGCCATGTTTTCCATTAAGACTAGATAGATGAGAAGAAAATATGAACTGAAATACTGAAAACACATGAAATAGCTCAAATACTTCAATTAATTAAGGCAGCACTGGATGAGGTACGATGCCTTCATACACAAATACATCATTATCAAACTGGCATGCATGAGACCACATCCAAGATCTCACACTCTTTTACTCCCGTCTCCTGTTTTTGGCAACACTACGAAAACAAAACAAAATAAAAACCCTCAAGTAGTTGTCTCAAGCCGCATTGTCTTCCCGCTCTCAGATGCTGAAATACTTTTTAAAAGGCTGTTTTTTTCCCCCTCAATGATTCATCCGATTGAGTCGAACCGTCCACTATTATTATCCAGTACAGAAACAATCATTAGTAACAATTACGTGAGGTCTGAGTGCATGACAGTGCATTAACTACCATCCTTCAGTGTACATTCGTAGCGCAGTGGTGTTACAACTCAATAATCAGAATATTCTTCCTGGTCGGTTCTGGCTCGGAAAGAGTCCTCGGAAATTCAGGTCTCGCGACATGAGTTCTTCTTCCACGTTCTCCAGAGCCCACTTGTGCTCGACGATCTCCAGAGCCTCCCATTCGCTCTGAAACACAGCAGTCGAAGCAGTGATGGAAGAGGGGAAAAGAAGAGGGCGGACATCTTAAATGTCAATAAAGATCGAGGGTCACCTTATTGTGAGTAATGTGATGCGCGTCTCACCTTGAAGGCCTTGTTGGGGTCCGGAGGCATCGCCATCGCCGCTCCAGTCATCTGTTCCTGCATGATTCTCGACTGGTCGGCAGCTGCAAACACAAGAGCTATCTAGTTCCTGGACAGCCGCTCAGAATATAACAACGATGACTTAAATTTGTTTAATATTTGATTCAGCACTATTGCTCACGATCGTGATGATCGTTACGAGCTCACCGTTGTCCTGTCCGAGTATCAGAGAGTACATGCTCCGCAGGCCAAACACGTTGAGGAAGTACCAGGAGGCGGAGCTGACCCTGCAGGACAGTCAGATCAAGTTTCAGACACTGTTTAACAACCGAGTTCGGTGGAGCACAAAAACCAGCGGTGGAGCACAAACACCACCTTCAGATGGCTTTTTCTACATCAGCACTGAGAACCCAGACAAATAAAGAAGAAGAGAAATCAAACCAATAACGCACCATGATGCGTCCAGCGACACCAGTTCAATCCCCCTCTGCAGCATGGGTTTAAACCTCAGGGTCAGCGGGAAGGGAACCTTAGCTGGAGGAGAAGAACACTTAAGTTTGAATATTATTCCAGAATGCAATGAAAATCTCTCTGAGCTTTATAGAAGAAAATTTCTAACATATATACCTGAGCGCTAAAGCTAAAAAGTCACAGTGTGACACAGTTGAAGGAAAATTAGTCAGGTGTCATAAACTGAATCGAAGTTTATTCTATTCCTAGAACATGTTTTAGTCCTCAGCAATGACATTATGGCATTATAACATGAAGACAAAAAAAAATACAGCTAGAGATGTCACTGAGAAGCAGGAAAGCATAAACTCCACTGAAAATACTTTTCCATGTCCCAGGAAAGGACACGACTCAGGACAAGACTCTTCATCTTGGAGAAAAGTTCTCCATACGAACATTTATACATGAGCTGTAGATTAGGCTGTGCATCTTTCTCTCTGAATGTACAGTGGAACCTCGGATTACGAGTAACATGGTTTACGAGTGTTCCGCAAACCAAGCAAAAATGTTTGTTGTGAAACTTAAAAAGTGAGTCTGTTAATATACGCTCATGTCAGTCTTGGAAAGAATTTTTTTCCCTGTGAAAACGGTGTTTCCTTTGTGTGTGTGTGTTTGTTGTGAATCTTAAAAAGCGAGGTGGGGAGAGGGAGGAGGAGTATTACTGTGTAAAACAAGGCGAGGGAAGGGGCTAATTCCACACACACACACACATACACTGCACGCACCAACGGAAACACTTATCTGTCAGGATTTATTTGTACTTTTTTTTAAAGGTAAAGTGCAGTTTCATTTTCTTCATTTCATTTTATAGATTGTATTAATTATTTTTATGTATTTATTTTTTGGTGCTGTGGAACAAATAATTTGAGTTTTCATTATTTCTTATGGGAAATGATGATTTGGTTTAAGAGTGTTTTGGAATACGAGTCCACTTCCAGACCGAATTATGCTCGTAATCCAAGGTTCCACTGTACAATGTTTTATGTCACTCTATACTTTGAGAGCCACAAACACCTGGAATCGAATTCCTGTGTCTCAACGTACTTGGCGATTAATCCCAGAATTCCTATTCTGATTCATACGCTTCTGTGAATGAGCGCTACAGAGACGATAACATATTAGAACGTGCGTGTTAATAAATATAGAATTGCGGCTCACACTTTTGTCGGAAACTTCGACACCTTCAGGACGATCTGATTTGATTCCACAGCGCTTTTGGTGTAATTATATTTAAGCAAGCATTCTATATTCTTTGAATGTTTTACCAAACTTTTGAACTTCTCATGTAGTACCACCAGAGGCCATCAGGGGGCCTCTCTCAGGCTGAAATGCACCAGGAGATCTGTTCAGGGATAGATTGGAATCTCGTGCGGAAATATGTACTGCAGCAAAGTGAACTTTTTTTTTGTGCCTAAGATCAGTTCTGCTCTTCTATACTCACTAGTCACAAATCCAGAGAAAGCCCAGTTGATCCATCCGCCGATTAGAATCATTGGCAGGACGTTGGTCAGGTTTCCTTTCATCATGTCGGTCATCATGCTGGTGTCTACAAGAAATAAATAAATAAACAAACAAAAACACTATTACACTTTGTTAGAGCTCATTTAAGCACAAATCCTCTCTGTGGTTAATTAGACGTTCAATCTTACCAGTGATGGGATTTTTAGGAACCACTTTTCTCTTCACCTTCTTAAAGAAGCCAGTCTCAGCGTTGTTAAAGTAGTGTTTACGCATGGCAAACGACTGCAACGAGACAAAAATCAAACCAACGATGAAACTCGAACCTAGCCAGCCGTAATCCTTCTCTACAGTGTTAGAAAAGCTAAACTATCTGCTACTTGTTTTTTAGCTTGTTCTAACTAAGTGCACCGTGAATGTTCTTTAAGATATTCTATGGTATAATTCAAGTGCTGACGTTTCACTCAGGCTTGAAGAAAGGTTTGGAGAGTGATACCTGCTTAGGCAGGAACTTGCCGTTCTCTCGCAGTATACGGCTACGCATCAATACTTGGCTGCAAACAAAGACACAAGAAACGAAACATTAAAAACTGTAACACGAGTACAGTTCAATCCTTATAATCGATTATAGAGGAACGCTAATAACAATTATAAATATAGTTACCACATTGATTCGTTACCTCACTCTTTTTGGGTTAGGTAGTCATTTTCAAGCCCCTGCTTTCTGTGAGGGAAATGTGTAAACCCAGCTGCTTTTTACGGTTTCTTTAAAAACATTGTCCCTGCTTTTGCACTACTTTTGTATTTACTAGAGCATTTGAACGAAACGTTAGAAACAGCATGTACAGGTTAGTGATGGGTGACTTGTTAATTTGATTTACTTTTTTAATGTTTTTACAAATGTTCTAATTGTGATGGTTTACAGAAGAGATTTAGATTATTTCATTTGAGTTCAGACTTTTTTTCTCTCTGAATTCTGTCTTTAAACCCAGAATTGTGACTTTTTCCCTCAGATTTCTTTCTTTAAACCTATAAATGTGACTTTTTTTCCTCAGGTTTCTGTCTTTAAACCCAGAATTGTGTCTTGTTTCTCCCTCTGCCTGGTTCTGCCTTTAAACTCAAAAGTTAGAACTCAAAGTTTTTATGGCAGTCTTAATCCTCTTCTGTAATAGTTCATACATATACAGTGGAACCTTGGATTACGAGCATAATTCGTTCCGGAAGTGGGCTCGTATTCCAAAACACTCGTAAACCAAATCACCATTTCCCATAAGAAATAATAAAACTTAAATTATTCGTTCCACAGCCCCAAAAAATAAATACATAAAAATGATTAATACAATCTATAAAATGAAAATAAAACTAATTAATCTGCACTTTACCTTTAAAAAAAAGTACAAATAAATCCTGACAGATAAGTCTTTCCGTTGGGGCGCGCAGTGTGTGTGTGTGTGTGTGTGTGTGTGTGTGTGTGTGTAATCCGAGGTTCCACTGTAAATTTAAATCGTCCATAAATGCTATTTAAAAATTGTTTGAACCAATACAATGAAAAAAAAAAAACAACAACAGCATTTTACATGAATAATCGTCTCATAAGTCTGAACTACTCATAAAAAACTGCACGCCTAAACTAATCCCAAGTAGTGGCACACCATTTGATCCGCACAACAGCTTTGCACAGGTTTTATACCGGATACGCTTCCTCAGGCAAACCTCCCATTTTATCCCACCTTGGGACCTGGTGGCTGGGATTTGGGCACTGGGTGGGAATCAAACCCGGGCCTTCCGCATGGCAGATGAGCAACCTACCAATTTATAGATGTGATTTCTAAACTTGTCAAGCAAAGAACACGTCGAGTTACATTTACGTTTCACAGAACTTTTTTTGCAAAACAACACAACAGAGTTTAATGCAAAAGTTTTACATTATGTCCCTTAAAAAAATAATTTATTCGTATTCCTTCCTTCTGCCATATCATCCCTTCATACCCTCCTGCTTTTATACCGGCAATAAAACTGTCAGAATGAATTAGGAAAAAAGAAGAAAATGAATTCTTGATTGTGACGTCACAGAGGGAATTGTGCACGTGACTCACCTGTCAGACACCTGCTGCAGCTCGACCTTCTTCTCACTCTGGATGAGTTTAGTCACATAATGCCGCAAAACTCCAACTAGAAACGTGATGCAGACAATCGGCAGCACGACCCACACACGGATACTGGAGTCTAACAGCAGCTCGGGTCCCGCCATGCTAGTCTGTCTGGGTCAACTTAACACTTAGTATTTATAACACCAACAAACTATTAAACTCGCATGCGCATGTGCTAGCTGTCTTTCAACTTCCTGTACTATCTCATCAAAGTAAAAACACCCTGAGGCTGTATTATCTAAGTGGCATAAGAGCTCTAAAATATGTTTTAACCTTCTACCTCATGGCGTTTTAAAACAAACTGCCATGTTTTAACAAACACTCCAGGTCTGGACATTAAATTTAACTTCTGCTAGCTTGTGCAACTCTTCGCCTTACCAGTACGGATGGCTGTATCCCAAATTGGTATCTTTATGTAACTGTAGGGCACTAAATGAGATGGTTTAAAGCGCTCTTGTAGCCCAAAGTAGGGCACCTATGTGTGCAGTCTAAGACTTATTATTCGGCCACTGCGCGTACCGTGTGTAATATGCGCATGCGCGTAGTAAAATAGTACCGCTATTCGGATGTTAGAAATTTGTAAGAATCATTATATTAAAAAAAAAAAAAAAGATTCCATGAATTTTTTCAGATTCCATGTTATTTCAAAAAGTAAAATACATTACATCTCAATTCATTTCAAAAAGCGGTAAAATTTACTGTGCATGAATGATTGGAATCTGATCTTTTTTTTTTTTTAACAGAATCGATTCCCTTGACCTACACTAAACGACTCTGATATTGATTCTATTTTTAAATAGAAAGGGAATTTCGATTCCTTACAAACTTCTCTCGATTTAATTTAAGTAAATGAGTAAATGCAAAGTCTTGTAAAATAATAATAATAATAATAATAATAATAATCATCATCATCATCAAAAAAGCGATTTCCAAAAAAAAACATGATTATGTCTGATTTCGATATTTGAACGACCGGCCGCCATCTTAAAATGAATCATACTAAGAAACTTAAAACTAAACTTATAATGCCTTCAAAATTACCATATAATTTTATCAGAAATCATATGTGTGGCGGTATTTATTAGTCATTAGTCACAGTTTTTAAAACTTAATTAAAAATGTATTTTAAATGATTTGGAATAGATGAATCGGTTCTTTTGATTCGACTCCCTATGCTACGTCCCGTTTGTGTAAACGGTGTGAATTCTTTTTCACTTCCGGGTGATTTATAGGATATTTCCGGTATGTTGTCAACAAGTCAGAATTAATGCACAGCACGCGCTTGATGTACTGTTTATTAATATTCCGTGTTGAATGTTTTGATTTAAAAAAAATTAATTCTGTGACGAATAAGGAAAAAGAACAAATATCAGTGCTGAACATTTGTTGCTAGTTTGTGTCGGATTATATAGAGCTCATCATCTTCATCTCTTTCTGACTCTTTTCTCAGTGATTAATGACGTCACACGCCATGACCTCTGAAAAGCCCAACATTAATGAGAAAGTGCTGCAGTATGAATCCTTCATCAATGATGTGCTGAGGAGAGACTTACAGTAAGTACACAGTAACATGTGCTTCTTCAGCTTCTCTGAATGATGCTGTGTCCTAGACTGCTCATGTGTAGTGTTTTATTTTCCTTTCATTTTGTCCCTTAGGAAGGTTTTGGAGCAAAGAGACGGTGTGTATGAAAAAATAGCGCAGTACCTTCAACTGAAGAATACGATTAAAAGCATACAGGTATGTCATATTTTACTCTTTAACTCTTCTGCCAATTATGGTTAACATCCAGATCACTAACATATCTACCGTTTTTTAGGAAACTGGCAGCAAAGAACTAAAGACGGATGTCGATCTCGGCTGTAATTTCTACGTTCAAGCTCAAGTGTAAGTGTCGATGTTTACATTTTGGTTCGGATGGAGTCTGTCCTTAATTTTGTGATCATTTCTGTGTGAGGGTGTGAATTAAATGAGTCTTTTCAGCGTCACGATAGTGTAGTGGTTAGCATTGTGTCTGTGTCTGTGGAGTTGGTGGGTTGCATGCTTGGGGTGGAGGGGGTTTCTCTGGGTGCTCCTGTGCTTCTTTTGTTTCTAAAGACATGCAGATTTAGGTTAATTGGTGTTTCCAAATTGCCCGTAGTGTGTCTAGGTGTGTACCTTGCGATGGATTGGCACCTCGTCCAGTCATGCCCTAAGTCTGCTGGGATAAGCTCCAGGCCCCCACGAGCCTGTACAAGTTATTTTCTTTTATTATTTAAGCATTTATTTGTCAAATATACTGTACATTACTGCACAGTAAAAGTCTTTTTTAGCATGTCTCAGCATAACTGGGGTCAGAGAATAGGGGCAGCCATGATACAGATAGGCAGATAGGGTTAAGGGCCTTGCTCAAGGGCACAACAGTGGCAACCTGGTGGAAGTAGGGGGCTCGAACCACCGATCACCCAATCAATAACTTGGTGCCTTAGCCCTCTAAGCTACCACTGCCTAATAAATAGATTTTAAGGGCTTGATGATTCATTTCAATGGACACAATGATTCGTTCAGTCACCCATGTGGCATATCATAGATTCTGTACAGGAATTAGTTCCACTGTTTCGAGAAGTGATTAGTTCATCTCTTGAGTCATTTAAGTCATTCGTTGTATACTATTATATATAAAAATATACAACGAATGACTTTTCAGCTGCATATCCATTTGTAAGGAAGGTTGTAAATGATTAACTAATTTCTCTATCGAACACTTTCACGTCACTTCACGTGACTCGAATGACTCGAGAGATGAACAAATCAACTCTCTTTCCGGCTCAGACCGCATTGGTTAAGTGTGAGGCTGTGATGAACGAGCTACTCAAACTAGACTAAAGACGGAGGTGAATAATGATTGAATCTTTTCCGTTTCTCATAACATAATATTTTTGTCTTGTTTGTTGTGTGATCATTTGCGTAAATAGTAGATGTTAGAGACGTAACACGTAACATTTAAATGATATTTTGCCGAAATGAACGAAATGACTCAAGAAGATTCGTTCATTTTGCTGAACGAGACTCAAAGATCCGAGTCGGTAAAATGATCCGAAATTCCCGTCACTAATGAAGAGGTGCAGTGCCGTAAAAGACCACTTCATCCTGTTAGTATTATTATCTTTTGCATATTAGTCGCACTTAAATGATTCAGATCATCAAACAAATTATTTAATTACATTAAAATACATAATACAGTTTCAAAATGATTATTTCATTTATTAAACCTGTCCAAACCTACCTGGCTCGGTGTGAAAAAGTAATTGCCCCCTAAATCTAACCCTTGGCGGCAACAACTGCAATGAAGCATTTGTGATGACTAGCAATGAGTATTTCACATTCCTGTGGAGGAAATTTGCTGAATTGTTTTCATTCAAACACATTGGAGGATTTTCAAGAATGAACGGCCTGTTTAAGGAATCTCAGCCAGATTTAATGCCAGACCTTGACTAGGCCGCTCCAAAAAAATTCTCTTTTGAGCCATTGAATGGTGTAATGGTGTGTTTTCGGGTCATTGTCCTGCCGTGTAACACACATGCGCTTGAATTTGAGGTCACGAACCGATGGCCGGACAACACGACAATAACATGACCCAAATCAATACTCTGTGGTGATGAGTTGAGGTAGCGCAAGTAAATGAGGTGCTCTGTGAGATGATGGATGAGACACAGTAAACATTTCCTGTTGAAGTCGCTCTTTTATGAATCACTGTGTTAGTTTCACGCCAGACGTAACCGGATGCACACCTCCCAAAAAGTTCAACTTTTGTCTCATCAGTCCACAGAATGTTCGCCCACATGGCTTGCAGATGATCAAGATATTTTTTGGCACGTATGAGACCAGCCTTTGTGTTCTTTTTGGGCAGCAGTGACTTTCTCATGGATGACATTTTTGCCCCCAGTCTCTTTCTCATCATAAGCACTGACCTTCATTGAGGCGAGTGAGGTCTGCAGTTCTTTAGATGTTGTTCTCTGTTCTTTTATGAGCTCCTGCATGAGTCATCGTTGTGCTCTTGGAGTAATTTTGGTAGGCCGGCCACTCCTGAGAAGGTCCACTTCTGTTTCCATCTTTCTCCATTTGTAGCCTTAGAAATGACTTTGTAATCCTTTCCCGACTGATGCTTTACAATGTTGTCTGTTTGAAATCTCAGCCGATCCCTGATATCAGTTCGTTTCTTCGATATGATTGTGTGGAAGACGATATTAAGAGACGGGGAGAGAGGAAAATATCTAATCGCATTTGAGTTAAACCACATTTCTATGGAGCATTATGATGTAAAGTACGTTATATAATCATAATAATAATCAGAGACGGGGAAATTTTTAATTCAGTGATATGTCATGATTCTTTAATGTGGAAGTCCATGTATCGCCATACTGACTCCAAAATTTTAAATGTACGTTTTGTATTGCTGGACATTGATGTAGTTCCGCTAGGATCCTGCAGGTGGCATGCTCTAAACTACTCACACATTGGCAGACAGCGCCGCATCGTCCGTGATAGGAGTGAATTATTTATAAAGTTTGTTTGGAATTGAAAAAAAAACATTAGATAGAATCACAGGATTTGTCAAATCACGATACATTATATGTACAAATGTACTTGGCTAAACCAGTTAATTCTTGAATTCTGGTGTTTCAATCAATCAGACCCCTTATCTCCAGTGAAGGGCAATGTTAATGCTCCAGCGTTAAACACCAAGACATCTTGGACCATTCTATGCTTCACACTTTGTGGCAACAGTTAACAAGGGCAAGGCCTCTTTCTATTCCAACATGACTGTGTCCCAGTGCACAAAGCAAAGACTATAAAGACATGGTTTGATGAGTTTGATGTGGAAGAACGTGACTGGCCCTAACACAGATCCCTGTGACTTATACATACCTGGATACAATGTTTCTGCAGGTTTGTCCAAATGTTTTTGTCCATGCATTGTATGTCCGATCTACTATATGACTGCATAAGAAAGTGACACAGATCCAATCTCAAAAAAACATCAGATTTGTCTGTTTAGATAACCCTAAAAAAAATCTGATCTGTCATAGACTAGAGTTTAAAAAAAAACAACAGTCACTACAGGTTGGGAACACGAACATGGCTTGTGTGGCTTGACAACAAGAACAAAAACATTCCTCAAGTGCAGGGACTGGACTGAAAACGAGAGACAGAAAAGTGCCTCAGGAAGCCTGGAGAAGTGTTCCTCAAGTCTGGAGCAATGTATGAAGAAATCAGTCTGACATAAAAAATTTTATTAAGAGAGTTTTTTTTTCTCCAACTCAAACACGTGCACAGTAACATGATAAAAAGATGCTGCTATACCCATAATATCTCATAGTGGTGCATTATTCATTCAACTTCTATAGCACTTATCCTGTGTACGTGAGGTGGCTACACCTTGGACAGAGTGCCAATCCAATTCATGAACACCAATTATACATTAATCTGCATGTCTTTGGACTGTTGAAGGAAACAGGGAGACCCCAGAGGAAACTCACCACGCACATGAGGCAGGAATCGAACCCTCGACCCTGGAAATGCGAGGCCACAGTGCTAACCGCTATGCCATGTGCCGTGCCGCCTAGCAGTGCATTATTTCTAAATTAGCTAAATTATCTTCTCGTATTGCTTGAACATTGCTCAACAAATGAAAAAAGAAAAGACGCAGCTGTAAATCACAGGATGTGACGGAATATTAACCCGCACACGTGCGCATGTAACCAGGTCATATATATAAAAGCAGGTGTGAGAAAGTTTACAATCTTTTCACACAAGTAAAATCATAAACAAAATCCAGTTGAATTGATTTTAAAGATCAGAGATCTGTTCAGTGATTTGGATTCGCTCTCCTGTGTTCAGGCCGGACACTTCTAAAATCTTCGTCGCCGTCGGATACGGATTCTTCCTGGAGTTGACTCTCTCAGAGGCGCTGACCTTCATCGAGAAGAAAACCAGCCAGCTTACAGAGTAAGATCTCCCCTCTTCTTTCATCAATGTTTATTCTCATCGGCGTGAATCATCCGTTTTGTTTTTATCGTTTGCCGCAGGTACAGCGAGGTTCTCAGCAAAGACGCGGCGAAGATCAAAGCGCACATTCGCCTGGTTTTAGAGGTAAATCTTCTTCTTTTTTGTTTTTCTAACTTTGGGTTGCTTCAGGCTTGTTTATTATCTCTGTCTCGTGAGTAAGACGCTTTCTTTCTTTCTTTTTCTCTTTTTTTTCACCGCAGGGTTTAAGAGAGCTACAGGGGCTGAAAGACTTTCCAGAGACGCCGAGACGCGAGGTGTTTTAAGGCAGTGACATCCTTTGTGCCTTTTAAGACGCAAGCACGACTGCAGATGGCCTGGGCTTGGTGTTGTGCGAAGTGATCTATATTTCATCGTCGCTTGTTTTTCTTAACAGGTTTTACTGTTGCATTTCTAAAAACCGAACCGATATGAACAACAAATATGAATAGCTGCGACTATAGTCGTGATTTTTCTTAGTGACTGTGAAGGTCCCTTGTCTGAGATGGTGACTAATTGCTCTTTGCAAAAAAAAAAATACATATATATATGACTCATAAGCTTTTGGAAATGATGTGGACTCTTGATGTGTAGTCACCATGTTATTAGGCATTTTTTTTTTTTTTTTTTTTTTTCTTTCTTTCTCGATCCGAGACCTTACACTTTTCATTTAAATCTCTGAACAGAATCAAGTCTGGAGTGTGAGTGTGTGGTGTGAATGCTTGTGTTCTGAGTCACCTTGAATAAAAATACAAATATCAAATATGTTAAGTTTATTTATTTATTTTTGAATCGAGTACACTCAAGAATCTGGTACCCAAATGTTGCCGCCGTGTTTCACCCGTTTATGAAAAGAAAACCGCGATGTAATCTGTACTTTTCGATCCGAATAAAAACATTTATATTTATAAGGATAAGCGAAGAAACTATATAGTTTAAATTTGTCTAAATGCTGTTCATTTCTTTTCCTTCTTGATAACTGTTAGCTCTCTACCGCTTTAATAAATAATCATCTGCTGAACTTTTGCTGCTGCACCACGAGGAAGAGGATGAGGCGTTCTGTCTAAGCTCCTTCAGCATCGCCGTGACGGATACCCTGTCACACTAGTATCTGGTTGCCGTGGAAACTAGATGTTGAATAGTGGCAGCAGTGTAAGACCTGCTTCCTGAAATAGATTAATATTTCACCAGTACAAAGACGCATTGCTCCGAATGGACTCGTGGTACGGCGAGCAGTTTTTTTTTTCTTTTCTTTTTTAATAAATACGACCTTCTGTATGCGTACATCCTTGCAGCAAGCTTGCTGATGAATATGCTGTTGAAGGGGGGAGAATGACATTTAAAAAAACAACAAAAAATTTGACCACTTTTCTTAAATGCAGCAGGTAGGACTGCAAAATGCACGCTCTATGTTTCCTGGATAGACGACTCCAGGGCTACAACAACCCTGACTAGGAATCAGTGAAATACTTATATAAAATAATTTATTTTCTCACAAGCAATTAATCCTGGTTAAAAAGTGCAATGTGTATTTTTTTATACAAATGACAAAAGTTTAAATCACACCACCCTGGTTTAGTAAAACTAGATTTTTTGGGGAAAAAAATTTGATGGAAAGATGAACACCGCTTATCTTGTGAAAGGATAAAGGAGGCCTCCCAGCATGCACACAATCCCAATCACACACACACGCACACTATGTGTGTGTGCCAATTAGCCTAATCTGCATCTCTTTGAACTGTAGGAGGAAACTGGAATACCCGGAGGTGTGTGTCTACAGTTCTAAAATTAGGAAATTCTGATTTGGATTTTAGGAACCCTTAGAGTCCTCCAAAGTGAGGAAACAAAGCTCGCACCATAATGTAATTTTTTGACAGCAATACATTGTTACGTACTTCCGATTGCGGTGGCCTGGTGCTGTAGTGGTTATCAATGTCACTTCCAGGGTCGACGGTTTGAGTCCCACCTCGGGTCTGTGCGCTTTGAGTTTACATGTTCTCTTCGTGGTTGATGGGTTTCCTCCCATCGTCCAAAGATATGAGGATTAGGATAACACCTTAGTAATTTGTGGCCATAACAACATACTATCTCATTCCCAAACCTTAGTAAATCATGGCCACAACATAGTACGTTGTTCCCACACTTTAGTAAGTCATGGCCAAAACAACAAACTGTACTATCTCATTCCCACACCTTACAAGTCATAGCCAAAACAACATACTATCTTGTTCCCACACTTTAGTAAGTTATGGCCAAAACAATATACAGTACTTACTATCTCATTCCCATACTTTAGTAAGTTATGGCCAAAACAATATACAGTACCTACTATCTCATTCCCACATTTTAAAGGTCATAGCCAAAACAACATACTATATCATTCCCACACTTTACTAAGTCATGGCCAAAACAACATACAGTACTATCTCATTCCCACACCTTACAAGTCATAGCCAAAACAACATAGTATCTTGTTCTCACACGTTAGAAAGTCATGGAAAAAACATAGTGTCTCATTCGCACATCTTAGTAAGTTGTGGACAAAACCATATACTAAGGTATGGGAATGAAATACATACATACATACTGTACATAATTACTTTATTAATCCTGAAGGAAACTGTAGGACAATTGTAGTATGTTGTTTTGGCCACGGCTTAATAAGGTGTGGGGATGAGAGAGTAAGTTAAGTAGTGGCCACAACAGCATACAATCTCGTACAATTTCCTTCAGGATCAATAGAGTATCTATCTATCTATCTATCTATCTATCTATCTATCTATCTATCTATCTATCTTGTTCCCACACCTTAGTAAGTCATGGCCATGAACCCCCCCTCCCCCCCATATCACCAGAGGGGCTCCGTAGGTACTGGAAACCTGCCGAGTGTGTGTGTGTGTGTGTGCAAAAGTCCTGGCACCCCTGCAGCTATAGATTCTATGAACAGAGCTCATGTCCTTTCTGTACAAGTTTTTTTTTTCTTTCTTTTTAATCCTCTCAGGATTGACACATGCATAATACATCATTGTCATCCTTATGCTTTTCATCTTTTCACTCGCTTCTCTCTCACTCCCCCTTTTCTTTCATTGACGTCACGTGACGCAGGTGCCCCACAGGGACTCCTCTCAACACACACACACACACACAGAGCGGAGTGAAATGTCGGAGTTGACGTGAGCGCGCTTTTCACACAGAACAGGAACCAAAGTGAAGAACCAGAGTGGTGTTTTTATTATTAATAATATACATATTATATTAATAATAACAAAGACCAGAAACTTTAGTGGTGAGGTTTTAGCTTAGGTTTGGACATGGTGGGAAACGAGAGGAGGAGGAGGATTGTGTTTCTTGTACTCTGGACTTGGATGGAACTAAGAACGATGGAGAAGAAGTAGAAGAAGAAAAAACGAAGAAGAAGAAGGAAGCTAAGCGTTTTTAGCTAACTAACTAACTTCTGTTTATTAGCGTGTTCACTTGTTATATTTCTAATTCCAGGCGTTTAACTCCGTAAGAAATCTCAGATTTTTCCTGTTTATTTAAACACCAGGCTGTGTGTGTGTGTGTGTGTGAGAGAGAGAGCGAGAGCGCGCGCGCCTTGGCGGTCGCTTGTTAGTGTTGTTAAGCAGCTAGCCTGCTAGCTAACAACATTGCGGCGGCTAACATGGAGGAAGAGGTGCATGTGTGTGTCAGTACCATCGCAGCACTCTTATATAATCATCATCCCAAACTCAAATGCAGCTCGGAAGCGCTTTAGACGCAGAAATGTGGACGTGGATCGATTAACTGTGTGCTGAAATCACAAACAGGAATCAACGCAGACATGGACTCCAACCCTCTCATAAGTGGTGAGTGCTGGTTTATTGTACACTCTGTACTGATATAAGCAGACTTTCTCTCTCTCACACACACACACACACAGTGAGAATCTAGCATCTTACCCTCAAGACCCTCGTGCTCGCACCTTGCTCACTGCATAGAGATGCATGTATTTGATGTGCATTGCTCAGGAAAGAGAGAAAAAAAAGGTGTTGGGGGTTTCAAGTGCATGCTTCCTGATTGGTTTTGCATGCGCACACACACACACACACACACACATACACATACTCTGGATGCTTTTGTGTCAAGCTACCTGTTGGACATGCACTTCAGGACAGTAATGTGAACACATGGTCATCCGAGACCCGTGTCATGAACAGCAGGTCGCCTCACACACGTGCTGGTTTAAAGGATTGCGACTTGGATTTAGGAGGAAACCAGGAAACCCAGAGGAAACCTGATGGACAGACAGGGAGAGAGAGAGCATGCGACCCAAGCACATGCGCAGGATCCATGGCAGCGACATGCTATTAAATCTTATTTAATTAATCATATTAGAAATCGTCATCAGGTATCGGTTAGCAAACGAGTCCAGCTTGATTCGAAAACACAAAGCACTTTTTAATTTTTTTAAATATTTTTTTTTATCTGATGATCATTTCTCAGGGAAAAAAATGTGTTGGGGTTTGAAGAGCAAAATTTTTTATTTTTTACAATGAATCATTTTTAGAAATCATCATTATTAGATATTGATTAGAAAATGAGTCCAGCTCGGTCTGAAAACAACACAAAATATTATTATTATTTTAAATATTAAGCTGCTGTTTTCCTCAGCAACTAGACTGTTTCCCTTCTCCTTACTACTTAATAAAATTAATTAATACATTTTGGAGATTTTTAAAATTACTAAATTTTTAATTCATTAATATTTTTAATTGGCTTACTGTTTTTATTTTCACATAAAAACTATTAACTCTAAAATAGTCACTTTCCATCTACTTACTCTTTCCAGCATAGATTTATTTTAATTATTCAACAGCTGGTTGATGGATTTTTTTATTTATATACTTTTTTTTTTCTCCCCTGCTTTTAATCTGTGCTCTGACCAGAATCAGGACTCTCCAAATTTTATACACTGCAAAAAAATGACTCGTCTTAGCAAGTAAAATAAGCTTGAATTGAGCCAAACCTATGTATATATTTTTTAAAACATGTTTACAACAAACCTAATACAAGATTATTAAGCTTATATCTTGTTTGTAGTTAAATGTTGTTAAAATTGCTTTTTAATAGAGATAAACCGGTCGATCAGCCTCAGATATAAACGATTCTGTACCGAGTACAGAAGCAATTGAGTGATGCAACAGAAAATGCGTCTTTGACATTACATTATTGTGCATTAAACGCCTCCGATCTGCCTTTTTCTCCAAATTCTGTGAGAGAATTAATCCCAAACCCACTTATTACACACGTACACAAGTCTCAAAACACCAAGAGTGCTAATTAGTCAAAAGATGCGTACGTTAAAAGCTGCGCATGCTCACGGCCACTCAACTCGCGCGCTCACAGTCAAGTTGAGTTTTGAGACTTCAGAGGCATTTGAGGCGGTAAAATGTCACTGTTTCTTTATAATCCTGCAGGTGGCGCACTCTGTACTATTCACACATTTGAAGGAGTAAATTTTCTACATATATATAATTTTGTTTAGAAGAAATAATTATGGCTGAAGACAAAAAAAGAGCTTTTTTTACTTAATTTAATTTAAACTTAAATGTTAAACCCTTGAATTTGTAGTTAGTTTGTATTGTTTAAATGCTGCGCTTGGTTTTAACGTGAGAAAAATGTTATAAGGAACGGGCTACATTTTAATTATTTAAAAGTTAAACTGTTATTTATAAGGTAAAAAAATTTTTTACAATATAAAATTGTAACAAACGCTGGGAAAAGAATATTTATTTATTAATTATCAGGATATTTAAAAATTTGTAAATGTAAAATCGTGATACTTATAAAATCGCAATATTAATCGAATCAGAGGTATCATTATAATATTGTATCGGGTAGTGATCCCTAATTGTTCACTTTCGACTAGAAATAAATTGGATTAATCTTAGATTTTGTTTGGTGTAAACTTTCTAAACAAGATTCTAAACAAGGTGTAAACCCTTTTCTCTCTCTTTTTTTTTTTTTACAACAACAGCCGGTCTTTTTGTCGGTTGGCCGACAACCTTAAAAACCATCGGACATTTTACGCCAATACACGTGCACCTCCGCAAGTATGTTGTCTTATTGTTTTTTTTTATTTGTTTTGTACGCAAGTACATTTTCATCCTGTGTTATATAAAAATCTGTTGGAATGATTTCTCCGTGAAGCAGAGAGACACAAGAGCTGTCAAGCATGTGAGGAGCTCGCACGCTGTATAGACTCAATGAGCTTCAGATCTTTTTTTTTTTTTTTTGAAAAAGAAAAAAAAACTAAGCAAGCAAGTGCTGATGAAATATGCACATTATATACACTCTGATTGCTACAAGTTATTTGTGTCTAATAAAGTGGCCACGGCTGTAAGAATGCCACAGGTCTGAATCAGAACGGAATTGATAATTAAGGGTTCGTTTGCAGCTTTTCTGAATTCTCCAAAACTGAGTGTCTCGTATAACAAGTCTGAAAACTCTTTCGTATACAACGACAGAAAAAAAAGGGAAACCAAGTACATGTAGAAATCAGCGAAAGAATCACAGCAGGAAGAAGAAGAAGAACACGGAGTCCGTCTGCAGACACAGCTTATTTCCTCTTTTTGCTTCACGAGATCTGAAAATTTCTTTCTCAGTTTGCGAAAAAAAATAGTAACCAAAAAAAATTAATATGCTGGGAGAAAAGTCGGAAATCGCTTCCTGCAGTCGAGTTCATTCAGACTCCAGGTCTCTCAGGACCAGACCGAGACTTAAAGAAGTGCAAAAGGCTTGAGACAGCCATCATTTCTTCATATTACTCTCATCACTCTCTCTCTCTCACTTTTTCACTCATTCTCTGCACCGTTTATCCTGTACAGGATCACGCCAAGCCTGGAGCATTTCCTAGGGGACTTGATGAAGTGCCAATCCATTCCATTGCAGGGCACAAAAACAAGCACTCGCACACTACGGGCAATGTGGAAGCGCCAGTTGATCTGATCTACATGTGTTTGGACCAGAGAAGGCGAAATCTCCTATGAATTGAATCTCAGATTTTTTTTGACAAAATTAGAAATTTCGATTTTAAACGCTAGAGACTATAGGATAATTATATTATATTAATGTATTATTTTTTTAATCAAAAGCAGTATAACCAAACCTACGGACTGCTTATTAGTACTAAAAGTGTGCACCTCTTTTCGCTAACTAGTTTTCTTGTTATTTTAGAAAAATGATAATCGATACAACAACATAAAAGAACCTTCGTCTACAACGTCTTTAGCGATGTAACAGCATCAGTAATATCTTTCCATCGGGTCTCCTGCTTAACACACAAGTTGTAGTGGGAAACTGCGGGCTTTATTTTCACCGGTCTGAATAGTTTTTTTTTTTTTGTCGTCAACATTAACAGTGGGAGGAAACCAGAGTACCAGGAGGAAACCCACCATTCACGGGGAGAAGATGCAAGCTTGACCCCGAGGTGGGAATCAAACCCTCGACCCTGGAGGTGCAAGGCCACAGTGCTAACCCATTACTTTATATTTATTTATATTAAAATTAAATAAATGAAAACAAATATTTTACTGCGAAAGCGCCTTAAACAAACTAAAAATTTTAACTTGAGCAGCAACCTCATTTCCCTTCTCGTCTGATCACAGGCCTGATTATCTCTCATCATGATGCTTGAACATTTTATAGGTCAGTGTTTGGCTTAACAAGCATTTGGATTGAACTTCAGAAAGCCTGGAGAACTATCCTTCAAGACTATGTTAAAAAATATGAGACATTATGGATCTTTTAGAAGCTAAAATGCTCTTAAGAAATGCCGGGTGGATGAAGACTTTTGCACAGCGCTGTGTGTTTGAGTGCAGTTTTATAAACCTGAATAAAAAGGCAGTGTTGAATTCACTTTCTCTTTGTTTAGTTTTTTTTTTTTGTTTGTTTGTTTAGTTTTTGTCTTTTCCCTCCGTTTTGTTCTTCGATAACGTGCTCGAGCGTGTTCGCCGCCGAACGTCTCCGTAATTCCGGAATATCAGGTCCCTCCAGTCGGTCTTCACAAATGTTACAGAATACTATTGAAACATGTGGCACAGCTGCAGGGGTTTTGGCGCCTCGTATCTTTAGAGAGAGACCAACCACTTAGTAGAGCAAGAACGGACATGATGATGATGATGATGGTAGTAGTAGTAGTGGTGCTCCGTCTGAACAACACAGACGTGATGTTTACAGAAGACTTCAACACTTCTAAACACATTTACATCAGGGGATTTCATTATGTCCTCATATTGAAGTTCATCACAGGAAACAGAAAAGCTTTAGTGTAAGACCGGTTGTTTATGTCAGAAATAGTGCTGTCAAAGTGTGGATGAATTAGATTCTGTCCCTTGAATACCGTGTGAGACCAAGGAATGCTCTCTGGACAGGACGGTTCACATTTCAGTCCTAGAGGGAAAGCTTTTTCTTTTTGTGAGGAAACCAGAGAACCAGGAACAACACACAACAACATAATCACGTGACCGTAACCCGAGCTCGAGTCTGAACCACAGAGCCTGGAGCTGTTCGTATATTATTTTACCTTCATGATTTTCTTTTTCCAAGTAATACACTCTTGATTTATTAGTGTGTGTGTATATAATTATTTAA
>QMIH01000419.1:226317-242554 GCA_003987875.1 Clarias batrachus | reverse complement strand
TATATAATGTTTCTACTAAATAAGCCATTCTTGCCAGATCAGACTGACAGAAATCTCTCATACAAACAGGATAATCAGTACGAGATTTCATAGCGTAGCTCAATTTACATCATCAGCCATATGATTGAAAAACAAACAAACACAGTTGCGGGTGCTACTGGGGTGGCACCGGCCCCTCTAGGCGTGACTACGACTACTGTGACCTGTGGCGGTGTTTACTGTAGATCAGACCCGTTTCTCCAGCGCTTCCAATGGATGCTTGTTCGGATTGAGGTCTGGGGAGTTTGGAGGCAGCTTTGGGTTCTTTTGCTCGCTGGGCCCAGTGTGCAGCGATCTGTGGTGCACTGGGGGTTCTGGTACCTTTCTATTAGGCTAGCATTGAGTTATTTTATTTATTTATTTATTTCATTGTTTTGTTTTGGATTTTCTATGGGATCGGACAGGCTTTTCTTTGGTCCTCAAGGACATAATAAAAAATAAAAAAAATAAGTGCCCATGATTCTGTCGTCGGATGATCAGTGTTGTTCTGTTTACCTGGCGTTTTATTTTATGGCTGATTGGTGTGTCACACTTTTTTTTTTGTTTGTTTGTTTTTACCAAAATCAAGCATTGTGCGCGAAGACTCATCTTTCCATGTGATGTGAAATATTACCGGAAAACCGCACAATCTGGCAACAAAACTGGAACGATGCAAACTCTGAATGGCTTTCTTTTAAATTAAGAAATCGATATTCAATTATTTCTGACACGTACCTTACAGCACAGAGAAATTATATTGATTTTTTTTTTGCTTGTCTCAGTGAGGAAGCTGGGGGTCACAGCAGCTTTGTGGAGCTGGAGGTCGACCTTCTGATCAGTAACCCCACACCATTACATTACATGTTTTGGTACACGTTTTTGGTATATCTGACATGCTGTGGCAAGCTGAGGGGCTCGTTTTGTTTAGTTTTTATGTTTATTTATTGATTTTTCAAAGAAGACAACATTTATCGAAGGACACGGGTTGATTTTGTCCATTTTAAAAAGTCATCATGCCTCATACTGCACTTTAATTCATCACGTGCGTATTGCGTATTTCTTTAAACAATTATCAATTTCAATTATCCGAAAAACTTTATGGATCCGTCAGTCAGAATCCGTGATTCGATCCAATCTGAGAGGGTGGTGATCTGTCCCAGCTTTAGTTAAGACCCATCTCAGCTCCTTAGTTTGCTTGAATTCACTGCAAGTCCTGAATTCACTCCAACATCGCAATAAAAGCTCGTTATTTCTGTTCATGTCCTGCAGCCCAAGTGACCATCATAGGACTGTAGACCTCAGACATCCGCTTTGGGAGAATGTATTCCTGAGGTGGTAGGAGGACAGCTGTCTTTTACAGAGTCTCATTTTTTGGCAAATCTCAGGGTTCTGTCCAGAAAAAAAAAAAGAACGATCCTGAGAAGAGTTTTCAATTTAATATGCTGTTATAATACTGTTATGACATAATTGCTTGTATGTGTCTTTGTCTGCCTGAAATCTGTTACGAGTTATTTCACATCGTGGGTACATTTAGATTTGTAGTTACAGTGTAATATAACGTAATATACTACATCATTAAAGTCTGCATACATAGTGGAAATTAATTCTCCATCCTCTTTAAGCAAGGATGATTTTCCTCGAATTATGGAGGCTTTTCAGACTCCCTGTACTCTGTGTGTGTGTGTCTGTCTGTGTGTGTGTGTGTGTGTGTGTGTGTGTGTGTGCAGGATTTAGGACCTCTCGTGTTATTTATTATATCTGTGTCTGCGTTTAAAACCTCTGCATGCTTATTAAACTGCAGTCATGTCAGGTATTTACTCTCACACACCAGGTGATTCCTGGCACGTGTGTCTGTCAGTGTCTGTCTGATGATTTGTTGTCCAGGGTGTCCCAAAAAAAAAATACAAAATTGAAATATGTATATCCGAGTAACTATGTCCAAACGAAAACGAAATTAAACAGGCTTCATGTTGAAAAATAAAGGTTTGTCTGTCATCTTAAATATCTTAAATTATTTGCCAAGTTTTGTAAAAAAAAAAATTTAAAAAAAAGGAACAAAAAAGCTTGTACCATACAGGATGTTGCGGGACTATAGAGGACCAGAAACATGGTACAACCTCAAAAACAAACATGTTTAATTTAACCTACATATCTTTTTTTTTTTTTAATTGATTTTGCAGTCTACTTATCATTCACATCTAAGTGGTGATGGTGTCGGACAACTGATTGTAAGGTCCCAGGTTCAAACCCCAGCAACACCAAATAGCCACTCTTGGGGCCCTTGAGCAAGGCTCTTAACCCTCAACTGCTCAGATGTATAAACTAAGATGATAATAATAATAATAATAATAATTTGCTCTGGATAAGGGTTCTGCTAAATGCTGTAAAAGTAAATGTAATGCAGATAAAAGTCAACAAGAGCTGCAGGTAATGCGTCATCAAACATCAGACTGATGCAAAAGTGGCATGGCGAGCTCATTTTTATTACCTAAAAGCTTTTAATCCTACACATCTGGCATTATGACAGCACGTCGAGGAATCGGCGAACATGCTGCCGCACTCTCTGTCCCTCCATTCAGAAACCGTGAGCTCATAGTGGAGCGGATGATGACGCTCAGTTGTAAGGTGTTTTTTTTTTTGTTTTTTTTGCCAGTTGCTGATTTTATGCTAACATTAATTCAGCATGTGTCTGGCCGCTCAGCTTGCCTGCTCTCAGGTGTTCTAAATCGTGCCAGGCCTCGCTGCCGGAGAGCTGAAGATAATTGGCTATTAAAGATCACAGGGCTCTCTCCATCCTCCTGAGGCGATCACGCCTGACAAGTGAAAACAGATTTATACTGGCTCTTCCTCCATCACTCCTCTCTCTCTCTCTCTCTCTCTCTCTCTGTCTGTTCTTTCAATTCATTCTCTTTCCATTCTGCGGCAACAGGTGCGTGTGTTTGTGTTCGCTTATATTCATTAGATGGTAATAACCTTGTGATGATAATCGTATCTAGAATAGAACGTTTCATACATTCTCTCATATACAGTGCTGTGAAAAAGTGTTTGCCCCCATCCTTATTCCTCCCCGACATATTTTTCATATTTACAAAGATAACCTTCTCATTCAGCGGGTTTTCTTTCTTGTGTTCTTTAGTCCCAAACGCGTCTCTTCTGCTTGTTGTCTGTCCTTAGCAGTGGTTTCCTAGCAGATATTCTAGCATGCAGGCCTGATTCACACAGTCTCCTCTTAACAGTTGTTCTAGAGATGTGTCTGCTGCTAGAACTCTGTGTGCATTGACCTGCTCTCTGATCTGAGCTGCTGTTAACCGCCGATTTCTGAGGCTGGTGACTCGGATGAACTTCTCCTCCGCAGCAGAGGTGACTCTTGGTCTTCCTTTCCTGGGGCGGTCCGCATGTCAGCCAGTTTCTTTGTAGCGCTTGATGGTTTTTGTGACTGCACTTGAGGACACTTTCAAAGTTTTCCCAATTTTTTCCGACTGACTGACCTTCATTTCTTAAAGTAATGATGGCCACTCGTTTTTTTCTTCACTCAGCTGCTTTTTTCTTGCCATAATACAAATTCAACCTCTTTGAATGAGAAGGTGTGTCCAAACTTTTGGTCTGTACTGTATATATTTTTTGGAGTGGCCTAGGCAAAGTCCTGCCTTAAATCCGATTGAGATCCTTAAACAGGCCGTTCATACTCAAAAAATCTCTGATGTGGCTGAGTTAAAACAATTCTTCGTTCCCGCCAAGGGTGCCACTGGCATTAATAGGTTTTAGGGGGCAATTACTTTTTTCACATAGGGCCAGGCAGGGCAGGTTTGGAAAGCTTTTCCCCATTAATAAAGGAAATCGTCATTTAAAAACTGTATTTTGTATCTAAACTCGGGTTATCTTTGTGTAATATATTCAGGTTTGCTTCATGGTCTCAATCATTGCGAGCATCAGGGTAAGGAAGCACATGAAGTGATGCTTACCCATCATGCATAGTGTCCACTGTACAAGACTGTGGAGGCAGTGTTATGTTCTGGGGTTGTTTCAGTTAGTCAGGCGTAGATTCAGAAATTTTATTGAGGCAATAAAATGAAGTCAGCTGACGACCTGAATGTACTGAATGACCAGGTTATCACATCTATGGAGTTTTTCCTCCCTGCTGAGAAATATTTCATTCAAACAGTGGTTCTGGAAGCATTAGGAATCACTTTCATACATCAGCTGGCCACCACATTGTGTGCTGCAGTCAAATCTAAATGTGATTTGGCGGGGGAGGGTCGAGGGGGCAGCCAGTGTATTTATTTATTTTATTTTTTTAAATGTATTTGGCAAATTGCGTTGCAGTTAACTGTTAGTTAGTTATTAACTTCAGTTATCTTACTTTGCTCCTAAGTGGATGTAAACATCTGGACTTTATGTGCAGCTCAAATCTTATGATATTCCCTGAAATTTCTATTTACTTGCTCTAAACCACATAAACCAGACCAGTGTCTATACGATAGTGAATAAGTTGTTGTGACACTCGGCCTCGTCAGGATGACCCCAGTCAGTCCGATCCAATTACATCATAGTACACCCACTACAGGTCATGAAGTCAGTGAACGCTAGTAGGTTGTTAAACAGGTAGTACGTCTGACGCTTCACTGTTGAGTTTACTTTGAAGTTTCGGTGTAAAAATAGTGCATAGTCCTTAACGTGACCTGATCGGGTACAGTCGGTGACCAGAGAGAGGAAACCATGATATGGACCTGTGCAGTTATTTAATCGCTGCGATTAAATTAAAGGCTGCGGTTTATTATAGGGTACGTGCACACAGTCAGGAATCCATGCACGATTTGCCAATAATTTAAGTGTTTGATTGTACTTATTTGTTTATTTATTTAAATAACTTGATCATTTTGAGGTGATGGATAATTATTGGTAAAAATCCTCATAATGAGAACCAGTTATTTGAGGTTAGCCTGGGTGACTCTGTTTCAATACAGAATGCTATATTTGTAGTTGATATAATAGTGTAAAAAATAATCACACAGTGATGAAATGGTTCAGCCCTGCTTGACATTATGTGAAACAAAAATGATGAATTAAACCATGTATGAAATTTTGAGTTGTTTGATATTGAGTAAATGTGGACCAGTAGCGAATTTTACTATATTAAATAAAGCTGAACAATATATATGATATATTGATATGATATAATATTGATATTGTGATGCATTCTATTTAGTCGACCCCCGAAATTCATCCAACAGTAGGTTTTTTTTTTTTTTTTAAACAATTCAGCGAGTGCTCTAGGAATGTAACCCCCGCGCGTGTGAAGTGTGAAAAATCGCACATTTTGGATATGGTCAAAAAAGTTGTGTGATCAAATTTCCTAAAATGAATTATAATTTTAATTATTTCAAAATATACCATAGTCTCTTGTTCCACCTTCAGCTTTTTTATAAGATCATTGCTTCTTCTTCTTGTTTTGAGTTGTGGTTGGTGCCATACCACCACCTAATGGATTGGAGTATAGGTTGATGGGGGAAGGTTGGCTGGAAAAAATATATATCAGTCATAGATTTGTATCAGACTTGTCGTTTACTTTGTTTGTTTGTTTTTTTTAAGTCACAAGTTACACAGCAATTCAGTAGCTTTTAGATACCTGTAATAGTTTGTGATACTTTAATAGAAATATATCTACCTGAGACGAACCAGACAGTACATGTTAATGCTATTGGATTGAATCGAATCAGTAATCGTAACGCCAAAAACCTGAATTGAATTAATTCGACAAGATGCTGTGTACAATTTTTTTTTTTTTTAATCAGAAATCATCTGAGACAGGTCATGTGCCCTGTCTGTCAAATGATCCCTTTCTGTAAAACATGGTGGCTTCTAGCCTTTTTATATATTTTTTTTTTTAAGAAATCCAACGAACTTTGACTTTTTTGTTTTTGTACTTTCTTGTTTCGTATCGTTTATCCTGTTTTAACGGACACATTATCTTGTTAGGCAGGTGTGAACACGGCAATCACAATCTGTCTGAGAGCGTCTGGGTGAAATGGTTTCGCTCTAGTCATGTTCAATTGCAGAGAGAACACGAGCGCAGGAAGTGAACCGAAGCCAAACATGTGGTTTATTATGGATCCGGAGCTGCAGACTGAGCCAGAGGACAGAGCTGGACAGCTGAAGGATCTCAATGTGCTGGACAAATAGAGGAGAGAGAATAAAAACAGGAAGCGATATGCAAAATTTTGACACAGTGATCTAATTTTCTCATCATTCGTACACACACTTGGAGAAAGATTTTTTTTGTCTATTTTTCCCTTTCCCTTTCCTTCTGGTCAGTGAATGAAAATAGTTTTCTTGGTCATGTTTTTTATATATTATTTTCCCCAAACCAAAAGTTTGAGAACAGGTAGCTCGGTGGTTAAGGCATCAGACTCCTGATCAGGAGGTCCACGGTCCGAGTCCAGACATCGCCGGGCTCAAGTACAATTGAGCCTCGAGCTGGCAACCCGACCTTGTGAAATAACTGCCACAGAATCGACGGGTATATCTCCAGGGTGGGGTGTATGCGTCACCGTATGTGCCGGATGGCACGTAGACCGACCCCTTCACCCTTTTTTCACCAAACCAAGAGTGTAAATAGTGCGTGGTAAGGAAACTGACTAAGATGTGTGTTAATTACCCGAACGTTGTCAGTGGACATTGCGTCACATCTACAGATGCACCAGCGTGAGTAATAGCTGTGTGACAATGTTGTGAAAATAAGCATTGTGAAAGACGTCTTCAGAATGTCCATCAGTCTGCCTCATGATGTTCGTCTTCAAGAACATGGTGTGGATTTGGAGATCGAGTGTATCCGCACTCGAGACATAAAAACCTTCTCTTTACCGTTACACTATTCACACACCTTTCAGGACCTGGCCTTGCTCTGATTCCTTACGTTAGCAGAGTAGTGTTTATTCAGAAACACATCCCATATAAGGAAGATTTTTTGTTAATTAACTATTTAAACCACCATGACCCTCAAAAGGATAACCGATTTATTACTCATTACGAAAATGAGTCAAGCACTTCTGAATTCGCACTCGCTCGTGTTAATGAACGTCGCCTGTTCTTTGTTTCATGATTTTAACACTCTACCTTCATTAGATTAGACCCCTGCGTCTTATCGTATAATGAAAACTAAGTGATTATTACTATGAAGCTGTGACTCGAATGAAATAAAGGTAGCGCCGCGGCGTCTGAGCGCCTTGCAGTAGAGGGTCCATGTTCATCCCGTAGCCCATAGCATTAACCGTACTGAGCGTTACATTAGCGTTCCTCCGGGCGACGCTCTCGAAAGTCGAAGTAATTGTGTTCGCAGTCGCTTCAGCCAGCGCCGATGCAGCGCAGGAGATTTCACAAGCACACACTCTTTATTCCATAGTTACAGTTGCTTCAACGCTTTTACCATGGTGATGGTTTCTAAGGTGTTCAATACGAGTTGCGTAATTAGACGGAAGAAAGGCGGAATGGTAATAAGGTTAATTTGCAGCCTCGGAGCGCTCTCGCAAAACTCATGACACACATCCTCAGCACTCAGCGCTCTCTCTCTCTCTCTCTCTCTCTCTCTCTCTCTCTACCTCCCACCCGACTGTGGTTCTCCTGTTAATAGCAGTTAGTAGCAAGAAACAGGCTTTTTTAGTTCTCAGCATGCAGTATGTATATTTTATCTAGCCAGCGATCCTAAATATCTTGTTCATATCTTTCTTTTCCTCTATTTACTGTAACTATTATAAAGAGTCGATTAACTACTAGCAGACAGTTCCCTCTCACGCTACCGCTCCTGTACCTGTTTATCCTGCTACCACGAGAGCGGCGTAGTGGGAGGCAGTGCACGCAGTGCGCGCGGTGAACGGGCTCTTATTTTAAAAACATGAATTAATTCATTTAAAGAGAACTTAAAATTCGAGCAACACAGCACTGGTCAATGACCGATTTAAAAAAAAAATGTTTTTTTAAAGTGCTTATACGGAACTAGAACATGTAGAACATGTAGAAATGTGCGTGTTATTATTATTTGGTCATAGAAACTCTATATCATAATAACGTGAGAATCTTTTTTTTATTTTTATTTAAGTGACATTTTGCTGAGTCACGTTTGTACAGTTGCTTTCAAATTCAGTTAATCATATTGCATAGGCTGTGCTGGAAAAAAGGCCAGAATATGTCTCTCTATATTGCACAATATATATTATAGATATTATTCCCCCCCCAAAAAATGGCTAAAATTCTCTGGGTTTAATGGTTCTGTGCTCATTGCCATTTTGTACATTTTAAGTGTTTAGTTCTTAATGTTTTGACTTTGTTTTACTCTTCACATACAGGATGGTGGACGGGAGGGTTAGTAGGTTGGATCGCTGAAATGTGAAATTAATAGAAATATCAAATAAATCAAAGTGTTGTGTTAAAGCTTGTATGTATTTATTGTTTGTTGTATGTAGTAGACCATTTATGAGATTTATTCTTTTAATAATTAATTAAACAAGTCGTTCCCAGATTGTAGCAGTGCCTCATCCCACCACGGTGTCCTCGTTCAGTTTTCCATAACAGCAAAGCTTTACTCAAAAAAAAAAAAAATTTCATCCAGTTCTCATTACTCAGCAGTTCAGTAATCTCAAGCCGTGTGGTGATCTGAGATCCAGTCCAGTTCTCCTACTTCACAGACGAATGCGCCGCCTTCACGTGTTCAGCTGTGTGTAATAACGCTCTTATCTCCGACGCGTCCTTGTTCGCCCTCGCACCCTCCTGAGTCGCGGAGCCAAGAGCTGGTCATGTGCTCGCGATATCAGAATGGAAGGTCGCGGGAGTTGACTGTGGAGCAGAAACGTTCCCAGATTGTGGACAGAATTTTTTATTTTTTTGGAAGTGGTGTGGTTATTCTGAAAATCTCTTTGTCCACTATATATTGTTTATTAAAACAAACAAACAAAAAAAAAGTATCAATATTTAGTTTTGTTTAGTTTTTGCCTAGTTTAAAATGTTTTTTCAAACGCATTTCAAAAATTGAGGTCAGGATGGCGAGTGTGGTTTTTATTTTATTATTTATTTATTTATGAAATTTATTTTGAGGTTAAAGCATTTAAAGATTAAATAAGGCAGGAATCCCAGCTCTCTGTAATATACAAGTTTGGTCGGTGTTTGTGCAAAATTGAGCAATGGAGGGATCGGGGTCTCATCAGACTAATGGTGTGTTCACACTTGACTTGTTCGGTTCGATTAAAACGAACTCTGGGCCAGTTGTTGTGTTCGAGCGGTTCAAGTGTGAACGAGTCATCTGAACCTCGGTGCGCACCAAGCAAGCGAACTGCGACTCCTTGAGAAGGTGGATCTCTACCTGCTTCCACTCGCACTCTAGTGCCGTCCGATTGAAATGTGAACGCACCATGGACCAAAGACATCCACCGAACCGAGTCTGGTTTTCTAGCATCAATAAGGAATGATTGATTCTGTATCTGTGATATCCGATGTAGGGGCGGCGTTTGGACGGATAGGAATGAGGGGGAAACAACCCTAATAAAATGTTCATTATTTAGCACCACACTGAATGAGTTTCAAAAGCTGTCAATTAAAAAAAAAAAAAAGGAAATTATTATATTATAAATTGTAACATTATTATAATAATAATGGCATTAATAAATTGAACTATGCCAAATTAAATGTCAAATTTAATGAGCGTTAAAGGACATTCACTCAGGATGGTGCAGGAGTGCACATGAGAGCCGAGCAGGGCTGCGCTCAATAACGAGCGCGTGCGAGACCATCCATGAACGTACGGCAGTTACACAGTTTAATGATTTTCGTTTTGTTTTTGAGCGCTCTCGTTATTGAACGCAGCCCTGTTGTATTATGCTCTCGTACCAGGCAGGCGCACACAGGAGCTGCTTGCCTTTTGTTTAGTTTTTGTTATTATTTTTTTGTCTGGAACATGGATGGATAGAGAGATTTTATCCACCATCTGGAACCATGCTTGTGTCGTTTCCGATGATTGTATGATTGTTACATTTTATAATCTATTCATGAGTTTTCAGCTGGTAAAGACACCACCATATGTTATCTGCATGTCTTCTGTGGTGTTGTAAATGCCAAGTGAACCAGGAGTTTATACCAGCATACAGTATATTTTCTGCTTTGTTCATTACTAAGAGGGCGGAACTACAAGTGCAAACACACCGTAAATCTCTTACAAAATACAGGGAGCGAGTTTGTAGTGAGTTAGGCTCCATATTTAAGTATTAAATATTTCAAAGCTTCATTATTTTTGATTTACACTGATTTTTACCCAAGTTGCATAGTTTTTTTTTTTTTTTGAGCCCGAGGTTAAGATCAAAGGTTTTGCATTTCCAAAAAATACCATAATAATAGTAAAATATGGTTCTAACTAATTATAACAACTCCAGAGACATTTTGGAGCATTAGGTTGTTGCATTTCCTACAGAAACATTAAGATGTGATTCTAATCCCCTCTAATCTCAGTTCACAGCTAATGACTCCCTTGAAAATTTATTTTAACAAAAGACTAATTATATTAGTTGAAAGCATAATCCTATGATGTAATGGAGCTAAAAGGTGTCACTTCTCTTTCCCCTGTGTTCAGTATTCTCAGGTAAAGATTATGTATCAATATTAACTCGAAGATCATGTATTGAGAGTTTGGGATTATTTCTCTCTTTCTGTTTGTGCAGCCATGGACCCGTCCATCACGTTGTGGCAGTTCCTGCTGCATCTCCTGGATGACCAGAACCAGCGGCACTTGATCTCCTGGACGTCGAACGACGGCGAGTTTAAGCTGCTGGATGCCGAGGAGGTGGCGCGCCTCTGGGGGCTGCGCAAGAACAAAACCAACATGAACTACGACAAGCTGAGCCGCGCGCTGCGCTACTACTACGACAAGGTGAGCGGCGGGAGAGGCGTCTCGTGTCTGTTCTGGATTTTCTTGCTGGAGCTCTTTCTCATTGAGAGTACACAGAGAGCTTGGCTTGGTTTGGCTGCCAAAAGCCAATCAGAGCGAGCCAGTCAAGCGAACGTGATTGGAAATCTAGAGAGGGCAGGGATTGCCACGTGTTCAGTTAAACAAACGGTGCATGTTTGATCTAGTGCTGCGTTTAGAGACTAACAGGTGTTCAGTGAAGCAGCGGCGGCTCCTGAAGCGCTAAGCAGGAGAACAACAGATTATGGGTTTAAGAAGCAAGCTTGGAAATTGTAGTTAAATTTTTATTATTAAATGCATTCAGATATTTATTGTAGTGCATTCTCATGATGTACATGCATTTAGATTTGAGTATGGAGATAAAAAGTGGAACAAAACTTTTTCTTCAAAAAAAAAAGTTTCTGTTTATACATATACTGTAATACAGAAAATGTGTGTGGCCCAAGAAGCTACTTCTAAAGTTCATGCAACATGAAAGTGACCAATCTTGTGCCGCTAAAAATTTCAAGTTGCTAACTTTAGCTGTTTTTGATAGAAAGAAATAATGGCCATTTTTCAGCGTTTTTTCTGTCTCGCTTCAAACAATAATCATTTAAAATGATAGTTATTCATATTTCTTTGAGTATTGATACTAAAATTGGTCTAAGCTTTTAGAAGCATTTGACCTATAAAAATTGTTGTTAAATTAAGAGTTTCTTGGGTAAACGCCAAAAAAAAGGCAAAAATTCTGTAGTGTCTGTAACCATGTCAAATTCATGTTGCAATATCTTGGCCAAGTTTCATCTGAATGACAGTTACGATCGTTGAAAGATTTGAATTCAAAAAAGTTCCGGAAACTACAGACATAAAAGGGCATGAAACTGTTTTTATCAAATGTTTCTTTTTATCTGATAAAAATATAAATGTGTATTCAAATTTGCATGGATCGGGAGAGAAGAAGCATTACATATTATGAAAAATGGTTTTATGAAAAATGGTTTGATCCTATCTGAAAATTCTCTTTTTCTCCTATGCGAGACACTTTTTAGCACTGAAAAATCTGAGTAAATGTTTTGGCCGTTTACGATTATTATAACCCAAAGACGTATATCTGGATCATTAACTTAGAGTCTAAAGTAACTGTTCTGAGAAGGAAATACGCTGTAAACCACGTTATACACGTCACAGATTCTCTTGCATAACTGACTTCTCTCTCATTCTCAACAGAACATAATAAAGAAAGTAAGCGGCCAGAAGTTCGTCTACAAGTTCGTGACCTTCCCCGACCCTAACTCGGCCGACGGCCTCAGAAGCCCCGAGGATGCCCAGCGGCTCGTCGGAGGAGAGAAAGCGGAGACAGCTGTCCAATCCAAGGCAGCGGGGGGCGCCGGCGCCGCTGTGTCCTCCTTGTCCAAGAGCCTGCAGCCTCAGCGCTCATCTCCTAGCTCGGTGCAGCGCAGCTCCCGCAACGACTACATGAAGTCTGGCCTTTACTCCACCTTCACCATCCAGTCACTGCAGACGCCCTGCAAGAGCAACAGCAAAGCTGTGAAAACGGAGCTGCCTGTGGAGAGCGCGTCGAAGCTCAGCAGCATCGAGCGACCGCTGCCAGAGGTGAGACCAGAGCGAAAAAATCAAACGTGAAGCAGCAGCAGCGTGTGCACTTCTACACTTTTCTGGATCGTCTTTTTCTCTCAGACGCTCTGGCCATTGAATACACAGCGTCTGTTAAGTATCTCTTCTCGTCGCGTTTTAATTATTTTGATAATCATTCAAATCGTAAATGGTGTAAAATTGACTAATTCTATTCTTTAGAAAAAATTCCACAGAGTTTTTTTTTCCTGGAAAATAGAAACGGCTTGTGTCTTCTGCAAATACTCGCGTTTTGCAGGAGTATCGCTGCGTCTTGTTTGTAGCTTATGCCTGGTTAAAGCGATACCGCCACCTGCTGGACTCGAGTGTGTAGTGGAAGATTAGCATGCAGAAGTTACACAGCATTTCAGTGCATATTGGATATTTTTAGTAGTTTTGTACACTTTCAAAACCTCTAAGAAATATAGCTACCTGAAACAAATCAGACAAGAGACATTACTGCTCCTGATCTGAATCGAATCAACAATCGCCACGGCCAAAAAAAATGGTAATCGAAATGACAATCTGCCCACGATATTTTCTACAATCTAATTTATCTTTTATGTTTTATTTTCTGTCTTCTCTGCTTACACTCGGATTACAAGCTTCAAGGCACAGTTGCACGAGTTTTAAGGAAACATCCGAAGCCTGCTTGTGTTGTGCTGGATTTAGCAGTGCGTCTAAATAATAAATTCTGATGAAATTTAGCTCTGGAAGTGTCTCTGAAAGAGCTGAAATATGTTGTTTTGCAGACGCGCGTGTGTCAGACAGAAGCTCAGCAGGTGGCCGCGGTCACCCCGTCTCCAGCGGACACCGGCGGCCTGCAGGTGATAGTGACACAACCTTCACCCTGCGCCACTCCTGCCCTCAGCCCACAGACGCCCTCCGCCTCTACCGCTGCCCCGACGGTGCGTTACTTCCTTTTGGATTTAGCTCGAATCATAAAAATAAAAAATAAAAACACTCATGGTTTAGTCAGACGCTTCTTGTTTCATTTTGAAGTTTGTGCAGTGTGATTAATATAGGTGCATGTATAATTTATAGTGCTTTTAAAAAAGAATTAAAATTTTATGTTGCAATATAAAAAAATCTACAACTGTTACATGTTTACTCTGACAGATTGGAGCAAATTTGTTTTTTTTTTAAACACCATCCATACCTAATCACTTGCTTTTTGTCATATTTGTATTTTTGGATTATTTATGACTGCTAAATTATGTGTGCTTTTTTGTTTCCGCCTCAGCCGAGAAAACATGCTGTACAAATAATTACACTTTAAGTTCGAGCAATGCTTTATTGGGCCTTGTTTACTCTCGTTATAATTTAGTCCCACAGAGTAAACATGTTTATTGTGCCTGCTGTTATCAGCTAATTTGGCAGCCACAGTGTTGTTGTACCAGTCAGAGAATGTGTGTGTGTGTGTGTGTGTGTGTGTGTTGTCGACTCATTCTTATTGTCATGCTGTGTTGGGCCGGGACCCGTTAAGCCTCGATTTCACTGCCCGACTTGCAACTTTATAAGACCGAGAGCGATTTCTCCTGCCCATTTTGTTGTTCTGCTGCACCCAGCTCGTGACTCGGTGTCAAAATAAGACCGACACCAAAAACAAGTCCTTACCTGCGAGTGCTGTAGCTGGTGGTGATGTTAACAGGAACAGAGGCGCCGCGGCTCGCAGACGCTCTTTGTGTGAGGGGAAAGCTTTTTGTTCTTCATGCCTGTTGTATTTCCCTTTCATCACGCATTCACGTTTCGTTCCGATGCCAAGTTACATTGTTCTCATTAAATTCACAGCACCTGGACACTTCCCGGGCAGACCTCGTATTCATGAAAACATAATAAGGCAAAAAGAAAATGATTCAGGTTTTAAGGGTTAATGCAGGAAATTGGTCAGGATGTTAAAACTTTGAGTAGTGTTATGGAATAATTTTAACTTGTCCACACCGTTCTCATTTGACGACAGTTACAGTGACACTTCTCACGTTTTCCCCTCATACCCATGTCTCCTGTTCATTTTTTGCAGAACGGCCAGTCGCAGAAGACCCAGGGACTCAGCGATCCCCCTCAGATCTACCTGACCAGCATGTCCGACCCCAGCTCTCTGACTTCGCTGATCCAGGTAGCCGGGAGCGACTGCGTGGTCGGCTCTCAGCAGGGCCACCCCGTGTTTGTGGTCATAAAACCTTCGACCGTCGGTGAAGCCAAAGAACCGAACCCGGCTTCTGGAGAAGACCTGCTGGACATCGTGGACCTGGACGTCAAACCCGAAGCCGAGGTGAGAACGGTTCGAAACGTATAGAAAAACATTTACGCATTAGTGCGACCTACAACACTCTTCAACACGCCCTGGCTCGTGTGTTCTAGACGGTCCCCGTGTCCGCTTCAGCCGTCACCGAGGCTCCGGTGCCTGTCGATGGTTCGCCACCCTCCTGCCCGGAGCCCGCGGTACAGCCGGAGGTAGACTCGGAGCAGAATGACGACTCTCAGCCACCTGGTATTCGTCAGCACGAGTTTCAGCAGCTCGGTATGTACGGTTATCGTGATCATCCGTGTTTATCTCCCTTGTTGTTGTCGTTGTGTCTCAGTGGAGGATATGTGCACCACCACCACCGCAGCAGCAGCAACGCAACCAGCCTCCGCTCAGGAAGTGCAGCCGCCCAAATCCAAGAAGCCTCGCGTGCTCGAGCTTCCCTCGTCTCCTTCGCTGTTCCCTCCCGGCCTCTCGCTGGATAAAGTCAGCGCCGCGGTGAACAGCCTGCTGGCCCCAGGCAGCACCACGAACACCCTCACACCCACCGTCATCACCTCTCACGCCTTGGTGAGTCTCACACACACACACGAGGAAGGGTTACCTAAGCAAAGAGACAGTTTCTCACCCGTGTAATGCACTTAAACCCCTTTATATCAGATGAACATTTGAGTTTTATTTATTCTCCAGGTCATTTTTGGAAGTAAGACTTTTTTTTTAATCTTGCACTTTTAAGGTCATAGGATAGGAATAAGTCTTGAGTCATGTGATGCTTCAGGAGGGTATTAATTAATCACGCGTGAACCCTTATCACAAATTCCCTGATTGATTAATAAAACATGACGGGCAGTAATTATGAGGATTAATAATAATCTGGAGCTTTTAATTGTTCATGCCTTTATAACGGCGCATTAAATCTCGAGCTCAGCGTTCGTCTGTTGTATCTGTACAAACAGAACGTGATTTGTGAATGCTGTAGGTTTCTGCCGTATTATTATTATTATTACTACCATGTGATGATTGATTATTAAGTCTTATTACTGTGCTGCTAGTGCGATGCACACTCGAGGTAGCGGCGCATCTCTCGAGTCAGCAGCAGATTGCCTGTAGTCCTGCGCGGCGCGCACGCCGGTTCTCCTTCAGTGACGTACGAGTTCACAGTTACAGCAGCCACCCACGAGGCAGACCCAGGGAAAGAACAGCGGAGGCGGCGCTCACACGGCACACAGCCAAGGAATTCTTTGTGAAAAACATGTGCGGCTCTATTTCTGGTTAAACCCAGAGTGCTGGAGAAGGAGCCGGAGTCCTGAAAATAGTCTGAGGGGGCAGAAAATTAGGAGAAGTCAGCGCAACCTGAACATGATAGCAAGCCTGTTTAGTCTGGGACCCGTGTGTGTGTGTGTGTGTGTGTGTGTGTGTGT
>QMIH01000419.1:171160-221104 GCA_003987875.1 Clarias batrachus | reverse complement strand
GGTGGGCCATTTATATGGATACACCTTAATAAAATGGGAATGGTTGGTGATATTAACGTCCTGTTTGTGGCACATTAGTATATGTGAGGGGGCAAACTTTTCAAGATGGGTGGTGACCAGGGTGGCCATTTTGAAGTTGGCCATCTTGGATCAAACCTTTGTTTTTTCAATAGGAAGAGGGTCATGTGACACATCAAACTTATTGGGAATTTCACAAGAAAAACAATGGTGCGCTTGGTTTTAATGTAACCTTATTCTTTCATGAGGTATTTACAAGTTTCTCTTTGTTCCCTCTTCCTATTTAAAGATACATTGGTATGGTAATATGGTTTTATGGTTAACATGAAGACAAACCTAAAAGACTATTCAAACAGATAAACAGTCTAGCATAGATCAGTCCCATTTTAGTTTTTTATTATTATTAATTCCGGTGCAACAATGGCGACATTCTAAACCGGATGTCTGCAGGAACTCCAACCTGGACAGGACAGATTTTCATCGGATTTGTAGGACGACCAAAGTCCAAACAGGAAAACTTGAGAAAGGATTTAAATTCTACGCAGCATCATGTATCCAAAACTACAAAGATAAGAAAACCGCTAACACGATTGTCTCACTGACTGACTACTCCTTACTTAGCTGGCATCAAATGCTAGTTACTTTTCAATGTAGGTAACATTAATGTGCTTCATTCTGGTGTTCATGTTCTACAACATGGTAAAATGTTTTCTTAACCGTACACCAGTCGTTCACCAGTCTTTGTTACTATTGCCATTTTGTTAGTTAAACTTCAATTCAGTTCAAATCCGTTTTATTTATTTAGCGCTTTTAACACTGATCAGCAGCGATTGTGGAATAAAAAAAAGAGTTTGAAAAGTTTGAGGAAATGTGTACAAATCACAACTATCAGATTGTCCCCAGTGAGCGATCCGAGGGCGACGGTGGTAAGAAAAAACTCCCTTAGATGGCAGTAGGAAGAAACCTTAAGAGGCTTCAGAGTCCCATTCTCAGTTCGGTGATATCAGATAGCAGGACTTGATCTGCAGTTATACCGTGTGCTGGAAGGCTGGAAGTTCATCACAACAGGAGAGGAGAGGTGTTTAAGTTGTTTAATATGAAGTCCGCTTTCATTATTGCGGGCTCAAGTGTCAAATTGTTTTAGTTTCAATCCTGAACTATTGAGCGACTACAGTCACAAGTCATCAGAGAACAGCTTGTCTGCATCAGCCGAGTTCAAGACCATTGTCATGGGCAGGTGGAACCGTCTCCAGTCACCACACGCATCCCGATCAGACCACACAGGGGGGGAGAGAGAGAGAGAGAGATGTCTTGTGAGTGTGTGTGTGTCTGTGTGTCATTTCACCCCTTAAATTTGGGTGATGCGGAACAAAGATGGGTAACATCAGCATGTTTGGAGTGTTTTTAAGAACGCATTTTCTCACATAATCTAATTGTGAAAGAGCTACAAGGAGCTACGTAGCTACTCGGAGTAAACAACTAGACCAGAAATAGCTGAGCAGAAGTATCCTTCTCACACTGTCTCTAGTGCATGTACTGCAGTGCCTTCTCAAATCATATCACACAATGTTTCCCTTCTGGACGTATACACTCACCGAAGACTTTTCATTAGAAGCTACTCGTTTATGTAATTGTGCAATTATCTAATTAAGTCGGTCTCGTGTCCGCACTGCAGCACACAAAATCATGCACAGACGGGCCAGCGGGTTCAAGTGATGCTCAGGAAAGATGAGCAAGTATTTCTATAACTGCTGATCTCTCGGGATTTTCACCCACAACCATCTTCAGAGCGCTGGTGAACCAAAGAAAGCCTGTGTGAGACAGCAATAATCGCCTTGTTTATTAGAGAGCTCAACAGAGAACGAGCAGACAGAACGGCTGCAGTAATTCAGATAACCTCCCTGGACACCGGCGCTGAGCAGAAAAGCATCTCAGCATCTCGGTCGAAACTTGAAGCAGAGTTGACCAACAACAGCAGAAAACATTGTGTCAGCAAAGAAACGAAAGTTGATGCTGCAGTGAGACCAAACTGGGTCGTCTTCTGTTCTGCACACAGAGGGGAGGGTCGGGATTTGGCACAAACACCATGAATCCATGGACCCAAGGGTGGAGGTGGTGTAATGGTGGGAAGAGTGTATTTTGTTAATTCTACTATAGGCCTGTTTGAGTATTCTTGCTGATCGTGTGCGTCCCTTCATGACTGCAATTTACCCCCCCGCATCATAATCCACACAAAGCGAAAGTCTCAAAATCGGTTTCATGAACACGACGATGAGTTCAGTCTTCTTTTTAGTGCTCTCCAGTCACTGAATGTGAATCAAATCCAACACTTTTACTGTAGATGTGATGAAAAATCTGCAACAGAGTCTCAAAGGAATGTTTCTGACATCTTGTTGTAATCTGTGTCATGAAGAACTCTGAACAAAGGGACAATCCTAACAATATAAGACATCTTGTTGTTCAGATTATCGAGCTAGTTCCCAACTAAAGTAAACAAAAAATTGAGCAGATAGTGAAGACTAAATAAATAAAAATAAAAAAATCTGCTGGATCAACAAATGAAACAGATTGGGATCGGATTTGAAAAGGATTTGTTTTTGGAACTGTAAATGCAGTTAGGATCGCTTTTTGATTTTAGTTGTACTGTATTATATACAGTGTTTATCACACAATCTGTTCATGTTGTTGCTCCAGCACGCTCCTGATAACGCTTCACACTTTAATTTGTCTTTCTACCCATAACAGTTCCCCTCTAACGGGAGTAATCAGATCCACATCCCGGCGCTCAGCGTGGACGGCCTGTCTACTCCCGTCGTCCTGTCCCCGGGCCCTCAGAAACCGTAGACGTCCCATTTCCTCGCAGGCCCTCGACGAGACGGAGGACACCCAGCCAGCAATCTACACAACGGAGCAGGATGAGATTCCACCTTCAGGCTGGCTGAAACCGGAGCGTCTATCAGACTAAAAGGTGCCATTTTATAGACCGGTTTTCATGATCTCTTCTTTCACATCCTTACCGTTCTGTACATTTATTTATTTTTCTTTTGGAAGTCTCCTCAGAGAAGATATTTTGGTGCGTATTTTAGTTCCATTTTCAAGGAACTTTCGAGAGGATGCATCTTTTTCAAGGTCTTTCCTCACCCCGTTCTGAGACGAAGCATCGAGAAGCAGACTTCGGTTCTTCATTTCTTATTTTGTTTCCAAGGACGTAATGCTGAAATATGTCCAACAACAACCAGATGGCAGTAAAGACATACTTCTTTGGTTTGATTTGGGTTTTGTTTTGTTTTTTCAATTCTGAACTAGCAAAGCATGGCTGTTTTTTTTTTTTTCCTTTGCTTTGTTTTTAAGTTTAAAATCAAACACACATTTAAAAAATAAATGGACTTGATTGTAATCTTGACTGATTACACAGACTTTTGCTAAAAAGGCATTTAATTCTCATGGAATGAAAAGGCCATCTGTAGGAATTCTAGCAGCGGAAACAAGAAACGGGAAGACGACGCACGGTCCGCCGAATTATCAACTCCTAGTCATGACGCAGAATGTATCGATGTTCCTTATCGCTGCGATGTTGTTTCTTTTCTCTCATCGTTTACTCCCATTCCAGTTTGTTGTTTGTTGTTTTTTTTTTTGGTTTGCCTTGTTTTGTCTCATTAGCCATGTTGTGTGGAAACATGTGTCTTCACGTCTGATACCCCTTTCAGTTTTAAACGACAAAAAAAAAAAAATGCCAGAGGAGACCAAAGACCAGCAATTTGTACTGAATTTAACGAGCATCTCTTTATGTGCTGCACATCTCCGTCGTCTCTCGAGCTCTATCTTTTCCTCTCTTTCCTCCCTCTCTGATTTTTCTCGCTTTGTCTTTTTCTAAATTAATCACATAAAAAGGGCTACAGGATTCATCACACTACCAAACTCTCTTCGTTTATCCTCAATGACTGGAGTTACACAATAACTGACAATGATTTACTTTATGATTCTACAAAAATATCATTATCTATATTTTCTCTTCTTGCGTCAGCTGAGATTGTGTGGGGGGAGTTGGGGTCACTCCAGGTTTTTTTTTTTTTCTTTCCCCAAACTCATTGGGAAATGTGTATTTAAAAAAAAAAATGGGAAAACGTCATTCTCACCTCCAAGCTGTGAACTGTTATTTTTCTTTTTTCATCATGAAAGAGGAGACAGACAAGTAAGTGTGATGCCACATTTGTTTTTCTTTTTTTTTTTTTTTCCTTTTTTTTTCACACTGACATTCCATATTTCTTGCAGCTCAGTGGAAAAGCTGTCTACGTTCCATGTTTAAGCGGAAATGTGATCAGACAATTATACCATATGTGCTTTGTACAAATATACAGTTAGTAAAAAATAAATACTTTTTTTTTGTTGTTGTTTTCCGGACTGTAAGACAAAAATAATGGTGCTAAGTGTACGTGCAGCTATTCTTCTGATATATGCTACTAATGTTGAAGAATATCAGATATGAGAATTGAGAAATGTGGCTCGACTCCAAGCGGAGTAACTCTTACTTTTCTGTAAGASCATTTTGTCCCAGCAGTTATCTTGAGAAAAAAAAAAGTCATTGGACAAACTCAAATTATGTGTGCGCACACATAAGAGGGAGAGAGAAAATGGATCTTTACCCTCTAATGAGGCTTTTGCATTATTTAAAAAATAAAATAGGTTTTACGCGCACACGCATGGTCAGTGTTATAGTAAACAGTACACGCGTGCACGGATGTTGATTATGCCAGTGAGAGACGCGCACTAAGACCCTGCAGGGGAGACGTTTACCCACAATTCCGCAGCGCAAGAGAGAGAAAGACCATTAGCTCAGTTGTGATCATGTGACGTCAAAACAAGAAGCACATGCGTGATGCATGATACTCGGTACTCGTAATCCAAGACTTGCTCGTTTTTCAAGTCAAACTTTATTAAAAATCTTTGCTCATCTTGCGCAAACTGCGTTACTCGCAATCCGAGGTTCCACTGTATTTCTTTACTCAGCGTCTGTTTTTAGATGAATAAAAAGAAGCGCGGATGATATGAAAACCACTCTTTTGTTGACTTTCCCATGATGGAAAACCACAACTATTTTATATATATATTATATTACATATTGAAGATTGTATATTTTAAATATATTTTGTATTAGCCTCACCTAGCTATTACACAGATTACGTACAAGTCCCTTTGTACAATACCAGAAAATTAACTGGCAACAAGTCAGAGAATTGAGAAGGAATTCATGATGAATAAATAAAACATAGGTCAAATTATTTGAGGAGTAATTTTTTAGATTGAGCGTTAAAATCATCACAGATTTATTTATATATTTTTTTAGTTATTATTTTTTTGTGTTACTTTTATTTAACTATTGCGACACAATAGGGGGGGAATGATTTGCGGCAATTCGTATATCACCACCCTGACGTGATTAAAAAATCTATTTGTTTGCATTTGAGATGATAATGTTGCTGTTCGTCTATAACCCTACACATGCAATGCTCTAAACTATTCACGCACGAGCAAGACAGCACAACATCCCATGTGGTAGGAGCTTATTATTGGCTAAATTTGTTTAGAATTCTACAAAAATTAAATATCAAATCGGGATTCAATATTTAAAATACGAAAGACTGTGAGTAATAAAACTGAGAATTTTTTATTAATTTTTTTTAAAGCTCAGAACAGATCACAGGGATGCGAGACAAAGATAAAGCCAAAGCGGTCCTCTTTTACACACAAACTCATTAGACTCAAATGGATTCAGGTGATATGACCAGTGCAAAGCTCACTGGGAAATCAAGTCTCGAAATACACAGCAACATAAAAGTCCAAACACAAAACACACACGCAGAGCGCCCTCCGGGGGTTATAATAATACTGTATGTCTTTATTATCTAATGATGTGCTAATGCAGAAAAAAAGTGTGTTAGCTTTAGAAAAAAAAAAAGAAAAAAAAAAAACATTTGTAGTTTGTATACAAGTTGGAAATTGTTTTTAAGAAAATGTATGGAGCTTTTATATCGGTACATATTGGATCATGTTGCAGTTGTTCAAGTTGTAAAGTTTAATGGCACTTATTTCCTGTGAAAACAGGAACATAGTATTTGACGAAAAGCATTCTAGATGTCAAGCTAGAACGTAACTGAGGTCATAAATTAACCTTGTTTTTTTTCCCTAATAGAAAGAAAGCACAGACTGTTAAGCTAAAATGTGACGAATTCACATTCGAATTTTTTCACAGTATTTTCAAGGGTGTGTCTTACAGTACGGAAAATATATATATTTATAAAATATGTATACATATATAAACCTTTTTTTGCAAATTATTTTTGTAAAGTGCAAAAAGGTTACACAACTGAAGCACAGTATTCACAAGGAACACAAACTCAATGTCTTGTTTAAAGGGCGTTCAGAAACGCCTGTCATGAGATATTAAAACACACCTTTTTTTGTTTTTTTTTTTTACATTAAATAAGTCAGCCTTTTAAGTATCTCGCCCAAGCTGTGTTGCGTTACTGATGATGTATTAATTATTATTATCTGAGAAAGTTTAACGTTGTTGTTATGATATTCTGCCTCTGTATCGAATACATTTGTGAGCGTTTTCGGGAAATCTGTGTAATCAGACTGTTCACAGGGTCATATCTGAGGTTTGAGTAAATCAACACACTCTTTACTGAGTAGCCCCCCTCCCCCATCCCCTCCCTTGTTTCACATTGTGTGTTTTGTTGTTTTCTTTTACAATTTCGTATTATGTGTTTGTAAATGAATAGTAACGATTCTGACTGTTTGAATAAGGTATTAGAGGCACTGCTGTTGATTTTTGACCTCCTCTGGAACATCTGTGTTTTTTTTGTTTGTTTTTTTTTAATGTTTGAAACACAACACACCTCACTAGCAGATTCGTACAGAAGCAATGTCTCGGGTGCGGGTTGGCATTACGTCATAAACGCGTACACGGTCCGGATTAGACGGTTTGGAGCGGGATGTAAAACTGACTGGATGGAAATTCGAGTTGTTCTTGAGTTGGGGTTGATTTTTTTTTTTTTTTTCATTTTATTATTAACCGTAACAAGGAAGCGCTTCGCTTTTGATCTTTATTTTTGAATATCCTAATCAGTACTGTTACACTGCGTACACTGATACCTTTACCAGACTCTTAATGATGAGGACAATTGATAAAAGCCATCTCACACACTATTTTTTATTTTTTTCCTCCACTTTGTTCAACTAATACAATCGCAATATTTGATTTGCCACTGTGATCATTACTGTTTTTCTCTCCTGATGGATGTTGATTGATGCATTTGATAGTTCCAGAAGGACAGACTGAACACAGGACGTGCAGTCCATTTACAGAAAGTCACACTTTACAGAATTAAAGGCGGTGACTCACAGGACTAATGATGATGATGATGATGTGTTTCTGCACATCTTTCTATAAAGTACTGCATTTGTTAGTTTTTTTTATCCCGTTTAAGCTTTTTACACTCGACTACTCTCCAAGTTTTTGCTATCAGTAGATATTCACCCCATTAACACGGATCGATACACCGACAACATGCTGCATACTCAATACTCCAAAATTAGCCTTCTCATCGTCAGCTTTGGTGTAGAGAAGAAAAGCCATACTTCTTACCATTGTGGTGTAAATCAGAGTGATTTGCTTAGTATATTTATCCTGTTTTTTTTTTTTTGTTTTTTTTTTAATCTATAAAATCTGTTCGGCTATTACACGTCAGATCGACAAATCGATTGACAATTTTTTTATGCATGATTTCGCTTCTGATTGCAACTTTTCTCAAAAGTAGAAAGAGTTTTTCAGAAGGCAATAGAAGCACATGGGTTTYGTATGGTTTAGGCCTAATGATCATACTTCATGTTGGCTGGAGCTAGTTTCTACAAAACAGTTAAATAAAATGTTACTAGAGCTGTCCAGGACTAACTGTAAATTTAAACTGCAGCTTTGTAAATGCTAAGGTTGACTGCTCTTGCTTGTGTTAAACCAGCTGCCTTTGTACGTGTCCTCACAAGGTCTGCATTTCTCAAGATTTCAGTTCCAACCCTAATCATTTACACCTGATCCAACAAATCAGCCAATCAATCAATTAATCAATCAGTCATTCATTTAAATAGCACTTATTAACAACTCTCAAGATGATCAAAGCGAGTTTACATGACAAATACAGAAGACAAACATGAAGAAAAGGAAAAATATGAAATCAACACAAGCTGTTAAAATAAAAATAAATCYGATTCACCGGTGGATTAATCAAGCTCAACACACTGAGTTTATCCAAATAGTTCACGCTGCTGGAGCTGATCAGTCGTGGTCCAGTTGTTCGAGCTGATCAAGAAGAGTCCAGCAGTTTAAAGTGCTTAAGGAGTTGATCAAGCTTTCCTGAGCTGATGACGTAGCATCCAGCTGTTCAAGCTGATCTAATGTCATCCACCGAGTCAAACTGATCAAACATCATCGAGCTGAAATCGTTTTTGTCCAGCTGGTTGGATTTTGCCAGGCTGACCACTCATCTATTTGAGCTGATAAAAGTTCTGCTCAGATATCTCGCGGTTGTTCAGTTCTAAGGATCTGCTTTTAGCTGATGAAGCTCGTCAGACTTGGTTCAGGCTGCTAAAACGTAGTCCAGCTGTGCGAGCTGATCACATTGTGTCCTGCTGATTGATCCCGTCAAACGTCGCCCAGCTGATCAGACCCTCAGTTCCTCCAGCTGAGTAAACTGAACCAATTTACCTCATCTGATCGATTTTGTCCAGGTGTTCAAGCTGCTCAGACATCATCCATCCCGTGGAGCAGATGGAGCTCCTTGCATGTGAAGGAATCAGGTTGTTCAGTTCCAGCTTCTCCAGCTGTACAAAATTGAGGCAAATCCGGAAGGCTGAACCGATGACCACACAGTGAGGGTAGTTGTCTGAATTTGGAAGTGGCTTTGGTTAAAAGAAACACCAAATGCGGGACACGTCTGAGACTGACGATACATCAGGTGGGGATGAATTAGGGTTGGAGCTCAAGTCTTCAGTGCAGATATTTCTCCGTGAACAAGGTCAGAGATCCTGTAGCTAAAAAACGAATGCAATCAATGCTGTATATCTTGAAGCTATGATGACTGTTTACGTACTTATTGTTGTACCCTTGAGCACCACGTACCACGTTAAACAGAACCAGGCCTTACTATTGAATGTCATATAAAGAAAAAGAAAACAAATACTGGATCTTTACTGAGTAATATCATGATGAAACATCAATGCAGCACTTTACTTTTATTAGGTTCAAGCTCCACGATTATATCAGTATACAATTTTGTAATCTGATTGTATGGTTTTAATTGTACATCTTTTAAAGGAAAAAAAAAAGAATGTTAATCTATTACAGGATGAGTTTTTGTCCCTCCCATTTGTTATATATTTTTTGCTTTTTTTTCTGAACCAAATTTGTGCAGAAATTGTACTTGTGCAAGTTTTAATTGTGCAAAGTTGTTACCAGCATGCGCTTAATGTTGTAGTACTTTCAACTTTTATGCAAGTGGGCACACGTGTTCTACACACACACACACACACACACACACACACACACACTTTTACACTTACGCTTGCAAAAAAAAAAAAAAGCCATTTATTGAACGATTACACTGAAACAGGCGGTCCTGCAGGTCTGGGACAGTTTTTTTTTGTAATGGAACTGAAAGAGTCAGGTTGTTTATATCCTATTTAAATACCAGCAAAGATTCATACGAAACTCAAATCTTGCCATTTGTTATTGAAACGTTATTGCAGATGGATGTCACAGGCGAGGATGAGCGTAGACGTGCTTTGCTATCGGATGTCGCTCCGAGTTTTTTGAGGTATCAGAATCATGGGTGAGTTATGGGTGGCTCAAAACTGTTAAAAATTATTTTATATTTAAGAAGAAAAAAAAAATGTCTTTTCAAAGTTCATGAAGCATCCAGTACTTTCTGCTGTTGTCAGGTGTGTCTCTGAACTTGTTTTTTTTTTTCTTCTCTCTTTCAACTGTTCTGCTAGTTCGGCTTAGTATTGAATAATGTGCTGGGATGTCTTTGTGTTTTAAAAAAAAATAAACTACCAAGTGTCTGAATTTTTCTGTAGTACTTAGTCCTGACTGAGTGTACAGCAGGACGTGGATTTCGGATCTCTTTCTTGGCCTCCCTTTCCCGGATGAGACCTTCTCTCTGGGAGTTTATTTATAAAAAGGGACCAAGAGGCCTTTATTTTTCAGAACTGTCCAAACATGATATTATATTTACTGGAAAGAGACGAGATTATTTTTAATCTGCACATACTACTTGGTTTGTGTGTATGTTATAGATATATGATTAATCATGTTTTCTAAAGAAATATGGAACAAATATATATATAAAAAAGGAAATAAAATGCTATTTTGTTCTTTATGTCCTTGCTGTTTCTTGTTTCGCATTTCCGCATGCATGGGTCGTTAAAGGAGTTCCTGGGAGGCCCGCGTTTCAGACGTGATGGTATCCAAGCATCGATAACTGTTTTCACTCTCATAACTACTGTTCTGCGCAGTCGAAAGTCCCGCTTTGACTTGAACAGGCCTGTATATTTAACAGCACTTTGCCTGGACTATATGGATGGATATGAAATAGTAGCTTCGGCATCGTTCTTCCCGGATGGATAAGAAAGACGTGAATGTACTGCAAGATGTCTCGGAGCTATTTAACCAGTGATGGATGTGTGTAAGTCACGTAACCATATAACGGTATTAACACTCATTTTGATCAGCCTCTGAGGCGTGAAGCAATAATAATAACCTAATAAAAAAAATAATAATCTCCTCTTTACCTAGCTAAACAAGGTTGGGACGCAGGGAAGAGGTTTCGAGACGCTATTTGTCTTGTCTGCCAGTTTGATACTTTTTGTGGGGGGGGGGGATCCCGTTTGGTTTCTCGCTGCGCAGATTTAACCAAAGACTTTGTGCCGAGAGAACGGACTGTTTTGATTCGGATTGTTAAAGTGCAGAGAAAAATCCATTACATTTGGTCTGGAAGTGGGTCAAACCTGAGAGAGCAGGAGCGTCTAGCACAGCATTAGACATGCAGCTCCTGCAGAAATGGAAAAAAAAATGAATGAAAGAAAATACATTTAAAAATAGCAAATATTACACTTTACAAAGTATTGTAACATCTAAAAAAATATTAAATTAAGTGATTAAATCTCATCGTACAACTTAAAAGAAACTAAAATCATTTGAACAAAAATTATACAACAGTTAGTGCCGACCATACTGATTGGTACCATACCATACCATCTTGATCTGATTGGACGAGAGGTACAGTATTCCTCGAGTGATGATAATGGACGGTAACCGCACTGAGACATTTAACTCTACGCATCACTCGGCACCACAGGTGCTCTAATAATCGTTAATTACACTAACTGTCGGTCGCCTGCATGAGTGAAAGAGTGGAGTACTGAGGAGAGAGCAGCTGCCTGCTTAGGAGTTTCATCAAGAAAACACATCTGATGATGTTACTGTATGTGTACATCATGTGTCAGACATCATAGAAAACACTTTAACTACTTAACTCCTCCAACTCCTTAACAGTTACGTTTGTGGAACTGTAATATAAAAGCAATATCACACTCGAGGTCGTGCTGTATTGCTGAATATAGCGCGGCTGTGATGCCTTCGAACTGGTTATGATAGTCAAAATTGTTACTGGGGAAAAAAATAAATAAATATTATATAAATAAATAAATATTCTGTACATTAGATTAAATCAAACATATTTTACAATCTGTATATTTTATGCAACACACACACACACCGCTTTATCCTGTGTACTGTACAATGTCGCGGGGGCATGGAGACTTTCCCAGGTGACGATACGGGGTACATCCTGAACTGGGTGCCAATGAGTCGCCAATCAGTGCCAATTTGGGAACACTAATTAACCTACTCTGCATGGTTTTGGACTGTGGGAGGAAACCCACCAAGCACGCGGAGAATAATGACTTAAATGACTTGTTCTGTTAGCCTGATATACCAACCAAATTCTGTTTACTTTCATACACTGACTTAACATTTTAAATAGTATAATTTTTGACCCTGTTTAGACATACCTAAAATCAGACACATTAAATTATTATTATTATTTATTTAGAAATTAAAGGTAGACTACATTTTCGTTTTTCGAAATAGGGCTAACTTGCAGCATGTGCACGAATAAACAAATTTTGTAAAAGTAAGGTTTGTAAAAGCATATGATCACCGTATCATCTTTCACACTTGTTCTTTGTTCTGCATGGCTTTGGACTGTGGGAGGAAACTAGAGCACTGGGGGGAAACCCACCAAGCACACACACCCAGAGGTGGGAATCCACAGTGCGAACCATTATTTCAGTCGTGAATCAAATTTTTCTTTCATGGTGATGTCATCAATGTGATGCAGATGTGCAACGCTGAAATGCAGTAACTGTCTAATTACAGCTGTACTCAAACGTGTAGCTGTTACATTTTTCCAGATTCATCACATTGAACTAAAAATGTTTAGATGTAACCTAACTGAGGCAGTCACTGCTCCCCCTGGTGGCTTTATACAGCATTGCAACTGGCTTATTAAAACAGTGCATTAATGAAGCGGGGATATGTTCCGTGCATGGGTCGGGCAGGGACCCGTCACATGTCTTGTCCTGGACCCGTCACATGTCTTGTCCTGGACCCGTCACATGTCTTGTCCTGGACCCGTCACATGTCTTGTCCTGGACCACGCCGCTGTTTAAAAATGGCTACGTCTGGATCTGCAACACAATACGAATGAAAAGCAATTCTGTCCCTGTATTGCACTGTACAGAAATGAAATCTCTCCTGCAGTGAACACGTGTTACAGTGACTTACAACAGAACTTTTTATAAAAACCCATGATGTCATGGTTTCTACGGATCAGAACCTGGTATTGGGCGACACTCAGGACTCCTTGGCCTTGTAGCAAAAAATATACAAAACATAGGATTTTAATCCAAATGCTTTTGTAATTTATAATTCAAACACACACACACACATCCATCAGGAATTCTGCGCAATGGATACAATCTGAAACCCAGCCCCAGCAAATGGACTCTCTACTAAATTAATGATGCGATAACAAATGGCAGCTGTGAGCATGGCGTCATTCACTGCCATAACAGACACCACCTAAATTTAACTAGATGAATTAACCGTTCTCCTTCTACGCCCTATACAGAAAGGAAGAAAAGGAGAAAAAAATGCAGAATAGAAGAGATCCAGCTCCCTGAAGGAGTCTCCGTTTTTGTGTGATCCATCCTCAGGAGCGGTTTGCCTCCGGGGTGTGAGACGGTGAGATTTTAATTAAAGCAGCTCCACAGTGAGACTTTAATACAGCGCTCTGATTAACAAAAACCCACGACACTTCAGCAAACTCAACTCTTATTCCATTAGGCTGGAACTCGACAAGGGTCTGTGTGTGTCTGTGTGTGTGTGTGTGTGCGTGCGTGCATGTGTGAAGCGGGATGATGAAAGACTGCGTCTGTCGTGTTTGTGCCGAATGTTGCAGTTGATAAAGAGAGAGAGGTTTATGCAACACATCACACATCTACCTAGCACCGTGCTCCAAACTTTTAGTCCTTCCTGAAAGATTAAATGCTGCACCTGTATTAGGTTTCGCTTCTATAAGATTTGCACAGGCTTTTGTTTTCTCCCAATTTGCATATATTTACTGAAATTCTTCCTCCCCTGTGCTGTTCATCTCGCACACTCATGCTTATAAGCGGTGATAAATATTCCACCTCTGTCTCCTATGTTTCTCTAATTCTGCTCCGGGTCATGTTCTGCATTTCTAATATGTATACAGTTTGTCCCAGGAGAGATGAAGCATGCAAACAAGTCATGTTTAACCAGAAAGAAAAACAACACATGCACAAATATATATATATACATACAGTACTGTGCAAAAGTCTTAGGCGCCATATCTGTAGTACAAATTTTGTTATACAAGTTTATTACGTCTGCATTATTATGTACCAGACCGTTCCCTACAAAGACACACTAAAATGAATTAATAAATAACATTACAGAAGAAGATTTGCATGCCTGTAAAGAAAGCAACATATTACATGACAGACCAGTTTTCAGATGGGAAAAAAAAAAATCAGTAATGTAGACTCATGGGTTTTGCATGACAATAGAAAAGAGCGAGTGTGACGAAGTTTTCCAGCATGCTCAGTAAAACCGAACAACTACATCATGAAGACCACACAGGTCAGGGATAAAACTGAGAAGTTTAAAGCAGGGTAAAGCACTGTTCAAGCCATCATCCGAAAATGGAAAGAGTTTTTATGGCACAACTGCAAACCTACCAAGACATGGCCGTCCACCTACACTAATCAGAGAAGCAGCCAAGAGGCCCATGGTATCTCTGGAGGAGCTGCAGAGATCCACAGCTCAGGTTGGCGAATCAGTCCACAGGACAACCTCTAGTCGTTGCACTCCACAAATCTGGGCTTTATGGAAGAGTGGCAAGAAGAAAACCATTGTTGAAAGAAGGATATAAGAACTCCCGTTTGTAGTTTGCAACAAGCCATGAGGAACTACAAGCGGGACTTCTTATGACTTTATTCGACAATGGTTTCCTTCGGATGATTGATTGAGCAGGGCTCCGTGATCCATATTCCAGGATTCAGATTGTAAAAAAGTGATTCTGGGAGTTTTTTTAACAATTCTTTAGCTTTGAGACTTTGGGTTTGACTGACCTTTCCAGGCCTCATTACCTTCACTAAACACTCAGGAGAAGATGCTAATTCGAGCTTTACATCTGGGGCTACTACATCTCTGGATACTAAGTTCAGGTTAAAAACATATCTTTGTGTCGCTTTTTATTATTGCGGCAATCCATCTGTAACGTTGTGGGACGTGCTGATGGAGCGATGGTCTCATTAAGGGTTTGTCAAAGGTAGCTCAGTGGATGGGCTGTTGATTGGGATGCGAGGCGTGGTGCATTAGCTATCGAGGCGTTCACAGGCCACTGGTCTGTAATTCAGCTGAACGGACGGCGTGATGCAGTTCGGCTTTAATTGCTGTTAACCTGCTGGCCGGCTCATGATGATGTTGCACATGGCTCATTACCTGCTTATTAGCTCTCTGTTTACTGCACCACCTGTAAGAGCTTAAGCTGCTTCTCCTTAGCTGCACATAAGACACTGCCTCACAACATATGCTGCCTCTGACACAGCCTGAGACGTCCCTCTTCCAATCCCAGGCTCGAATATTATCTAAAGTATATTATATAAAGTGGATCTGGTACCAGCGTTTATGTAAACCTTGGATTACGAGCGGGCTCGTATATCAAAACACTCATAAATCAAAGTGAATTTTCCCATAAGAAATAATGGAAACTCAAATTATTCGTTCCACAGCCCCAAAAAATAACATAAAAATAAAGTAAAAATAAAACAAATTAACCTGCACTTTATTTTACAAAAGTAAAAATAAATCCCGACAGTTAAGTGTTTCCGTTTGTGCGCTCTCTAATGAGACTTGCTTTGGCTTTACACATGCATACACACGTGTGTTATAATACACAGTACATGTGCGTGTACACACATACATACAAACACAAAATAAAAGATGTTTTACGTGGACACACATGGCCACAATGTTATTGTAAACAGCACACGCACGCACGGATAGAATAGTAGAATATACGAGTGAGAGACACGCACTAAGAGCGCACTCGCCCACTCACTCATCAGAGGGCCTGGAACCTATCCCAGGAGCCCTAGGGCATGAGGCGGGGTAATTTGGGAATGCCAGTTAGGCTAATCTGCATGTCTTTGTACTGTTGGTGGGAAACGGAGTACTCAGAGGAAACCCAACAAGCACGGGGAGAACATGCAAACTCCATGCACACAGAGGCGGGTATCGAACCCGGACCCTGGAGATGCAAGGCGACAGCGCTAACCACAAAGCCACCGTTCCTCCCACATTCTGTACTCTTCTGCAGCATATCTTAAATTATAAATTGTTCTGTACATCTAAGATTCTTTATTGTCATTGCACATGGTACAATAAAATTAAATGTCTCTCCTTATGGTTCCTAAAAAATAGAATAAAAGGAGCAAAGGATAGACATGACTCTAAAATAGTGGAAATATTAACATACGTGATCAGATATTACTTTTCAGTGGAGAATAGTTCAGTCAAAGCAGCTGAGATGTTGCACTTAACAATATTGCACATGTGAACAGTAGCAATAATAATTCTAATTAAAAAAGGACTGAGATATTGCATTCAATTGGTGAACCTGGCAACCTACGTATATTAACTGTTCTGTCCTCTCCTTTCATACTGATAATATCAGTAGAGTGAGTCTGGGGCGGTATGGTTTCTGTCTCGTGGGCTTCTATTATTGTTAATTGCAGTTCCCATTTCTGACCAGTAGGTGCAATAAAATGAATGATTACACAGTGGAACCTCAGCCTTATATATATGCAGTGTATATTTTGTAATAGTTTTACTGTTTTATTTGCCTATTTTGTACAATGAGGCTGGACGTTTTTTTGTTGTTGTACTGTATATTGTTATTTATTTGAATTCTTATTATAGTGTTTTTATTGTCTGCTTTTATTTTAGGATTGTACAGCACTTTGGTCAACTAAGTTGGGGTAAATGTGCTTTAAAAATAAATTTGACTTTGAACGAATCGAGCCAAACCGAACACCGGCTAATGTTTGCATCAGGGTAAAGCCAAGCCAAGTGAGTCTACTTATTTCTTTGTGGGGTATTTAGTGAAGACATTGCACCATGGGTCCTCAGATTGTTAACAAGGACGGTAGCAGAAAGAAAAGGGAGCCACTTTCAGTTTTGTTTTTAAAGCAGCCGGTGCCAAGAGGAACCATATTTTACTTCATTTACATGTCTCTTCGAAGTGTTTTGATTGTTTTTTTATGCAAAAATTCTAATTATAGAGTTGGAAATGGGAAATTATAGAATTGGTAATATTTTTGTGTGGCTGGAACAGATTATCTGCATTTACATTATTTCCTATGGGAAAATGCGTCTCACAACACAACATTTCACCTTTCAAAGAATCGTGAACCGCTGTTCACGATTAAGCAGTTGGTTTATATCTGTGAAACAGAATAGCATTTTTAAGTTGTTAAATGAATAAATGCATGGTCTCCTTTGGAGAAATTTAGCCCATATCTGTGACTCCATTCTTTTCCCAACATTTCCTGGTCGCTTTCTTGTCAAACAAACCCGACCAGGATTAAATTGGACACGGACTCAGAGCCCTGATTTTACCTGCTAGCTGTGTTCAGCTGTGTGTTTTTATGCTCAGTCTAATATGCTTGAAGGAAGCACATCTGTTTGAACAAAGCTAACTAATGGAAATAGTCAGAATCTAACAAGGTACATGAGCCGGCCCTTATGTTAAGCCTTGAGGTCTGAGCAGCAAGGCTTTCCCTGTTAAGTCCAGATGGAAATCTAGTTACCTGGCGTGCCTTGTTTAAAACCTTTACTAACAAGCACATCTGTCCTTCTTGCCATAGCGAGCACTCTTGGTTTTAAACAGGTCAAGGGAAATCCTAGGAATGCAGAGTTAATGAATGCCAATCTCCTTTAGGTTGGGCATACAGTACGGCTCCTGCGCGGTAAAGCAGAGGGTGTGCCGTGGATAGTCCCTGACCTTCTCAGAGAAAAGAGAGACAGAAAGACACAGAGCGAGAGAGAGAGAAATCTCAGAGGGGATGTGCTGAGCCAGGGTTTTTTTTTTTTTTCTTCTTCTCTCTTGTATGCTGTAACTCACGTTGAAATATTCATAATTGAACCTAGGTCTGAAAATAGACTGGAGCTCCACATACTGTAGCACTCGGTGTGAATCAGAATCCTGCCCCTTTCTCCATCTCGTTTCTTCTTCTTCTTCCTCCTCATCCTCGCTTTATTTTCTTCTTCCTGTCTCGCTCCACCCCTGCATTGTCCTTTACCTTGCACTGAATCCCAATGACCTATTTCATCAACGTCACACCCTAACGAGCTGGCGGGAGCAGACGACCCACGGCGCAGTGACACTCATTAGGAGTTATGGCTTCGGCGGAGCCTCATAACCACAGCGAGCGTCTCTCTGCTCGTTTCTCCGTCCCTCTCCCGTGCCGCTTATCCCTTCTTACTACAGCATGTTCGAACACCTTCTCAAATAAACATATGCCGAGGCGATTGCGTATATCTTTATGGCATGGTCAATTTCACAGTGCAGAGGTATAAAGAGTGTCTAACAGCGTACAGTCGCTTTAAGGAGTAAAAGCTCTTTATGCTTAAACTTAATAACAGTTCCATTGTTGGCGGCGCTATTTGCTCTGTGATGTGGATTACAATTCAAGACATGAGCTGATACTGTTATCCCAGAGCATTGTTATGATCGGTTTTATAAAAAAAAAGAAGAAAAAAAAAGCTTTGTTTCTGAATTAATTTAACGGTAAAAAAAAAAAAAAAAAATCACACTTTATTAATTTTATGCCACCAAAATGTTTTTTCCTCCATAGTTGGTTTATCACAAACGTTTGCACTAGAATATTGCAATAATGCACATCTGCACATGAACCATTTGCGATATACTGTACAGTAACAGTCGAAAGATTGGATACGTCTTCTAATTTGAATGTTTTTTTTTGGTGGGTGGGGTATTTTCTGGCGGCACAGTGGCTTAGTGGTTAGCTCTGTTGCCTTGCACCTCCAGGGTCTGGGTTCCATTCCCACCTTGGGTCTGTGTGCATGGAGTTTGCATGTTCTCCCCATACTTAATGGGTTTCCCCCAACAGTCCAAAGACACAGATGAGGCTAACTAGCGTTCCCAAACTTCCCGTAGTCCGTGCATCAGTGTGTAAATGTTGCCCGGAGACCCTACCCATGCATATGATTGTGCATATGGGAATAAATACAATGGTCACCACTGGCCTCCACGGTCCTTAGTTGGACTGCAGAGGTTCCTGGATGGATGGATGTTGGATTTCATTACTACTGTACATTCTAGAACATACTGTACTGGAGATTTCCAAACTATGAATTAACACACATGGGCTTAAGTGATTAAGTTACGACAGTCAGTTGTTATTGTAAGACACGAAGGTCTTGGTGCTTGGTAGGTTTCCTCTGGGTTCTCCGGTTTCCTCTCACTGTCCAAAGACATGTAGGTTAGGTTAACTGGCATTCCCAAAAATTGCCCGTAGTGTGTGAATGAGTGTATGTGTGTGTGTGTGTGTGTGTGTGTGTGTGTGTGTGTGTGTACCCTGCGATGGATTGGCAAAGGAGATTATTGTATATTTACGATGTCTTCAGCATTGCTTTACATAAAAATCATGAAACAGCATGAAATGCCTATAGTACACCTTTTATTGGTGTTGATGACGGGAATTTGACAATTAAAGTTCAATTCAATTTAATCGGGGTTGCTGTAATTGACGGAACGAAAGAAGTTAAACATATTTGCTGTTTTTGTGCCTTTTCAGTCAGTTAATTAAAGTATGTTGTTTCGTTATATATATATCACATGACGGAACGAGCTTCTTTTTCTATTTGACCCTTCTTTAATGTAGCAGGGTCCAAGCTGAGCTCATGATCACGTCACCATCTCTCCACTCATGGTGAGCTCACAGGTCTCTGGTTTTAGTGTTCAAATGATCAGATCTGGATTTATATACAGTATTATAAGATTCTATTCTGTGTTAATGGAAATGATCCGATCCGAACATGAGTGTTCTGCTTATTTACTGTATGGAGATGAGAGGATGCTGGGGATTTAGTTAAGTGCATGAACACATCAGTGTTGTCATAATCGTCATCATCATCCTCATCGTCATCATCTGCTGCTCTGCTGACTCAGAGCTTCTTCCCTGAGGCTGGATCAATACATCTGATCCATTACATCTACATAACCTCAGCAACAACAGCAAAACAAGTCATGTCACGCCGATGGAAGGTTACACAAAAATAAGGTGCAAAGTAAGGTCCTTTTAAGATATATTACTGTGTTTTATTCTGATTTTATTTTGACAACCAGGAACTCATTGTGGAGAAAAATCCATCTTCCCTTATGATCACAGAATTCTACAGGAACAGGCAAAATACAGATGATGAATTGATAGAAATGAAATTGAGCTTTTATTTCTAGACTTTCCACGTTGTCAGTCATATCACCATCACTTGACATCACAATATCTATACATTTGAGATTTTGCTAGAGGTGACCCATGGCTCCACCCGTGTACATCCACCTAATGATGATCTAGTAATTAAATGAAGATCCATTATTACAGTATGGCATGTTGTGCTTACATTCGTTTAGGAACAGACACTGGAGCCTGGCCAAACAAGATTTCGGTTTTATATACTGTATATTCATAGATTTCCCAGGACACGTACATATGATGGAACCCCAAACTTGTCTTTCCTCAGCTCAGCTCAGCTCACACTAACTGCAGGATCCCAAGCCAGTGTGTAGATATAATCTCTCCACCTACAGTAGTCCTTACTCTGCCCTTTGTGGCCTTTTCCCAACTGGACATGCCAAGAACATCTCCCTAGAGGGGCATCCTGGTGACATCCCTACTCTAGACCCCTGAACCACCTGAACTGCAAAGCAGCAGCGATTCTACTCCAAGTTTCTCACGGATGACCGAGCTTCCGATCCTATCTCTAAGAGAAAAGCCATTTCGGCGATCTTGTTCTTTCGACACATGACTCAACGCTCGTGAACACAGGTGAGGGGAAGGAGTGAAGATCGCCTGGTAGATTGAGAACGACAATACCGCCTCCACTGCTCCATCAACCATGTTCCATCAAATGAGGAAACCTTCTTCCATCGCCTCATGGTCTAGATTTCATGTTCATGTGCACATTGTTGGTGCTTTGCAGGGTAACTGGATCAGTCTGTGGCAACACAACCCTGTAGACGGCCAGCAGGGGTAGCTCAGATGTCACGCCGTTGGACTACTGATTGGAAGGTCCCTGGTTCAGTCCTGAGCATGACCAAGTTTCCACTGTTGGGTCTTTAAACAAACCCTTAACTGCCCACATGTGTAATGACATAAAAATGTCTGGATATGTTGCTCTGCGTACGGGTGTCTGCTGTAAATGTGATTCACTCTGGGTTCTGACAAATCCTGTCATCGTGCTGTAGTGGCTCTTCTTCTGAGGGATTTGGATTAGCCCAAACAGGCTAGCCTTTGCAGATTCCTGAGCCTTGGATGCACATGTCACCTGTGCACTAGTTATCCTTCCTTGGACTACTTTTGGTAGGCAATAATCAATGCATAGAAGGGAAAACCTCAGAAGTCAGATGTTTTTTTTTTCCCCAAGATTGTCTTACCCATTTTTCCTCCATCAAGCATGTCAACTTCAACAACTGACTATTCACTTGCTGCCTAATCCTGTGTATCCCACTCCTGCACAGATCTCAATACACAGAGAAAACCAGTGTTAGTCTCTCAACAGTATGGCTGATTGGCGTGTGTATATACACCAGTATACTGTATATTAAAATTGCTTTAACTAAATAAATATTTGAATCATCATGTAAACATGCACCCGGTGAAATGATTCCCCATTCGTGGTGATTCTTCGAGGTAAAAGGTAAGACAAATACACTGAAACATCTGTATTGAATAAACAGGAAAGTATGTGGGGGGGGGGAGGGAAATGAGACAGTTTCATGAAACCTGCAGTCGATGCAATAAACAGTACAAAGAAATATTAAGGTTTCCATTCGACTCGCCCTCATATAGTAAATCACAGACCACACCACCACCACAAGGTAAAATCATTTTTAAAAAGCCTTTTTTTTCCTTTTTTTTTTAGTTGTTGTTGCTAAATTTAACAGAATAATTACTTTCCTCCTCATACTGCTAGAATTCATGGTGCAGCTTCTACATTTCACCAAGAAATTTCACGTCTTGGTTTAAACCTCCATCCAGCTTTATTTTTAGAAATGCAAAAGTAATGCTGCTTTCTGACTGAGAAATGTTCGAGAGGTTCTCCTTATCTTCTCACTAGGAACAGGATTTTCTGAATTTCAGGCCAAATGTAAAGACTGGTGACTGTGTATGATGGAGTGTAAGAGGCGGTATGATCTCCACAGGTCTGTGTGTGCGTGGGAGGAGGTTTGCATGATCCGTCTGCTCTTTTTAATTAATTAAGGCGATCGCTTTATGTTATATAATAATGGAGTTCTGTTTGGGTTGCTGGACACCTCGTCCCAGCTCCGACAGCGACACGTCTGACTCCTATCACGTGCCTATCACGTGCGTTACTCAATATACTGTATATATCTGTCTGAAAGGTGAACCGGGGACTCTTCATGGAAAAGGAATAGAGCTGACATTTTTTGGTTAAACCGTGTCCCATCATGCACTGCCAAAAAGAAGGCATACTGTACTGTTTAAAAAGGCTTGAATCACCCTTTAGTTCTTTATATCAAATATAATTAAATGAAAAAAAAAACAAAAAACGGGATTGAATGCTTTACTGCGACAGGCTGCAAAGTGCCTAAAGATGTGATTTAAAAATTGGTTGTTTATGTAACAACCTCAGCAGCGACCTCATTTCCCCTCTCATCTGTTCCAACCACTCAGCATTCAGCATCATCGGTATACTAATCAACAACAACAACAACAACAACAACAACAAACATTATTCTGAAACTGGTCAGGTACTGGTCATGGGAATGAACTGAAAATGAAAGGCAACAAAACTCTATCCGCAAGACGGCATTAAAAATACAAGAAAGTCTGGCTCTTTGGAAGAAAAGCATGAAGTTATTTTTGTGTGTGTGTGCGGGGGGGGGGGGGGTCGCACAGTACTGTATAATACAGTAGAAGAAAACAGCGTGGTGTTTGAAGGGTTTTTTCTAAGTTTAGGAATCTTTGGAAGGATCAATACCAGTGACGTCTTTTTTTCCTGCCACACACACACACACACACACACACAGTCACACCTTCTCATTATTGATATTATCCCCTAATCTTCCACTATGGGCTTAATGACACGGTTTCAGGCTGCCGTAATTTGCAAACAGTCTTCGATGAGATGTTATGGGGTTTAATCATTTGAGAGATTGGTGAGTTTATGACACAGACACACACCTCCTACACACAGAATTACAACGGGTGTTCAAGTCAAACCAAGACTTCTGATTGTGCAGAATAACAGTACAACAGAGAGTAATTTCTCTCTTTAATCCCCTGCTACACTAATGCACTTATCCCACAGTTTGACTAGTGCTTGGATACCATCAAGGTAGAAAGTCTTCTCAGTACGCCGGACTGCCTGTCTGATTCATGTCTGAAACGCTGGCCTGCCACGAACCCCTTTAATGGCGCAAATATGTAGAAATGGCTTGGATGTGGCAATAACTCCCAGCCGGGTTCCTGTCACGTGCAAGCGGTGTTGGTGTGTGAATGATTGTGTGTACAGTTCGCACAGTCAGGTGCGTCTCTTCTATAACTTGGCAGTAAGTCGTACACGATTTTCAAGGATCAGGCGTTCCACTCGGCGAATGTTCACAGGAACGACTGCAGCGAGCTCTGAGCCTCCTCGACCGAGCCGCCGAGAGTCTCATCACCGTACTGTGCTTAAAGTCTTCTGTAAATGTCAATCAGTTTTACGTCATCATCTATAAGAAATTTCATCGCAAGTCCCGTTTTGTCTTGAACATCCCTCATATTGCCTTGTCGTACTAGAGAATATTGTTACTCTGCTGTCTTTTTTTTTTTACTTCACACTTTAATTGCTGCTTTATTCTTCCTTTTCAAAAACGCTGAGATAATTAAAGGCAGAGGATCTCACTCGCTGGTCCGCACAGTTTGAAGTTTTCTCTTCTCCCGCATCTGACTCATATCTGATTCATCTCATTATGGGCTTGATCATTAGCAGATCAGTGGGATCAGGTGTGTTTGCGGTAGGGAAATGTTCGAACTCGCAGGGTCTCCAGGACCAGAGCTGAGACGTTCGGGTTTGTAAGACAAGCTTTTAAAGAACATCATGGAGTTACAGTGACAAATGCAGCTTTTTTTTTTGGTCCTTGTAAAGTGATTTATTTCATTCCTCGGCTGAATGTGTGAATCTAAATTTAACGAGACGTACTGAATATATGGAAAATGATTATTCATTTCAGATGAATCTAGGGTGGTTAAACAGTGAGGAGCACAGATCTGCAGATGATTACGACCTTAAGCTGAGTTAATCACCTCACTGACCCAGTAATCCAGCTTTGGACTGCAGGCCCAAGGACGTAGACATGTACTGAATACACTCCACATTGTCTATTTGCATAATAATTGAACAAATCTTAATGTTCTATTGATAATGATAATAACGATCATGTTAAATGCTGTGAATTTGGCTAATGGTACGGAATTAAGTAAGCAATAAAACACTCAGTAGGGTGCTCGGTTATGGAAAATAATCAACAACTGAGTGATGCAATGAGGCTTGACATCAAGTGGAGCACATCCTGAAGTATACGATTCTTGCCAATTTACACATTATATTCATTACATACTGTACGGTATGAAATCATACGTGTTATTTATTGATAGCTGGAACACCAATAACCTTATGATAGATTTGTTTTTCTCCACCTCGTGAAGTTTGTTTTGAAGAAACCCGAAAATTCTAGTTTGATTATGAAGTTGCTGTTTATTGTTACGCACAGATCGTGCGGTGTACGGCTATAGAAATGGCAATGTACAGTATTAGAACAAATGTCAGCGCTGCTGTTATAGAAAATGAATCTGCCCTTTTAGATCAATCAGAAAGGAAAGCTGAGATGTGATATCAAGTTGTTTATCTATAAAACATTTGTAATTTCCAGCAGTCTCCGTAATCTTGTTTTCCCTAAGGCAATGCATTTTGTGTTTGTGATATGTGTTATATTAGACTTTATTAAAAATACTATGAAAAACCTCAGATGTGGCATAATCAGATTATTATTATTATTATTATTATTATTATTATAAGAAGGAGGCTGTGCACAGCCCACACACTCTTAGAAGAAAAGGTACCAAACCGTGCTTGTCGCTGGGAGAGTAACCATCAGGGGGACACGTCTTATACCTGTAGAAAGTGGACTTTTAGAATGAAGCTCAATCTGTGGTGCTATCAGTCAGAAATCACTTTCTCTATCTTATATATTTTAATTACCGGGTGTCCCAAAATTTTTCTAACCAATTTTTGCTCAAATTATCTACAATTTTAACAAGATGTGTAAAAACTCGGGGCGGCACGGTGGTGTAGTGGTTAGTACTGTCGCCTTGCACCGCCAGGGTCCGGGTTCGATCCCCGGCCAGGCTCGATTCCCGTCTCTGTGTGCACGAAGTTTGCATGTTCTCCCCGTGCTTGGTGGGTTTCCTCCGGGTTCTCCAGTTTCCTCCCACAGTCCAAAGACATGTAGGTTAGGCTAATTGGCGTTTCCAAATTGTCTGTAGTATGTGAATGAGTGAGTGTGTGTGTGTCTGTGCCCTGCGATGGATTGGCACCCTGTCCAGGGTGTATCCTGCCATGTGCCCTAAGTCTCCTGAGATAGGCTCCCCGTGACCCTGAATACAGGATTAAGCGGTATAGATGATGAGTGAGAGTGTAAAAACTCAAAGTTTAATGGTTTTTTTTTTTTACTTTTTCTTTCAGTATCGTGTCTCAGGCAGGACGAATATTGAACATTTGTGAATCGGTTTTAAAATCTATATCCATATGAATATATTGTTGATATTTTGATGAATAAACCTTTTTTTTTTTAACATGAATCCTGTTTAATTCCATTTGCCTAGGACATGTACTTAATCAAATATTCATATTTCAAATGATGTAATTTTTTTTGCCACACCCTTGACACACTATGTTAACGTTTCCAGCTGAACAATACACCACACTAAATGTAAAGTGCAAGCATGTATTTCTTATTTGTATACACATGTTTTTGGTGTTTGAGGGGAAACTGGAATGTCTGGAGGAAACCCACAAAGACTGGGGAAACATGCGAACTTAACACAAACAGATGTGAGATTTGAACGTCTGACCTTGAAGGTGCAAGGTATCGGTGCTAAGCCATTGTAACGTAAGCTGGTGGACTGCTAATCAGGAGATCCCCTGTCCGGTCTCCTACTGTTGGGCCCTTGAGCAAGGTTCTTCATCCCTTAGTGCTTAGATACAATCAGGCGGAGGACCCTGCTGCCACTGTTGGACCCTTCTGCAAGGTCCTTCATCCCTAAGTGCTTAGATACAATCAGGTGTCAAGCTGGCGAACGGACCCTGTGAATAACTGCCACGGAAACAAGGGTTATATCTCCTGGGTGGAGAGTATCCGTCACCTAATGTGCCACATTCCATGTAGATGTACCCTTACTGTAAGTTTTGGGCAAAGATGCTAATGTTCATACTGGTCAGTTTTCCTATTGGCGCGGCGTGGTGGAATAGTATCACCGTGGCCTCGCACCTCCAGGGTCGAGAGTTCGATTCCCACTTCGGGTCAGTGTGTCTGTTTGAGTTTGCGTGTTCTTCTTGTGCTTGGTGGGTTTCCTCTGAGTACTCCAGTTTCCTCCCACAGTCCAAAAACATGCAGATTCTGCTAACTGGTATTTCCAAATTCCCCATGGAGTGTGTGTGTGTGTGTGATGAATTGGCACCCTGTCCAGGGTGTACCCCGCCTCATACCCATAGTCCACTGGGATAGCCTCCAGGCGTCCCGTGACCCTGTACAGGATAAGCAGTATAGAGGGTGAGTTTTCCCATCAGTGCTGACGTCATAACCCTTTACAGGAATCATTTGAGATGGTTATTCCTGGTTTATGACCTATTGATGAGGGAATCTGTATATACGTGTGTGTGTGTGTGTGTGTGTGTTTTTGCCGCAGGAGCGCTCGACCTGAGATCAGGACCATTACATCATCGCTGTGAGACCAACCCATGCCCGCCTCGAGAAACGCGATTGGACCGGGCCAACCAGTTCGGAGAGGCGATTGGTTAATGAGTGCATCTAAATGGCGAGAGGGGGCGGAGCCTTCGAGGCGCGTAGGGCGCTTGAAATAGAGCTGGAGGAAGGAAGGGAAGGACGTGAAGCGAAGGCGAGCCGGAGCGTTGTCACGTCGAGGTCGTGCTGATAGCGCGGCGAGAGAGATGTGAGACGACGGCAAAGTGGAGACGCGATACATTTTTTTAAATACATTTTTAAAAAAGCAAGCAAGCAAGCAAGCAAGCGCATCCAACAGCAGCAGCAGCAGCAGCATCCCATTTAACGCACGGACTGGAACAGAGCGCGCATCCGGCGCTGGATGGAGGTAAGGGCGGCACTTTATCACTTCATATCTCTGCTCATTTCCATATACGTTATCACACACAGATGCACACACACACACACACACACACACACACACACACACACACACTAAAAGTTTCAATCTAAAAAATTTCCTAGATCAGCATCCTATAGCCTAGAAACTGATTTTATTTTTTAAGTTTGAAGTTCTCTCAGCATCAGCACCAGAATCAGCACCACACCACCGGACAGCTCCCCTTCTTTAAATCTTTGAAATACTCTACGTACATCATCTAACTCTAAACTTACAGGCAAATAAACAAAGCAGACTATACAGACTTTAAGACTTGTCGAATTGTAGACGTGTTTAAGGAACGAGCCACCTCTGGTTTTATCCATCTGACCCACTTCATGCAAACAAACAAATAAATAAATAAATAAATGAAATGGAGCCTCTTGAGCTCTTGAGGTCCCACCAGAGGATTGTTTGTTTTACGGGAACGTTGCGATGGAAACATTCGCCCAGGATAACTGAGATGTTCAATCGAGATGTCAAGCAATAATACTATTTTATTTATACTTATTGATCGGCCTTCGAGCATGCTGCTTTAATAAATTCATTTCCCACCAAGGAACTGGCAGACTGTTTATCATATTTGATCTTATATGAGCTTGTGTTATTGCCAGCCACGTTTAATTCAAATGTAGCAATCTGTAACAACAATAAGGTTCTAAAACGGTGCTTTTAGTATCAAAGGTTTTAGTTCTCAAAGTGTGGAGTATGGCATATTCTCTTATTTAAGTTACAGTGGTGGAAATCACAAAGCAGCGTTCTCATGATCAAGTTGTCATACACTTTCAGAAAAAGAAAAAACTATTTGTAGTGTGTACCTTTTGTTGTCCATCATGCTTCAGTGTGTGTATCTTTTACCTGAAAATGTGTGCGGGTACAAGATCGGATCCTAAGATCCGAGGATGTACTTTTAAATCAGATTGAACTGCATATGATATGAACAAAATGTATTTTTTTTAAATCTGTATGCTAAATGGTTCACAACAATATCAAGGTATTTATTGTCTATATCCAGTTTGTTAACATCAATAATTAAAATGTATAAAGTCTATAAATGTAAATGTCATATGTATTTATACGGTGCGTACAGTGGGTGGGACATTTAGGAATAAAAACCATGGCTTTCAGTAGCCTTAAATAAATATAAATATAAATATATGCATTTGAATGATGTTTATGTAATTAATCTGAGGCAATCTGGCAAAAAGGTTAAGAAAGACAGATAAAATAATGTTTTTTTTTTTCTTTAAGAGTCTTCAGGGATGAGTTATGTGTAAAATGGCTGTTGAAGGTTATGTTCGATTATTATAATGTGAGTTGCATTGATCCAGGCTAGTATTATAGACTAGACTTATAGAAAGACTGATAAACTGTGTAAATGCTTATATAATGCTTCTTTTTTTTAATCACGGTTATAACTTGTGTTCATATTTTTCCTAATAAGTACGCATGGGTGAGGTACCTGCTATCAAGATTCCCATATCTTCCAAGGAAACACATGTGTACCAAGATGCTGTGTGAAATAATTAAATTTAATAAAAAAACTCCTCTATTTAAGCAATATTTTCTAATAGAAACATTGCATCGCAGAGTATATGACAGGAATGTGGGCTTCAGAGCGGTTGGTCCTATCAGTTTTGGCTCTGCGTGTGTTACAGCAGATGGATGTGATTCAGCGTGACCTCTGAGAACAGGCTGTGTGTAACTGGAGTGAATTTGTAGTGTCTTGTCAAGACTCCTTCACTAATGTGTTCCCTAAAGATAGTCTGATTAGTAATCAAAACAGATTGGACTAAAGGACATCAACCTGCACACTTCATGAATTGGTCAAGGTGCAATCTCAATGTTTTTTATTTTATTTTAGCTAAATTAATTAGCATCTACAGACTAAAGGCAATTTTACTCTGCAGGAAACATACAGATAAACCAAGTATAAAAAGGCAAAATATAACTCAACAAGAGAAAACGAGTTGGCGTGTTCTCCCTGTGGTTTTTGGGTTTCCTCTGGGGTCTCCGCTTTCCACCATCTGCACAAAGAAATGCCCTGTAGGTTGATAAGTGTTTCCGAGTTTCCCACTGTTTTTGAGTGTGTGTGTGCTTGTGCCCTGCGATATGTTGGCACCCCATCCAGGATTTCCCCCGCCTTGTGCACTGAGCTCCCTGGGATATGCTCCAGGCCTCTTATGACCTTGAGGGTAAAAGCTATAGAATATGAATTAATGCATGAATAAATGAAAGAGAAAGCAGTAATATTAACAGCTGGTTAAATAATTAGTCGGTTGTTTCTGATCTTTGGACCGTAGCGACTCATTAGCCACTCGTAGCAGAAAATATGTGCTTATGAATGCGCTCGCAGGTGACTTTCAATGAGACGGAGCATACGGTCATGGCTCCTTCGCCTTATTCATTAATGAAGTTATTGGGAATTTTCCCGAGTCAAACAGGGACTTTTGATCGTGCAGAATAACAGAACAGTAAAAACTTCCCTTTATTTCCCTACATAATCCCCTGCTGGACTAATGCACTTATCCCCGCGTTTCACTAGTGCTTGGATACCATCAAGGTATAAAGTTTTCTCAGGACTCCAGAGCCATCAACGGACTGCCTGCTTCACATCTGAAACGCCGGCCTCCCGGGAACTCCTTTAATGGCTCAATTCATCTCACTACAGGTGACTGTTTGGGTCATGTTTACAGTATATTCACTCAGTTTACGGTACATCAGGTCACATGGTACATCATCTGAGGAATAAGGCTGCTCTGTTTCACACAAACGATTGAAAGGTGAAGCTGTTGCAAATTGAATGCAATTTTTTTATTATTATTATTAATTAATTATTTTTGGGGGATTTTTCCCCGATTTTCTCCCTAATTTAGTCGCGTCCAATTCCTCCCCGCCACTAGGGGTCTCCCACATTAAGGCTACTACTACCACTCAGCCAGGAGGGCGAACACTATCACGTGTTTCCTCCGAACCACGTGACGCCAGCCGACCGCATCATTTCGAACCGCTCGCTCGCGCACCGTTGGGGGCGGCGTAACACACTCGGAGGACAGCGCTATCCGCTCCTTCCGCTTGCGCGAGCTTACAGACGCCCCTGAATGGCTGTAGAGCCGTGATTAATGTGGGAGCACCAAGTACCTCTCATCCCTCCCCTCTGAGAGAGCTCGGCCAATCAGCTCTCTCTAGACCTCCGGCTGCGAGAGGTTACAGCATCACCCGGGAATCGAACTCGCGATCTTCGGATAATGGGGCGAGTGCTTTAACCACTGCGCCACTCGGAGGCTGAGTGCAATTTTTATTCCAGTTTTTTGTTCAGCCTTATAGTACAGTGTGGGTTTTTCAAGAAAGGAAAAGCAGTTGGGGAGAAAAGACTGAGATGGAGGTGGAAACTGATTAATGGCTGCTTGTCACCCAATGTCTATCATCCATCTAACATGCATGCACTCACTAATAGAGATAGATAATGATTCAGTTATGAATCATGATCCTTTTGTGCAGTGAATCATATATCGCCACACTGAATCATTAAACTTTTTTTTTAAATTCCAACAAAATCTGGGAAAAATGTCAAATTTAATTGGAATATTCATAAAATTGTGATGCTTAGAGAATCAGAATGGTTATAATATCATACCGGGAGGAGACCAGTGATTCCCATCTCTTCCCATCATGCACTAATAATGGCACAAATCTCATTTATATTTAGTTTATAATTTTTCAGTCGGACTGGCAATATGGGAGAAAATAGTTTGGGGGAAAAAACAAGAGTGTAGTAAATCTCTCACCCCTGTCCTTTTTACACACTCCTGGGCTCTTAAATATACAGCTGTTTAAAACGAATTTAATCGTAGTTAGCTTTCTGTGACTTTCTGTGTCTTCGGGCTTGTACAGCATATTAGGATGTTTGTGTCAGGATTTACAACCCATTAGCCGTGTTCCCTTTTTTGTCTTAAGCCATTAAACGCCTCATTTGCACCGTTTATCATTAATTAGATCTAGCTGTTAGACTTCGAAAGTGCATAAAAATCCCAACTTGGATCTAAAATGCTTTGTACATTTGAGAGTTTAGCAGAATTAGCAGAAACTTGCTTTAGTTCCAAACTGAGAGCAGCAGATCGAGAGAAGTGCTAACGCTAAACCAATCAACAGATCCGAGGAAACCAAACGTCAGTCCTGATCACGTCATTTATTACATCTCAGATGCACTTTACTAGTCTTTAATACACTTTAATTATAATATCACTGTTGGGTGATATTTATATTAATGGCAAAAAAGCTAGCACAGCTAGCTCGCTAACAACCTAGCACTGCCTTGCAAATGGCTCTGTGCTGTATTAGCAGAAGTTCATTATTGGAAGAATCTATTTCTTGTTGCTTTAGAAATGCAGAGCTGCTTTAATAACTACACAAACACATTAACGAGTTCTGAATGAAATCCCAGAAAGCAAGTGTGTACAGTGAAGGAATTTATTTCACCTTCTAAATTGTGCAAAATGAATGTAGTTTGTAGCAGTGTTGCTAACATGTGTTCCATCACATCAAGTACAAAATCTTTTCATCTGTATAAAAAAAAAAGAAAAAATGAGAAAATACAAAGATTATATCTGTACTTTGTTCACTACTCGCTCTTTTAATGATTTCTTTACGTTTCACACACTGGCGGACCAAAATCCAGTCTCAGAAAATTTCATGTCTTTATGTCTGTCTGTCTGTCTGTTTGTCTGTCTGTATGTATGTATGTATGTATGTATGTTTGTCTGTCTGTATATCTGTCTTACTGTATGTCTGTCTGTATGTATGTTTGTCAGTATGTCAGTCTGTCTGACTGCATGTATGTACAGTATGTATGTATATATGTTTGTCTGTCTATATGTCTGTATGACTGTCTGTCTGTCTGTCTGTATGTCTGTCTGACTGTTTGTATGTCTTTAGTTTGTCCGACTGTCTGTTTGTCTGCATGTTCGTATGCATGTATGTCAGTATGTCTGTATGTCGGTCTGTCTGACTGTATGTCTGTATGTATACATGTATGTATGTATGTTTGCCTGTCTKTATATCTGTCTGACTGTATGTCTGTATGTATATATGTTTGTCTGTCTATATGTCTGTATGACTGTATGTATTTATGTCTGTCTCTCTGTCTGACTGTATGACAGTCTATGTCTGACTGTCTGTCTGTATGTCTTTAGTCTGTCTTTAGTCTGCCTGTCTGCATGTTCCTATGTATGTATGTCAGTATGTCTGTATGTCGGTCTGTCTGACTGTATGTCTGTATGTATGCATGTATATATGTATGTATGTATGTCTGTCTGTCTCTATGTCTGTCTAACTGTCTGTCTGTTCATATATCTTTAGTCTGTCTGTCTGTCTGTCTGAATGTCTGTATGTATGTATGTCTGACTGTATGTCTGTCTGTCTGACTGTATGTCTGTATGTCTGTCTGTCTGACTGTATGTATGTATGTACTGTATGTTTGTCTGCCTCTATGTCTGTATGACTGTATGTACAGTCATGTCTGTCTGTCTGACTGTCTGTATGTATGTATGTACAGTATATGTCATCACACAAACCTGGCTGGAGAGAATTAAAAATATTTTTTTTTGCAGATTAGAAATCTGCCTGAAGTTTAACCTGCACCATAAGTGAAATGTAAATGTTGAGTAAAAGCGATGATATGAACAGTTATGTCCCGGCTGCTTTAAAATAAGCTACTTGCTCAATGTAAACAAACACCTGCACCCATAGATATTAATTAGGAAAGCTAAACTGAATGTGTTTACCGGGATTAGTAAATCATTTTAACACGCTTAAGACAAAGCTTTATCTTTATTCGATCTCCTTTTTCGATTTCTCATCTGTGATTCACTCTCCGATTGACAAACATGGAGTGGTTTTGGCTGACGATGAAATAAGTACAACTTATTGTAAACAAGGCATAAACATAAACTTTTCCATATCCTCTCTTTCCCATTGATTGTAGTAAGATGAAATGACTAGGTCAATTTTCTAATGTTTAGCCACCAATACCATATACAGTAATGACGTCACACCGAATAAAATTTAGTGAAATTGCCATTTTCATAAAAAAATCAAGGGGTTCATCTTTGTTGCAGGCAGACATGTACAGTATGCGGACTTCAAGCTGAAATAATAATATCACTCATTACGTTTAAGTTGATCAGAATATTTGTAACTATTTCTACAAACTCTTTCAACGACAGATACTCACGCTGGTCATTCATTTTTTAATGCTTACAAACACTCGGCTATGTTTTCACTCAGTGTTCAGGTGCAATATACACCGCGGGTACACACACAACCGATTTCAGTTGCTGTTCGCGTGTGTATATGAGATACATTTTCATCTTCCTCGTGAATTCTCTGGTGTCTTTCTCCTGTCGTGTCACTTCGATGTTGAAATGCTGTTTGTGCTTGTAATCTGTGTTCCTGACAAATACATGCGCACCTCCGACCTGCCGCCAATGAAATCAGGCCACGGTGTTACAGCGGCCAGGATAAATATGAGGGTGGATTACGGCAAGACTTAATGTGGTTGGCATCTGAGTGTGTGAGAAAACAGCACAGAGGATAGTCGGTAATAATCAGTTTTGCTTGTGCACACACACACACACACACACACACACACACACACACACGCACACACAGTAGGTCGAGGGTACACACTTGCATTTTGTGAGACTTGGGTTTGGTGAAGTAGGCCGCTTTATTAAAAAATGGTCAATGGTGTACATATTAAGACAAGACTCCACCCACACACACACACACACACACACACACACACACACACACACACACACACACACGTCCTTAATGTAATATAATCCCAGCGCCGTACTGTTAGAAATAAAGGTACCAAGCTTACAGTTTGTGGTGTCATGGCATCATGTTTTTCATCTTCAGTGAAAGGTCCTGTACATGATCAGAGTACTGCTAGGGATCACTTCTGCAGGTAACAGATTTTGTACGAGGGTGAGTCAAAAATTACACGCACTCTTGCTGTTGAATTCATTTTATTTCACTTTTTGTAAAGACGAATGCATCATTTTTCGACATGATCTCCTGGCTTTTCAAAACACTTCGTCCATCTGTCAACATGCTCTGATATTCCCTTATAAAAAATGTCTTAGGCATTGAGCATTGAGCCATAAATGCACCGCTTGTCTTCACTTCTCCGACAGCGAATCTCGTAGGGCTGCTTTTACGGGACCAAACGGGTGAAGACTGATGGAGTGAGCTCAGGACTGTAGGGAGGACGTTTAACATCTCAAAGTGAAGTTCTTGCAGAGTGCCGACAGGGTAGGCAGAAGTGTGCGGACGTGAAATGCATGAAGACGACACTCTTGGACAGCGGTCCTCTACGTTTAATCCGGAGTTTAGGCTTCAGCTCTTCTTCGCTGTAACGAGCGCTGCGGATTGTTGAACCTTTTTCCTGATAATGCGCCGACCGGCCTTTGAGAATCCAAGAGAACTTGTAAGCACAGATGAATTTTAGAGCTGATGGTTGACTTTTGAACTTTTTCTCTGTCTGCGATTGAGGACGTCTTCGTTTCATCTCTCTGATGTTCACTCTCAGGCTCTTAGTGATGAATCCGTGTCTCGTCACCAGAAATTATTCTCTTTAAGAAACTTTCACCTTCCTTACAGTATCAGTCCAAATTCTTTGCAGATCACAGACACCTAATCACTGTATGCCATTTCTTTTCCCACTGCAGTTCCAGTTGAACTGATGTAACACCTTCACACCTGCACAGCGGTGAACGGAAAGCATGGATAGGACAGTGCGGCCAACAGACATTTGAATAAAACCGGATATTGCGGATAATTTTTGACTGTTAAGCGTATGCTTGATAGTACGGCCCTATCAGTTTAGAAAAGTACTGTTAGGTGCCTGGGTTCTGGTATTGTAGCAGTGCTCTTGGTGGCCTTTGGTGCTTTTGCAGAATGCTCGCTCTGACAGTTTGTTTCACTATAATAACCGATTAGAAAAATTAACTGCAAAGGTTGTTTTACATCCAGTATGGTGGTAACCTCGACTAAGCAGCTGCAGAGCTTTGCATTTCCCTTTGCACAGAGAGACGCTGTTACAAAACTGATTGCCCGTATGTCACGAGGCCTCTACATGTTCTCAAGCGTTTCATGTGTGAAATTTGCAACCTACTGTAATATGTAGCTCATTGTTGTAGCGCATCTCGCTCCGAATCCCACCACGTCCTGCCCTTCACACATTGTGCACGGAGCGATCCAACTGGCAGGAAACTGAAGGATGACCTGTTCCAAATCAGGAAGGTTTCTAAAATGTTGGATCACATTTTTCATCGTGATCATTTAGATTTCCAAGAAAGGCCTCCGGGTGGCGCAGTGGTAAAGCGCTCGCCTTATCACCCGGAGATCGCGAGTTCAATTCCCGTGTGATGCTGTTACCTCTCGCAGCCGGAGGTCTAGAGGGATGAGAGGTACTTGGTGCTCCCACATTAATCACGGCTCTACAGCCAATCAGGGGCGTCTGTGAGCTCACGCAAGCGGAAGGAGCGGATAGCGCTGTCCTCCGAGTGTGTTACTCCGCCCCCGACGGTACGTGAGCGAGCAGTTCGAAAAGATCCGGTCGGCTGGCATCATGTGGTTCGGAGGAAACGCGTGATAGTCGCCTGAGTGGTGGTAGTAGCCTTAATGTGGAGCCCCCTAGTGACGGGGAGGAATCGGATACGGCTAAAAAAAAAAACACAGGACTGGGCAAATTTGAATGCTAGTGTCGGGGAACCTGAGGCGGAAAGTACCAATGAGCTACCGTAGGGCTCCATGTACTGTATAAGGCAACTTGCTAACTTTAGTAAGCATATGTCCAAATTTTTAAGACAGCAAGAAAAGATAGTTTCACCACCTCGGAGCTACAAAAAGCATCTTCAAACGGATTTGGTCGGTTATTTGTTTCTTACTGGAGGTTTTTCATTTTATCATTAAATATTGGCAGAGGTAGGTTTGTGCATTTCCATCTTCATACTGTAGGTAAGCATCAGAACAGTAAACTAATGTGGCCAGCTAAATGTGGAAGCCGGTGGAGAGAACTCGGCAGTGGTGCAGCTTGATTCATTATTCGTCCTTAATGCCGCAGTCAAGTCTCGAGATTATGACAGACTCATCAATCATTTAAAAGGCTTCCATGGAGTGAAGCGCTAGAATCCTCTTTAAACAAACAACAAGACGAAAGCTTTGCACCATTTTCATAGAACAATAGCTGAACCATTAAACACATCGCAGGAGGAAGGGACAAGATGGAGATCAAGGTGTGGTCACGTGCAGGACTGTATTAACGGTAACTGTGCAGCAGCTCAGTCATTTTGCCGGTTGTATTCGATCCATAATGAGATCCTGTACCTGGCGAACGTTGTGTCGTCGTGCTTCCACCTGGAGGGGATGACTTGGAAGAGAAACTTGACTTGGAGGAGAAATTTCATCACCGGGAGAACAGGTGTAAGGAAACAAGGGACCAAATCCAGATGCACAGTATAAGCCAAATGTGTGTGTGTGTGTTTGTTTTCCAGCAAACTTTTTACACTGTCAGTATTTATCACGTTGTCGGGACAATCTGCAAAGTCTGCAGTGCTGCTTAGCTAAAAATAGGCAGTTTTTTTGAAATTCAGCAACAGCACGGTTTTCTATGATTTGATTGCTTATTATAAAGTGTCGCCCTGGGCAGCAGTGTATCCTGTTTACAGCAGTAAATGATGAGGGTTCACGTCACACCTTGAAGAAGACCGTGAAGTTCCCAGCGCGTCCTGAAACTATTGAGGAACGCAACAGGAACGGGGTCAAAACGCATTTAAAACGTTCATACAGTAGCATTTCCTAGCCGCATCGCTATCAGGTTCCCAATAGCTCTTTTTCCTGCTAGTTCGGGTCTGGCGCGAGTGCTGGTTCAGAGCTAGTTCAATAGCGAACCTTCTTAATTTTGGGCTAAAGAGTCACGTCATTACGCCACTGCACATATACGTCTAGGTCTCTACTTTCCCGGCAATGCTAGCAGCAATGATAGCGCTAGCGGCAATGCTAGCAGCAAAAAAATGCCAGTGGAGAAAATGCTAGCGGCAATCACAACTATAGCAAACTTTATGATGGCTTTGCGAGCAGTTCTCCTGGCTTTAACATTACTGGAAAGCATTTGAGCTGCCTATTGCATAGTGAGTCCATTTTTTAAAAAGACGGCGATCACCAACTCTTGACATAAGCGGTCACCATGAAATCTGTTTTTCTGTCTGAGCGCCGGTGCATATGGGCTCAAAGAACTGCTTTGAAATGAGGCACGGGAATCGCCTTGGTGGGAAAGGGGTAAGAGTGTACCAAGATCTTGTTGTCACCAGTTCGATCGAACCAAGATATTACCGTGTCCGATCAGATTGCAGCGCGCTCTCGTCAGGTGCTTATCACGAGCTTACTACGTTGTTGTCCTCTTGGCGTCCCTGAAATGCGCAATGCTGCTTTTCATCATGAAGTGATGGCGTGAGGATTTGGATCCAGTATTTATACTAAATTCTCTGAACGTGGCGCTAGACGCTGATAACCTGCTGCATGAAGGCCATAAACGTGATAAGCAGCAGAGGAACATAATATGGACCTACCATGGTCATACTGTAGCAGGAGCCTGAAGAGGTCGTTGAGAGCGCTCCATTATCATAGCAGCGACATCCCAATGACAACTCAGTCAGGACGCCGTCCAATTGTTCCCATCTGAAGTGTTGGTCACGGCGTTAACTGGTCAATGCCGTCTTTAGTACGTACTTATTACGTTCTTCCTGTGTTTTTTGCTTGAACCACGTACTCTCCTGGCTTTTTTTTTTTTTTTTGGAACACATCAAGGGCGACAATACTACTGTACGTCCTTACCAGTTTCATTGGTTCCTGCCAAGTTCTTCGTGCATCGACCCAATTTCTGTGCGGACATAGTGGAAGCATGGCTCAGTGGAACTTAACCTAAGGGTTTAGAGAAACAGAGACTGCTGTGGTACGGTTTTTTGGGGTGGGCGCGAGGTTGTGAAATCCCCGCTATATTTTTGTGCTGTAATAAGAAAAAGAACCCGGGTACCGCAATAGACCGAAATTGGATTTTTGAAAAAAGCCATCAGTGCGGTCGAGGTCGGCTCGTACGCTAAGACTAACCGTGAAACCGCGACACTGTAGTGACCCCCGTTGTGATGTACCACTTTCCGACCTCAGCTTGGGTGAAAATAGAACTGCACACATGTCAGTTGGTTTATTTCCTTACACACAAGCAGGACGAGTTTTAAACACACACACACACACACACGCGCGCGCACACACGGAGAGCCGCGGGCCTCTTTTAAAACTCCCTGCAGCGCCGTACCGAGATGGAAGCAGCTCCGTCTTGAAACCGCATTAATTCCTCAGCGGACGTGTTTATGAAGGACGCGGCCCGATATCGACTCGCTTGTGCCGTTCACCTGCTAAGAGCCTTGTGTAACATCCGTGATGATTCAGCGTGAAATGACCTGCCTCGAGTGACTTACTTAGACGTCCGGCCGCTTCACGCTGGGTTTGAGTGGCATGGAGGATGTTGTCAGCGCTCGTGCTAATACGCTGAAGAGCTTCATTACGGAGAGGCTCGAGCGGAGAGGATGGGCTAAATGAACTTCAGAGAGTCCGCAGTTCAGTTCGAGTGCTCCTGTGGGCGGAAAGCGAGAGCGCGGAAGAGCGAGAGGGAGAGAATAAAAAATAAATAAATAAATAAATAAATTAGAGCGGCCTCTTTTATATCTCAACGATCATGAAAGAGCTCCGGTTGTGTCCTTGAACGAGATTCATCTCCCGTGAGATGAGAGCAGCTTTGTGCCTCCAGCTCCCGTATCTCTCCGCTGTATCTCTCTTTCTTTCCGTTTTATCCGTCTCTCGATCTTTTTTTGTGCTCGTTCTTTATCCGAAATTAGTTTCTGAGTGTGAAGTGAAGAAGTGGGAACGAAGAGAAAATCTGAGTGAGAAATCGAGATAAGGAGAGAAAAATAAAAAATCTACTGTCGATGCTTTTTGCTTCCGTCCATCGCAGCGTGATTAGGAGCGACTTGTGCCGTAGCCGATGTCGCGGAATCTCTTTTTGAGCGACTGTTAAGCTGTAAGATATCTACAGTAGAGATGTCTTTTTTTTTTTGGTGCGATGAGGTACTGCTTGTGCTTAGCTTTTGGAAATATGTATACGGTCCAAACGTGGTATCGGTGCTAAAAAGTGCCTCACCTGGGAGAAAATAGGATCATATAAAACACTTAATGCTTCTTATCTCCCGATCCATGCTTCGTTTTATGGAAATGTGCACGCACATTTATATGTTTATCAGATACATAACAGAAACACATTTGCTAAATACAATGTCACGCTCTTTTATGTCCGGAACGTTTTTGAATTTAACGATTTTAACTGTCATTCAGATGAAACTTGGCCAATTTAGATTTCACATGAAAAAACAGGAATCTGAAAAAGTGTATTATTCTACAATGCAAAATTGTTAAGATATTGCAACATGAATTTGACATGGTTACGGACACTACAGGTTTTGAAATTGTTCCTTAAAAAAAAAAATGATTAAAGCAGCAGTTTTTGCAGGTCAGATGCTGCTAAAGGGTTAATATCAGTAATCATAAAGAAATATGAATAATTTTCAATTATTTTCAATTATTATTGTTTGAAGCGAGACAGTATAACACTGAAAAATGGCCATTTCTGAAAAATGGCCATTTCACTTCTCCAAAACCTGAAATTTTTTGGGAAGCAAGATTTGTGGCATAAACATTTTCTGCACTACACGTATAACATAAGAAAACTAAAATCAGCACCAATACTGTGTTTTTGTCCGAGAACAAACTGTTTTTTTTTTTTTTTTGTGGCTCCAATTCAAGCCGTCACGTTAAATCCAAAACCCAGCTGTAGAAGATGATGGGCATGAGAGCAGGAGACCATCGCCCGTAGCCTTCCTGTCTCATAATCACCTCTGGCATGCGTTCAGTCTCAGTTTGGAATTGAATTAAGTGAAGTCTCATTGGTTCGCTTCAGCTGGGAGACAAAAGAGAGACGACGAGATGTGAGCGCGTTCGCGTGGAATCGTTTCTGAGGAGATCTGAGCGAAGCGATGTGAGCGTCGGAAAGTACCATAATGCATCTTCACTGGAGATGTTATACGACTGAATCATCAATACGACCGTGTCTGGCTTTGCGTCTGGCTCTTACATCCTGCGGAGCAGAAGGGAAAGCCAAGTCTCGTCAGTCATGGTGCATGGTGCATGTGCACGTGAACGTGTGAAACAGGGTGTGGGTCAGGGGTGCGGAGGATGTTGGGGAAGTGTTGATGGAGCGTGACACTCCGGATTTAGCTCTCTGCACCAATTAACAGCTGCTCCATCCGCCTCGTTCGCGCGCCACCGAGGAAAAATAAATAAATAAATAAAAACCGAGTCAGGGCTGGAAAATTAAAGACCCGACTCTAGACCTGACTCAATTATTAATAAGTTGAGCATACATTTTTCATCACCTCCAATGCATTTGCAAATATGAGAGGCTGTGTCGGAGCGCGGCAGATGAGAAGGGGAGAGTGTGTTCAGAAAGCGGAGGTGTAGTGAGCGCTACTTTCACTCAAACACACCATTGTAACCATCCGCAGGTTTTACACCACAGCTGTGAAATAGCAGGAAACTCACAGCTGTCGGATTTTTATTAAGAAGCGCCTGTGTGTGTGTGTGTGTGTGTGTGTGTGTGTGTGTGTGTGTGTGTGTGAGAATGTTCGCTCTTACTGTGAGACACTGAATAATGTGCCTGATAATAAACTCCATTCACTGTGATACACGACGAGCGGTAAAGGATGAATGAATAAAAGACGAAAGAAGGAAGGAAGGAAATGACATCATGGATTAAGAACGATGGAATAAGTAAGAAAACTGGGAAAGTTGAGAAAAGCAGAAAAAAGGTAAAGAATGATGATAATGATTGATAAAGAAAAAGAGAAAAGATATTGACATAATCAGGTAGATGGAAATGGAAAGAATGAAGAAGGGGGGACAAAGAATGGGTGGAGTACAGAGAAAGAGATGGTGTAGAGAAAGCAGGAGAAGTGAAGAACGGGTGAGAGAGGGAGGATGAGGAAGAAGGAGAGAAAAGGGGGGAAGATGTAAAGAAATAGTGAGATGATGCAAGACAGGTAAAAAAAAAGAAAAGAAAGAAAAGCAGAAAGAAAGGGATAGCGAGGAAAAAGGAAGCAGAAAAAAAGATCAAGAGAGAAGGAAAGAAAAATGTAAAAAAAGCAGAAATAGAGAAAGAAAGAAAGAAAAGAAAGAATGAAGGAAAGAAAGAAAGAATTAACAAATGAAAACCATGAATAATCACAAACAGAGAAAAAGAAAGAAAGAAAAAGTGTAAGAAAGTAAGAAGTAAGTTAAAAGTGAAGAGTGGGTGAGAAAAGCAGAACCAAAAAGGGTAGTGTGGAGAATGGGGAAAAAAAGAAAAGATAAAGAAAGAAAGAAAGAAAGAAAGAAAGAAAGAAAGAAAGAAAGAAAGCAATGATGTTCAAGTGAAGAGAAAAAATGTTAGAAAAGCAGAAATAGATAAGGGAACAAGAAAAAAGGTTGAATAAGAAATACAGGACATAAAGAGAACAAAAGAAGCAAAAATTAAGGCAATATGCCACAACCAAACAGAAAGAAACAAGGCACAAAAGAAAGAAAAAATTAATTAATTAATTAAAAAATCCCAGTGGAAAAAAAAAATATGAAAGGAAAAACGAGTGAAAAAAATTGGTGAAAAAAATGAAAAAGAGATAAAAAAAGAAAAATGATGAAGAAATACAAGAAAATTTGAATTAAAAGGAGAAAACAGTCATGTGAAATAAGCAAATAAAATAAAAGGAAGAAAGAAGTTTGTGCTAAAGAGAAAGGGTGTTTAAAAAAGAAAGTGGGGGGAAAAAGAGATAGAAAAGAAGAAAAACAAGGAAAAAAGAAAGATAGTGTGTTCAGCAAAAAGAAAAAAAGAAAGAATGAATGTTAAAAAAAAGAAAAAAAGGAGGATAGGAAGAATAAGACTAAAAAGAGAAAAAAGAAAGATAGCGGGACAAGCAGAAAGAAAGACAAATTGTGTGTGGGGGAGGGGTTTTAAATCACGCTGCTGATTGGTCAGATGTGACATCGTCAGGTGTCGGCTGAAATTGAAACACATTCAGGTATTCAATCAGTTTCTTCAGGTGAAAATTCTTGAACTTAAATCTTAAATAGTAAAACACTGATACATTCATCGGAAATCAAATTAAAGAGTCGAGAAGTTACAGGTTTCAGTCTCAGTTGAATTCTTAATAAGAAAGCAAGGACGCGGGAGCCATTCTCGTCTTACAGCAGATCCACACCAGTCGCTCAGTCATTCCGAAAAATAAAAGCCGTACTTATTATACACCCCTGCAGTTGCTTCGGAACGTCACTGACTCAAAAATAGCAGGTTTATCTGAGGCTTTGCTTCAGGAAAAAAAACCCAAAAAAAAACCAACCCTGCTGCTCTGTTGCCTTCACTGCGTCTCGGGGCTTGTTGTGCTTGTGCGCTACAACAGATGTAAAAATAACAACAGATATCAGATTAATGTCATACAGGCACTAAATAACTCAATTATCGGGCTAAAATCTAGGATTGGATTTCCTGGAATGCAATAACAGCTTCAACCTGATTTAAAATAACATCCTATGTGATTTATATAACCGATTTAACCCTTTAGACTCCTGGGTTGTTTTTTTTTTCTTTTCTTATCAGTTTCTCTGTAGTGAATAATTCCTAGTCGTTACAGAATCACCTGTTACAATAAACCGAGAATTGATGTGGTTAATCTGGTAACTACGAAATCAGACCATGCTGGGTTGCTGGTCGACTGATTCCATGGCGAGGCTGATTGCTTTTCACCGAGCACCAAGAATCAGTCCAAGCTTAGTTTGGATTGCTTTTCAGCATGAAACCCATCGTGCGCCAAATCAGCTTTATTATGTAGAATAAGAGCAAAGTGTTTTGAGTTGCGTATAATTCAGTACATCTTGTTATCGATATGTTTTCCATTTAGAGATAGAACCAGATAACACAGATACAAATGCAGATTTTCTTTGGTTTTTGGTCGAAAAACTTGTGACAACGGTTCATCAGAAGCGTGTCTCTGGTTGTGCCTTGGGACAGAATGCGAGATTTCATTTGCAGTCCAGGCATGAGTGGTTATCTTGTTGGAAAACCTAAGTTCATGCTTTATTCATTAGTGCCAGGGCAAGGCCAACGTGGTCTCCCAGTGACCATGCAGACTCGCTCACAGGTCATCTGTACCAAGTCATTGAAAATGCAAAACTTTTTAAGAGGTCTTCAACTTCATCTTCACAATGATTGTAGTATGAGGAAACTGAAAATCAAAAGTCTTGAAGATGTAAGGGGTATTAAAATTTTATGCTTTAATGGGTTTTTAGTCCTGAACACATCCTCAACATGCCACTAGTGCAGCCACATCCTCACTAAGTCTCTAGTCCTGAAGACATTCCCAATAGGTTTCTAGTCCTGAAGATGTTCCTAACAGATCTCTACTCCTGAAGATGGTCCCCAACAGGTCTCTAGTCCTGGAGAGTTTGCCACTAAGTCTTTAGTCCTGAACACGTCCACAACAGTGCTCTAGTGCAGCACACATTCTTAATATATCTCTAGTCCTGAAGACATCCCGGACAGGTCTCTAGTCTTGAAGTCGTTGGCAATAGGCCTCTAAGCCTGAAGACATCCCCAAAAGGTCCTGAAGACGTCCCCAGAAAGTCTCTAGTCCTGAAGACTATAATCCAAAATAAGTATCCAAAATAGTCCAAAATAAGTATCCAATCATGAAAATGTCCCCAACAGGTCTCTAGTCTTGAACACATCCCCAACAGGTCTCTAGTCCTAAAGACGTCCCCAACAGGTCTCTAGTTCTGAAGGTGTCCCCAAATGGTTTATAGTCATGAAGATGTCCCAGATCAGTCTGTAGGCCTGGAGATGTTCCCAACAGGTCTCTAGTTCTGAAGACGTCCCCAACAGGTCTCTAGTTCTGAAGATGTCCCCAACAGGTCTTTAGTCCTAAACATATCATCAACTTTTTTTTTGGGGTGGACAAATCCTCAATAGGTGTCTAATCTTCAAGACTAAAGGATAGCAATTTTTATGGTGTGTTAATTTGGACCATTCTGAATTCTTGGTTAGGATGTGAGCGCAGATATCTTCACACATGCAGCCAGGGGATCCATCTATACACTGTAACAGACCTTTACTATGATGTAAAACTAGGACACATTTCCTTCTTCAACAGCTCAGTACCAGTGAGCTCTTAGTGACAGTTTTGGGTAAAACTGAATATACTGGACTGAATAGTGTTTGGACATACGAGATGTAAGTGTGTGTTTAGCTTTCTGTTCCTAACGTACTGCACAAAGGCCTGTGTTTGCATTGCAAAGAATAAAAATAAATGAACAATACATCGTATTATCTGTATTGCAAAAGGAACATGTACACAGTATGACCTGAAAATGAGTTTTCTTTACACAGGTGTGTGTGGGAGAGAGACAGAGAGACAGAGAGACACTTGAGACTTGACTATTGCAAGAAATTGCACCTGATCTTGTAACATCCTGTCAGTCAAGATGGAGGAAGCACAAATCTGTATTGAAAACAGAATATTTAGTGAACACGCTAGGGTTTCGTGTATTTCGGCGAGAAAATGACGAGTGTGAGGGAAAAGATTTCAAGTTGTATTGAAGAGGAAATAAGCTCACATAACCTGGTTATTTTCATCAATGGTCTCGTGAACATCTGGCTCGGTAATCTCTCTTAAATTAAACTCCAAGCCGTAGAGAGGACTGAGTGATGCAACTTTTTATTAAAGCGTGGTCTGGCCGGGACCTGCCCCACTGAGCAGCACTTAAACGAAGAGCTTCTCTGTCTCACTTTTATTCACTAGGCGTGTCATTTAGCACAGTGGCTTTGAGACACAGACACACACACACACACACACACACACACACACACACACACACACACGTAAAGAATCTCTGTTTTATTGTCCCTTTTGGCCAATGAAACGGGTCATTTACCAAATGGTGAAAAACATGTCATGGTGATGAGAGTCCGGGTCATTCGATGTACACTCCTTTACAACCTTCATCATCATCATCATCATGGCCTTTTTGTACTGATTATTACTACATAGAACCTTAGGATAACAATGGGAGAACTCACATACAGTACATGATGAAATACTATTAGGAAACAATGAGGAAGAAATGAATTCACTGGAGACACTGGAGTCTGATGAAAATCTCTGGAAATGTTATGTGAATATTAGACATTCTAATGGCTGGGGTGAGATTTATTCCTAACAAGGAATATATTTATTTGTAAATCGCAGAGCTGTGCATAAAATCACAAAAGTTAAAAGTTCAGATCAAACATCATAAAGGATAAGAAAAGATGATGACGTGGTAATCACGTCCATGCCAGACACACTGAAGCTGCTGAACTCCGGAGATTTTTACATAAACCAGCTCGAAAGATAAAAGTAAGTTTGAAAAGTAAAACTACTTACCTTTAAATGAGATCAGGATTATTAAACATGATTATTTTGGAATCATCCAGTATTTATTTAACTTTAAAAAATGTTTTTTAACATTTGCTTTTATTGCCGTTTAAATATAATTTTACCGTAAATTAAGATCAAATAAAAAATCTACATATTACACTGTAAAAACAATGCTGAAGGTGTCCAATATATACAGAAATCTCATTTGAACAGTTGATTTGGAGATGTGTCTGCTACTTATGCTCTGTAAAGCCTTTATAACTGCTCTGATTTCTGAGGCTGGTGACTCTAAATGAACTTCTCCTCTTGCAGCAGAGGTAAGTTTCGGATTTTGTTTTCTTGGGAAGGTCTCCTTGAGAGCCAGTTTCTTCATGGCGCTTGATGGGGTTTGCAACCCATGTTGCACTTGCCAACACTGATCTTGCAAGTACTATTCCAGACCCTGAGTGGCAACAACTGCAGTCAAGCGTTTTTACAATAACTGGTAATGAGTTTTTCACTCTATCGCTGTGGAGGAATTTTGGCCCGCTCTTCTTTGCAGAATTGGTTTAATTCAGCCACATTGGAGGGTTTAACCTGTTTAAGGTCGTGCCACAGCATCTCAATCGGATTTAAGTCCGGACTTTGACTAGGCCGCTCCAAGACCTTAGTTTTATTTTTATTTATTTTTAGCTTTTTTTTTAACTGATCTTGATGATTAAATGTATCAAAGATGAAAAAAAATAAATAATTCAGCGAGGGGGGGGGCAATACTTTTTCACAGCACTGTATAAAGACAAAAAAGATCACGATTAGAACATTTGAAAATGACTTTAAAACAATAATTCGAATGAACTAAATCAACTGAGGAACCTGTTCAGCACACTAGTGTCATGTGCGTGGACAGAAATGCCCAGGTGATGATCAGTTGGAGCTGACAGAAGGCTTTCAGTTGGATGGGCTACAACAGCAGGAGATCACACTGGGAGGAGTCTGAAGCCGTTTCTTGTTTTGTTTGCTCGTGTTATCTTTCTCAGTATGAAAACCATGTGCGCAGTGTGAAGAATTTCATCTGTGAGTCAGCGCTGGCAGCTTGATTAAATATTGCAGCAGTAATAACGAGACTGTAAACACAGTGTCAGGACCGGTGTCGAGTATCGCCTGATATTACTGAAAAATGCTGGACGAGAACGAGTGTACAGGAATTACACAGCCGTGCTAACACGGAGAGCTCAGGGCTCTRTTGTTAATGTGGGACTGGGTCACGGGGATTAGGATACGTCTGTCATTCAGCATTACGCTGTCTGGCGCTGCGATGCTGCACCCGAGCATGACTTTAGGAAGGATTGGAGCTTATAGACGGGCTTGGATAAAAGCGTGTGTTTTCTGTTGAAATGGTTTCATTAGTTGGCCGAAATGGGAAAATTATCAGAGGTATTTATTGGGGAGCAAAATTGCACTTTGAAGGAGTTTATTTTTTCCTTTTCAAGTCAGTGAATCACAACAGGGCTTCCCATTAGGTCAGGTTGAAATGCTAAATGTAAACATGAGGAAACCCAGAACATCCATACTGATGCTGCTGTTGGATATCATGCTCATTTCCTTGAATTTGCATTGATTTACAGATTTTTCAGACACCAAAATCCGTTACTGTATAAACCTTTGCACATTACGCACTAACGAACAGGCGACAAGAAATGAAAGTGATCTGGATGTAATTCATGACACTGCTTTGTGAAAATATCAAGAGAAAGAACGATGGCATTCTCCTGCCATAGTTTCGTGTATCTGTAATTGAGTAGTTTAAAGAATATTTTTTACTTTCTCACTGCACAAAACTACAGGAAATGTCTCCGCTTTTACTTAACTACATTTCGCCATGGCATGGCATTAACTGGCGGCATGGTCGCCTTGCACCTCCAGGGTCCAGGTTCGATTCCCACGTCGGGGTCTGTGTGCATGGAGTTTGCACGTTCTCCTAATTCTTGGTGAGTTTCCTCCGGGTACTCCGGTTTCCTCTCACAGTCCAAAGACATGCAGGCTAGGCTAACTGGCRTTCCCAAATTCCCAATGTTGCCCGGAGGTCCTCCCATGGTTGTGAATAAACACAGTGGATGGATGGATGGATTGCATTAACTAACCGCAGTTTTGTGTAGTATTTTAAGTGCCACCTGCTGGCTATTGTGCAGAATTGCAAGACGTGCCTTTGCTTCGAGACGCGTCTAATAACGTACAGTAACAGGTGTTTGAAATCAGAAGGTGGATTGGTTGCAGACAAAAAAACAGAACGTTCACAATTAGACATCACGGAGAGAGAGAGAAACCTAACAGCTGTTCTACTTAGAATACTGCACACATCTGTATCGAACACTACCGCTTACTGTATGTTCAAGCAAAGAGTTTTCACACCAAATGTTGACCGTTTATTGTTTATGTTATTACTTAGTGCTTTTTACAGGATAGACGCTTCTTTTAATGTAGAAATGTTTTCAGAAGCATCATTACATATGGCTTTTGCTTGGATGTTCCCAAGACTTTACTTACTGTAAATAAAACAGCTGTTAGGTTTTACTGAGCATGCTGGAGAATAGGAGTTCTTTTGGTAACTTGGTCACACTCGCTCCTTTCTGTTTTCATGCGAAACCCAGGAGTCGACATTATTGATTTAATATGTAATATGTCGCTTTCTTTACAGGCAGGCAATTATTCTTCTGTATGCTAAATAAATAATGTTATTTATTCATTAATTTTAGTGTGTCTTTGTAGGGAATGGTCTTGTCCATAATAATGCAGACATAATAAACTTATGTAACAAAATTTGTACTACAGATAATAATATTATATAATATGCGCAGAAGACTTTTGCACAGTACTGTATATATATATATATATATATATATAGATAGATAGATAGATAGATAAATAGTTGATAATATATAAGAGGATAGGGTTGGAATCTTTCTATTGTCCTTTTCTCATTTACTCATTTTGTCCATTAATCGCTCTTCATCCCTTCCTGTAAAAGATGCCTTGCACTTCCTAATGTGCACAGTGTTTTCTAATCTTACTGCTTAATCCGATATCATATTAAGAAGCCCTCGTTAGACTAAATGGGTAAAAACACAAGACATCTACTATAATAATCTGCTCTGTAAAAGCGACGATGTTGGCTTAGTGCGTTAAGGCTCTGAGTTATTGACCAGAAGGTCGGCAGTTCGAGTCCCAGCTCTCCCAGGTTTCCGCTGTTGAGCAAGGCCCTTAACCCCGTCTGCTCCTGTGGTGCTGTATAACGGCTGAGTCTGTGCTCTGATCCCAGCCTACTTACAGTATGATAAGCTGGGATATGTGAAGAATAAAGAATTCCACTGTGCAATAATGTATGTGTAGTGAATAGAGGCTCAACTGAAAACCTCTTCTTTTTTAAAACCTGGTTATATAAGATCTGATTCCTGACTCCATTAAGATGCGTCTTTGACAGTATATTACACACACCTGCGTGTTAATTGGAAAGCCTTTTTCTGCTTGAAGCTGTTTGTGAATCCATGCGGTGAAATCTAATCACACAACAACGCCAGGAAGGTAGGTCAAGGGAAGGAAAGTTCAGATTTGGTGATGAAACTACAGCTATATTCTGCCATAATAATGGTGTATGATTTTATGGGTATTTGTGTGTTTTTTCATTAATTTATTCATCCAATTATTTAATTTAGAAAAAGAATATTTTAAAGATGGTTTGCTTCCAGTCAGATTTTAAATAGTAAATAACTTAGTAAGAAATTAAATAAATAAATAAATAAATAAAACTTACATTATATTCTTTTATGTCTTATTTATTTATGTACTATTTAGAAACTCTGATTGGAAGTAAAATATTGTATCGTATTAAAATAAATAAATAAATAAATAAATGAAAATCTAAAAAGTATATATATATATA